>JANAVB010011399.1:11481560-11482637 GCA_029216955.1 Iris pallida
GGAGGTCCACCACCTCCACCCCAGAGGTTACGGCCGTTGTTCCAGAGATACTGCCGCCACCACCACCGATACCGACGGATACACATCATATTTCCTTCTCCTTCAGCAGATGATGAGACACAGCGGCCAGGCAAGAGGCGTCGCCGCTCCAGTCGGAGGCGTCACAACAAAACCGTCAGATTGCGATGTTGAGCAGAGTATGGAGACTCGCATCAGCTTGCACTGCACAGTGGAGAGAGTGGCACCGGGTACGATGCAGGCCCTACTGGCCAGCAGCCGTACCAGCAGCAGTCCAGGCCGGGGACAGTACTAACTTTAGGAAGATGCTCCAGGACTTTACAGGCACAGAGGGCATCCTTTATGCAGACGACTGCTAGAGGATATGCAGCGGCATGGAGCTGGCAGAGCTTCCTAGAGTACTTTGGGTTTTCGGCCGCAGCCAGCCGATTCTTCGACATTGCGCTGACATGGTACCGCACGATCTCGTGCGTCGGTGAGAGGGTGACATGGAAGAACTTCCGGAGGCTCTTCAAGGAGAAGTTTCTTCCCGACGTGGCTCTTACAGCATTGGAGGGCCCGTTCGTGATCTAGTGCAGGGGAACTCGTCGGTGGACGAGTATGCAGCTGGTTTCTTCCGCCTTAGCAGGTTTGTCCCGGCCGATCCAGGATGAGGGGCAGAAGGCTCGTAAGTTTTGTAGGGAACTTATTCATGCAGTGCGTACCCGCACCTCGGGTCGCGTGACGCTGACTTCGATCAGATATTGATGGACGCACAGATTGCAGAGGAGACTTCGCCTCAAGCCGAAGAGGAGCGAGATACTATGGGACGAGTTCCAGTGCGGACCCCAAGCATCCCCACTTTCAGCATCAGCAGAGGCCGTTTCCAGCAGCAGCCTCTGTTGCAGATTCAGCAGGCACCGCGCGTGCCCAGCAGCATCAGGGTCACCAGAGGCAGATCCAGCCGTGTACTTTCTCGGAAAGATGGGGCACAGCAGAGACGTTATGCCGGAGAGTTAGCGCTTGCCTATTCTGCGGAGGGACCGACCACCAGCTGAAGGTCTGCCCTGCTCGGGCAGC
>JANAVB010011399.1:11482650-11680257 GCA_029216955.1 Iris pallida
TCGACCTGAAGTCATCCCGGCATCCTAACTCCCAGAAGCTTCCTCTCTACAGAATCTAGCCATCATCAGCTACTACTATCCCTCAGTCCCTGAGAACCCTTGGGTTCAGACCCATGAAGTCCTTGACCGTCCCCGCTCTCTCTGCCGTGGTCTCATGTGGTGGGACCACGGGACGTCCTCAGAACGCTCCATGCTCTGGCGGAGTAGGGTAGTCTGCTCCTGATGGGTTTGTTAGGAACCCCTGATCAGTGTGAGCAGCTGGGTCCCCGTCGAGAGTGACGGAAGCCTGGGTGTGGTATAGTGAGTATCGGGGCCTGCTGGGAACTGTGTCATACTCTTATTATTATTATTTTATTATATTATTATTATTATTATCAATTATTATTTCTTCAAAAAAAAAAAAAATTTAAAATAGAACTTTTCATGGCATGACACATGTCATGTATATACTAAGTGTGGAGAAAGTGTACACCTCACCACTCCCCATTTAATTTATTCCCCCCAACCACAACACACACCCCCAACCCACCAGCACCTCAACCCCCCTCTCCCTATTTATACACACACACACTTAGAGAGAAAGGAAAGAAAAAAAAATAAAACAAACACTCACACTTCCCCCCCCCCCCCACTCACCCGACCCCTTCCCCTTGCTGCTGCCCGCTGCCGTCTCCCGCTGCCGGCTGCCGCGCCGCCCGCCGCCCCCCCCCCCCCCTCCCTGGTCACCTCTCCTCATCCACTCCATCTTCACCTCCTTCCTCCTCTACTTCAACTTCCCAAAGGGAAACCTAGGTGATTTTTTTTCTTCTTCTTCCTCAATCCCTATATTTTAGTTCAATTTCAACTAGGTTAGTCACTACAAAGTATTTTTTTGCTATTGGTTCTAATTAGGGTTTGTGAAGAAGTTTGGATCATTCCCAACCCAAGGCAAGTCCTCTCCTCTCCTCTTCCTCTTCTCTAATCTTTCCATCTAGGTTAATAGGGATTATTATAAATTACAATTAGATTCTGAAATTGTGTTATGATCACAATTTTGTCAGTTTTGGTAATACTAGGAATCTAAAATTGTATAGGTTAACCTGTTAAAATCTGAATTTCATGTGATATATTAAATTTCTTCATCTCATATTTTTTAGTTTGGAATAAAGGTTAAGAATTCTCCCTAATCATGAATTGAGCAATTCTGGAATTCTAATAATATTTAACCCAATTTGAGATATTTTAAAATGTTGCAATTTTAATTCCTAGTAAAGATTCAATTTTGATAACCATAAGCAAGACAACTAATGCGGCACTGGAACTGGTGTTATGACTTGTCACGGAACAAGTTTGGACTTGAACTACTTGAACTCGAACACCAAACATATATGAACATATGGGACTCTCCAATGTAAGTTGTCATAAAATTTGGAACTGAACAACTGGACCGTACGCCGGAAAGGTAAAAGGGACCCTGTTTCTCTCTACTCACTATGTAGTTATTCAATTTGTGTATATCTATAGTTAGAAATAATTCCCGTTTATCTCTTTTATTTCCTGCTTCATGCATTTATTATGGAAGAATTTCATTTGGTTAAATTCCGTCATAACTATATAGTATACATTTTTTTTTTTTATACATACATATACATATATATATATATATATATGTATCATATATATATATTCTACTACATACATTATAACATACATATACAATATGTAATATACTACATTACATATACATATATATATCTATATACATAGATATACATACATGTACATATAGATAATATATATATATACATAATATATATATATCTACATACATATATATACATACATACATTATATATATATAATATCTCTTTTTATATAATATATATCTAATATATAATCATACATATACATATACATACCTGTACACATATAGTTATATAAAGTCTTGCATAGTTGGAAAAATTTTGCTCTATGCGACAAATCGCAAAGCTAATAGCAAGCCGCAAATTGATTTATTGCTAAAGAAAAGGTAATCAATGCTTGCTCAGGTATAAATCTCCAATTCATTTGTTCTTTTATTCCCGCGTGGTTCTGGTGTTGAGAGTTGCTCCACCGAAGGGGTCGGCGAGCCCAATACTTACTTCGTGGTTCCGTGTTGAGAGTTGCTCCACCGAAGGGGTCGGCGAGCCCGTATTTTTCTTTCATCAATATAATTGTTTCTTGAAATTTTCGGGGCTCCTAAATACAAAGGAGACTCTGCCGAAATTTTTGAGAAATTTAGGAGATAGACAAATTTCCGACTTCCGGAGATTTTAGAAATTTCTTATCTAAGAAAGCATCTGGAGGGGAGAACAACTGAATATCCCTAGATATCCCGTAACATAAATAACAACAAAAAGCTGATCAGCAATTCGTGAATCTCGTGAATCAGTACATCTAGTTGCGACTAGGGTGTACTAGCCCAAGGGAGGCTCGTGAATCCATACTACATCTATATGACAGTAACATCAATAGATTCCTTTTAGCCCAAGGGAGGCTCGGAAATTACAACCTGATCCCAGGTTAACGGGATTGTTCACGGGAAATATTTAGAGATTATTCAGAGTATTGTTCTCAAACTGCATATCTTCAAGTCTTACTCCAGAAACAACGCTGCCTATTGCAAGTAGGCATGTCATGAATTGCTCAAGGGAAGCAATTCCTATTAAAAGCTCAAGAGAACTCGGAAATCTTATATTCATGGAGTAGGACATTGATCTTCATTCATGCGTTACTAGAATATACATATATAGCAGTACAATTAGTATACCATGTCTCTTCTTTTAAAACTACATCTTCATTATTTTGTTTAACTTTTACCGTCCTTGGCCGGACTTGCTCGTCGTTTTCTAAACGACCTAGTATTTGTTCACTAGTGAAGAAGAAGAAGACGCCTCCGCCGAAGTACCGCCGCATTACACGAGGATAACTGTCTGGCTATCCACAATTAGGACCAGCAGTATCGTTGTCATTTTGCATTCTATTTTTTTTGTAATAATCTGTAATAGTATTGTTGGAAAAGTTCCCTGTAATATTACTACACTATATTTTAATACCATGTAACTCCTTGTATTTCCCATTCTGCTGATGTTTACAGGCGACAATCGCGAATTTCGGCGCGTAGCCTGGGGATGTGTTATGACGTCACCCTTCCATTCGGGAAGCGGGCGTGACATGTCCTTTAAGTGGTGGCCCATGCAGGTCAGCAAGAATGGGAAATCTAGGATAAGACATAGGTTCGGACAAAACGTAGGTTATAGAATCATAAGGAGCACGATGAGTCCCAATCACGCTCTAGGAATCTCTAAGATAGTAGCTGATTTCCTCTTTTCTAGCCAACTATTTAGTCTTAGTAAATAGATATTGACTCAAGAATTCTTAATGTAGATCATGTCCCGCTTCGTGCCCTTTGCAAGATTAGGAACGATAGTCACAGCCTGGATGGTATTATACATTTGTAAGGAAGATATAGAAGTAGCCCCAAGGGATGATAGAAGCTTATGGAGTACACTACGAGCTGAAGTACCCAGTATACAGATATAGTGGACGAAAGGAAAGTATATTATACAGTGCACTATTATGTATTAATCAAGGCAGAACCATCGGAAGGTCCAGAGAATGAACGCACGGTACACTAGAAGAATGGAAGCAGGCCCATCCAGAAGCAGGATTCTAAATTAAGACGTATGTGGATTTAGAAAACCCTCCAGCAAGAAGAAGATGTAATTATGTAAACAAGTGTTTAGATCCTTAATTTTGTATAGGGTGTGTGTGAATATATGTAATGAGATATGTAAAATAAGTATTAGGCACTAATAGGTAAGTAACATAAATGTATGTAGCTTATGTATATATATTAGCAGAAGCATGTTTGCTATCTATAAATAAATATGCCTTTCCTATATTTTATTCTTGGTAAATATTTTCTTAAAGATACTATGAATGTAGGAATGGATCTATTTATGCCAAGTTTGGAATGGGACGGAAGTGATTACACTATATACTTATACCAGCGCTATGCCAGACTAATGTGGAACGCACCTGACTGGTACGATATCCATGTTTATCAAATATTCTATGCAGTCACGCGTCCCATTGTTAGGGACATTGAAGATGGAGCCGAAGTATATCAGGCCAATATAACTTACTGCCTGCATGTCCGAGACCCAAACCGTATTTATATCGGACTACATGGATATAGGGTACCTTAGATGATTTTGAAAGACTCCATCCAGAAGTTGACATCCTCACTGAGGACAGAATCATCATCGAGGCCATAGAATAAGAAAAACCTAACCAACATTATGTACAGTAAAGAAGGAATCTTTTTGTCTGCTGTGTGGTATTTTGAAATCAGCAGATGTATACAAGAAAGGATAGTTAAAGATAGATACTGTGTCACATTTTGGGGAGGTGGAGTGACATAAGTAGGTTAGATGAAAATGGATGTAAACAAATGTAAAGTTGAGAGTGGGAGCCACTTTTTGTAATACTCTCTTTTAATGAAATATATACATGACTCTGCTGTATGCCTTGTTATGCATAAACTTGCGAGCCTGAGGGATTGTGTCTTTATTTCAGGATATGGACAATCACGATCAATCAAATAATACACAATCTCAAACGTCGACTGAGCCAACCGTGGCAGACATGTTCCGATTATTCCAGCAACTCCTGGAATCCAATAGTCAACAGGCCAATGCTGCCCATGCCACAAATGCTACGATTCTAGAACAAATGCAGAATTCAAATAATACCAAGGATAAACCCTAAAGGAATTCAGGGATCTTAGGCCACCCAAGTTTAAGGGGACTGAAAATGCAATGGAAGCAAGTCAATGGCTGAGAACCATTGAAGGCTTAATGAAGGCTGCCAAAGTTAAGCCTGAGGACATGGTGCCAGCAATCCGCATCCAGCTGGAAGACATAGCTGGATACTGGTGGAGTGCCGAATACCCTGAGGATTCTGACGAGGTTATGTCATGGGCAGAATTCAAGAAGAGATTTGAAGACAGATTCTATCCCAAGTCTGCACGGATAGAATTAGAACGGCAGTTCAACTACCTGAAACAGGGAAGACGTACAGTTGATGAGTACGTAGCAGAATTTTCCCGGCTTAGTCGATTTGCCCCCAACATGATCAGATGAAGACACAAAGATATCCAGGTTCGTAGAAGGACTTGGAACCCAACTGAAAAGTAGGGTCGCCTCTTATAGATGCCGAACATTTTCAGAAGCAACAGAAGCTGCTCGAGACCAAGAAAGGATACTAAAAAGAAGAACCTTTCCGGTCTCCACAACCTAAGAGGACTTTTGAGGAGAGGGCATCCTCCAAGAATCATTGGCAGGGACCGCCCAAGCGTCCTCAGAACGGCAACCAAGACAGATCCGTCTCTGTAATTACTGCCACAAACCAGGCCATAGAATAAAATGTATGTAGGAAGAGATTGGGGCTTTGTCTGAAGTGTGGAGCAGGAAACCATCTAACAAATCATGCCCTCAAATACCTGCAACTGGGGCAATCACTCAAGGCTTCAATCAAGGACACCGACCTCCAGTTCAAGGAACCCAACCGACCTATGATGCAGGCACCAACGTCACAAGCAGCTATGGCTTATGGAAATCAGTACAGGCCGCCCTATGCTCCTCAGGCATATCAATTTCAACAGGCACAACGGGCGACTCAAGCCCAAATAATAATAAGAAAAGGAATAAGCAAGGGCAAGCATTTGTGATGGGAGCCGAAGACGCTAGTATTCCGGAGAAGTAATTTCAGGTACTATTTTAATTTCTGCATATCCAGCATCAGTTTTATTTGATTCCGGGGCTACCCATTCATTTATAGCATCTTCTTTTATATCACAACGTGAAATAGAATCACAATCCTGCCTAAATCATTAAAGGTCCTACCGGTAATGGATAGTAGAAGTCAGTCGGGTATGTAGTAGATGTCCCATAAAATTGGGTGGAGGAGCTTTTCGTACCCGGTTGCTCGTTTTCCCAACAAGCAACTATGATATAATATTGGGTATGGATTGGCTAACTGCAACATCAGCCAACATAGATTGCGGTCAGGGGAAAGTTTCCTTTCAACTCCCTGACGGAGAATTTGTGAATTTGTAAGACCAGAATGAATTCAATGCAGAAGAATTAGAGAAATTTGAATTGCCGGTACTGCTGCAAGGAGTGGCAGAGCAAACCTTTCCAGGGTAGTAGAAGAATTTAGGACTATTCCCAGAGGAATTGCCAGGGCTACCCCCAGATAGAGCTGTAGAATTTTCTATAGATTTAATACCTGGAGCTGCACCCATAGCCAAAAAGATATACCCAATGAACAAGGAGGAGCTGGCTGAGTTAAACAAACAAATAAAGGAATTGTTATCCAAGGGATTTATTCAGCCTAGCGCTTCGCCATGGGGTGCACCGGTATTATTCGTGAAAAAGAAGGATGGTACCCTACGCTTAGTAATTGATTATAGGGCTTTGAATGAGGTTACCATCAAGAATAAATATCCCTTACCTAGGATCGATCAATTGTTTGATCAGTTAGGTGAAGCAAGGGTATTTTCAAAAATTGATTTAAGGTCCGGATATCATCAAGTAAAGGTAAAGAAGGATATCCAAAGACTGCATTTAGAACTCGGTATGGGCATTACGAATTCTTAGTTATGCCATTCGGGTTGACAAATGCACCAGCTATATTTATGGACCTGATGAATCGAGTATTTTATCAATATCTGGACAAATTTGTGATTGTATTCATTGATGACATTCTTATATACTCCAAGAGTGAAGAGGAGCATGAAAAACACTTGAGGATAGTGCTGCAAACTCTACGGGACGAACAATTATATGCCAAATTTAGTAAATGTGAATTTGGCTGGATCAAATACCATTTCTAGGGCATATTGTCAGTGGAGAAGGTATCTCGGTAGACCCGAAGAAAGTGGAAGCAGTTAAGTCTTGGCCGACACCTAAGTCCGTAACGGAAATCAGAAGTTTCTTAGGATTGGCTGGTTATTACCGAAGATTCGTAGAGAATTTTTCAAGGATTGCAGAACCTTTAACCCGCCTTACCCGGAAAGAAGAAAAGTTTAACTGGACAGAGAAATGCCAGGCAGCATTTGATGAATTAAAGAAAAGATTAATTCCAGCCCCGATATTGGCATTACCATCTGGTTCGGGTGGATATGAGATATATAGTGATGCATCAGGAAAGGGTCTAGGATGTGTACTGATGCAGCACGGAAGAGTCATAGCATATGCATCCAGACAATTAAAAACACATGAAAGAAATTATCCAACTCATGATCTCGAACTTGCAGCAGTGGTGTTTGCACTCAAGTTATG
Source organism: Iris pallida (assembly GCA_029216955.1). Taxonomy (NCBI): domain Eukaryota; kingdom Viridiplantae; phylum Streptophyta; class Magnoliopsida; order Asparagales; family Iridaceae; genus Iris; species Iris pallida. Next base: position 11,490,018 of record JANAVB010011399.1, read on the forward strand.
GAGACACTATTTATACGGAGAAAGAATCAAAATCTACACCGATCACAAAAGCTTAAAGTATGTCTTCACACAAAAGGAAATCAATATGAGGCAAAGAAGATGGTTGGAATTATTGAAGGATTTTGATATGGAGCTAACGTATCACCCAGGTAAGGCTAATAAAGTGGCCGATGCCCTAAGTAGAAGACCTGAAGCTTTCTTTCTAAATACACCCAAGGAAATCCTTGAGGATTTGAGGAAAATGGGAATCGAAGTAATATGCCCAATAACCGAAGGGATATGGCAAAACTTACAAGTGCAATCCTCCTTAATAGATAGAATTAAGGAAGCCCAACAAAGTGATCCAAAACTTCAGAAAATCTGGAAACAAACAGAAGCTGGACTCCAGACCGGGATAAGGAAGCATCCGGACGGATCTCTAAGATTCGGAGATCGGTTATGTGTACCCAGTGGAGACTTGAGAACGGAGGTCATGACAGAAGCCCATAACTCACAATATTCTATTCATCCGGGCAGCACTAAGATGTATCAAGATTTGAGACAGACGTTTTGGTGGCACGGAATGAAAAGAGAAGTCGCCAGATTCGTGTCCAGATGTCTCGTCTGTCAACAAGTGAAAGCAGAGCATCAAAGGACAGCCGGACTTCTTCAGCCATTGCCCATACCAGAATGGAAGTGGGAGCATCTCACAATGGATTTTGTAACAGGACTGCCTAGGACCCAAAGGGGTAATAATGCTATTTGGGTCATTGTAGATAGACTTACAAAGTCCGCTCGATTTCTTTCTTTTCGAGTTGGACAGTCAACAGAGATACTGGCAGAAATGTACATGAAACAGATTGTCAGTCAACATGGAGTACCTGTGAGTATAGTATCGGATAGAGATACCCGGTTTACTTCACACTTCTGGAAAAGCTTGCAGGAAAACCTTGGTACTCAATTAAAATTTAGCTCCGCCTACCACCCCCAAACAGACGGCCAGTCTGAAAGGACCATTCAGACACTAGAAGACATGTTGAGAGCTAGTACTTTGGATTTTGGAGGAGCATGGGATGATCATCTACATCTGGTGGAATTTTCATATAACAACAGTTATCATGATAGTATCAAGATGGCTCCTTTTGAAGCACTATATGGTAGAAAGTGCAGATCGCCGGTATGCTGGACCGACGTAGGAGAAAGACAATTGTTAGGGCCAGAATTGGTGACACAAACTGTGGACATAGTCAAGATAATAAAAAGTCACTTGCAAGCAGCCCAGGACAGACAGAAAATATGGGCTGATAAGCATCGAAGAATATTGGAATTTCAACCTGGAGATCATGTTTTTCTGAAGATTTCACCACTAATGGAACCATCAGATTTGGGACCAGAGGAAAACTGAGTCCGAGATACATTGGGCCCTTCGACATACTGGAAAAAGTGGAAAATGTATCATATCGGCTTGCCTTACCCCCAACACTAGAGGGAGTCCACAATGTATTCCATGTTTCCCAATTACGAAGATATGTGTCTGATCCAAGCCATATACTCGATCATTCAGAAATCACTGTTGGACCTACACTACGGATCGAACAGAGACCCGTTGGGATCTTGGATCGAAGAGAAAAGGTACTCCGCAATCGGGTCATTCCACTAGTACGAGTCGCGTGGAGCAAGGATTCGCCTGGAGATTCAACTTGGGAGAAGGAAGAAGACATGCGGAAGCAATATCCGTATCTATTCCCTAATCCAGGTTAGCAATCAAATCGTTGTACTAATTATTTCAAATTCCGAGGACGGAATTTTTCTAAGGGGAGTAGACTTGTCATACTCTTATTATTATTATTATTATGATATTAATTATTATTATTATCAATTATTATTTGCTTCAAAAAAAAAAAATTTTTAATAGAACTTTTCATGGCATGACACATGTCATGTATATACTAGAAGTGTGGAGAAAGTGTACACCTCACCACTCCCCATTTAATTTAATTCCACCCCAACACACAAACACACACCCCCAACACCACCAGCACCTCAACCCCCCCTCTCCCTATTTATACACACACACACACTTAAGAGAAGAAAGGAAAGAAAAAAAAAATAAAACAAAAACACTCACACTTCCCCCCCCCCCCCCCCACTCACCCGACCCCCTCTCCCTTGCTGCTGCCCGCTGCCGCCCGCCCGCTGCCGCTTGCCGCCGCCCGCTGCCGCCGCCGGCCGCCCCCCCCCCCCCCCCCCCCCCCCCCCCCGGTCACCTCCTCCTCATCCACTCCATCTTCACCTCCTTCCTCCTCTACTTCAACTTCCCAAGAAGGGAAACCTAGGTGATTTTTTTTCTTCTTCTTCCTCAATCCTTATATTTTAGTTCAATTTCAACTAGGTTAGGTCACTAACAAAGTATTTTTTTTGCTATTGGGTTCTAATTAGGGTTTGTGAAGAAGTTTGGATCATTCTCAACCCAAGGCAAGTCCTCTCCTCTCCTCTTCCTCTTCTCTAATCTTTTCCATCTAGGTTAATAGGGATTATTATAAATTACATTAGATTCTGAAATTGTGTTATGATCACACAAATTTTGTCAAGTTTTGGTAATACTAGGAATCTAAAATTGTATAGGTTAACCTGTTAAAAATCTGAATTTCATGTGATATATTAATTTCTTCATCTCATAATATTTTTAGTTTGGAATAAAGGTTAAGGAATTCTCCCTAATCATGAATTGAGCAAATTCTGGAATTCTAATAATATTTAACCCAATTTGAGATATTTTAAAATGTTGCAATTTTAATTCCTAGTAAAGATTCAATTTTGATAACCATAAGCAAGACAACTAAATTCGGCACTGGAACTGGTGTTATGACTTGTCACGGGAACAAGTTGTGGACTTGAACTACTTGAACTCGAACACACAAACATATATGAACATATGGGACTCTCCAATGGTAAGTTGTCATAAAATTTGGAACTGAACAACTGGACCGTACGCCGGAAAGGTAAAAGGGACCCTGTTTCTCTCTACTCACTATGTAGTTATTCAATTTTGTGTATATCTATAGTTAGAAATAATTCCCGTTTATCTCTTTTATTTTCCTGCTTCATGCATTTATTATGGAAGAATTTCATTTGGTTTAAATTCCGTCATACTATATATGTATACATACATATACATATATATATATATGTATACATATATATATATATCTACATACATATATATACATACATATACATATATGTAAATATACATACATTACATATACATATATATATCTATATACATATATATACATACATGTACATATATATATATATACATATATATATATATCTACATACATATATATACATACATACATATATATATATATCTCTTTTATATATATATATCTACATATATATACATACATATATACATATACATACCTGTACACATATAGTTATATAAAGTCTTGCATAGTTGGAAAAATTTTGCTCTATGCGACAAATCGCAAAGCTAATAGCAAGCCGCAAATTGATTTATTGCTAAAGAAAAGGTAATCAATGCTTGCTCAGGTATAAATCTCCAATTCATTTTGTTCTTTTATTCCCTGTGTGGTTCTGGTGTTGAGAGTTGCTCCACCGAAGGGGTCGGCGAGCCCAATACTTACTTGCGTGGTTCCGGTGTTGAGAGTTGCTCCACCGAAGGGGTCGGCGAGCCCGTATTTTTCTTTCATCATATATAATTGTTTCTTGAAATTTTCGGGGCTCCTAAATACAAAGGAGACTCTGCCGAAATTTTTGAGAAATTTAGGAGATAGACAAATTTCCGACTTCCGGAGATTTTTAGAAATTTCTTATCTAAGAAAGCATCTGGGAGGGGAGAACAACTGAATATCCCTAGATATCCCGTAACATAAATAACAACAAAAAGCTGATCAGCAATTCGTGAATCTCGTGAATCAGTACATCTAGTTGCGACTAGGGTGTACTAGCCCAAGGGAGGCTCGTGAATCCATACTACATCTATATGACAGTAACATCAATAGATGTCCTTTTAGCCCAAGGGAGGCTCGGAAATTACAACCTGATCCCAGGTTAACGGGATTGTTCACGGGAAATATTTAGAGGATTATTCAGAGTATTGTTCTCAAACTGCATATCTTCAAGTCTTACTCCAGAAAACAACGCTGCCTATTGCAAGTAGGCAGTGTCATGAATTGCTCAAGGGAAGCAATTCCTATTAAAAGCTCAAGAGAAGCTCGGAAATCTTATTATTCATGGAGTAGGACATTGATCTTCATTCATGCGTTACTAGAATATATACATATATAGCAGTGCAATTTAGTATACCATGTCTCTTCTTTTAAAACTACATCTTCATTATTTTGTTTAACTTTTACCGTCCTTGGCCGAGGACTTGCTCGTCGTTTTCTAAACGACCTAGTATTTGTTCACTAGGTGAAGAAGAAGAAGACGCCTCCGCCGAAGTACCCGCCGCATTACAACGAGGAGTAACTGTCTGGCTATCCACAATTAGGACCAGCAGTATCGTTGTCATTTTGCAATTCTATTTTTTTTGTAATAATCTGTAATAGTATTGTTGGAAAAGTTCCCTGTAATATTACTACACTATATTTAAATACCATGTAACTCCTTGTATTTCCCATTCTGCTGATGTTTACAGGCGACAATCGCGAATTTCGGCGCGTAGCCTGGGGATGTGTTATGACGTCACCCTTCCATTCGGGAAGCGGGGCGTGACAACTGGGATGTGGAAGGTGGTATCTGGGTCTGTGGATTTGTGGAGTGGGGGAATGTGGTAGGTGGAGGTGTATCAGTCAACTGGTCAGCTGACTGGATATGAAGGGCCCCATTCTCGGGGGTAACATACTGGGACGAACGAGTAAGCACCATCTAAATTACATAAAAAGACTTATAAGGACTTGTTTAAAGTAAACAATCATACGCAAGAAAATCTAATTATAATAGCAAACATGTGATGTATTTCCTATGTTGCAATCCTAGCATTCCTCTAAGTGTTCTAAGCGTCTTTCCTAATGTTGTCTAATTACCTTAAGTTACTAATTGCAGGCATGCTTGGTACAATAACGTAACCAAACAGTTTAGTCAGGACCTGCATGGGCCACCACTAAAACATGTCACGACCCGCTACCCAAATTGTTGGGCCAGGCCGAGTCATGCCCAGCCTACGTTGAGAAAAACGTAGTAAGCTGTTCTAAAGACAACAGGATAAGACTAAATGTGCTAACAGTTCTATAAGTGAAGAAGAATCATAAATGCTCCAAACACAAAAGTCGTCGTATATAGTAAAATATCCAAGTACAAGTAAACTGAAATATAAAACTGGATACATGTCCAGTTACAAAATGATATAGTCTAATACATGTCTACTCTCAAAAGTCTAAGTAAACAAAAGGCAACTAGGCGAGGTTCCCCGCAGGAACATCCTCGTAAAGCAGAGCCGGATCCTCGGCAGTATCTCCATAGTATGTGTCACAGAGTAACTCCTCCTCAGTAAGGACACCTACAACGTTATCCTGTCAGGACGGGAGCAAGTACTAAATCTAACAAACATATAATACTTATCATGTGATGAAAAGGAAATGACATATCATGTTGGTTCAGTTTTAGGTATGTTTTAGCATGGCGATAGATATACATTTTTAAGTTTAAAACTGTAGTAGGTGAGTGATCAGTCAATAGGTAATCAGGATGTACAGCGGTACATATCAATTTTTTGATGTGCACATACGTACACATAACGGCATCGGTGTATATCCATATACAAACGCGGGACCAGACATACGACACAGATACATATAGAATGTAACGGTGCTCGGTAAATACATACGGAGAAGGGGGTCATGATCACGTACACTACTAGCAGTTTCCCCTTAACCCGTTATTTAAGCATGTGAGAGATCATGAGATACTGTATAAACATGGTAGAAACTGAAAGTAATACAACATGTGAAGTTCTAACTTGCTACCCCAAGGATCAGCATTTAACATGGTTGGTGATTCACAGTTTTATGGTTTATAGCAGTATGTAAAGTTCGTAGAAAGTACTTGCCTCTAGCAAAGCAAAACAAAACAAGCTGCGATAACAATGCTATGGATGTCTGGTAGCTCGTCACTGTAGAAGTAAATACAACAACTTAGTTTTACACTAAGCTAAGACACTAGGACACTAATTTGTGAAACACGACTTGTGATTGGGCACCTAGCCAAAATGATGACTTGGCATAGGAGACCAATGTGGGGTGTCACACTATGTTAACTAACTTTCTAGGGTCTTTATACTAGTGAGGGATGGGGTTCAACACGACTAAAACTCCAAATAACACAAAAAGCTACAAGTCGTAATTAATCAATAAATAAATCAAAAGATCATTGTGTTCTAACAATTTTAGAGATAGGCAAAAAGCCTAGTTTTTCTTAAAGTAAAGTACTAAAGTGATCCTTGTTAACCATAGAAATTTATTATAATTTTTCTGGAATTTATTAACCATTACAAATATTTTATAAAAATCAGTTTTCCTAAGTATACAGAAAATGAGTTTTGGTTTCATATGCCAAACTAGTGGCAAAACAGTAAATTAAATACTACAAAAATTATACTAAATTAGCTAACTTAACATAGTATCTAAATACTATTTTTCCATAATTTTAGCAATACATTAAGAATTTTTAGAAAATCAAAAACAGCTTTGCACACAATAATTAATTATCTGCGTATTTTGTCCATGTATATAATTAATTATCTGCGTATTCTTGTAAACCTTGTTTGATAGCCAATCCTACACTCCACGTATAATTGGCCGGATTATTAGACCTTGTGCAGACCCAAGCCGGCCACATGTTGTAGCTAGTACTCACACACACTTAGATGATTCTTGATTCTTGTACATGCCATGATCAGTTTTACTTGTCTTGTTCTAGCTTTAGATTTACAGCTTACCTTGCCATGATACTCACATGTACATTTCGTGATTTCTTGTATATTCTCTCTATTTACTGCTACATTTTCAATATCGTCTAATTAGAACTGTTATTCGAGATTTGTGCTCGTTCCATCCTGACTGGATATGTTGACAAAATTTTAGGAGTAGTTGTGCCCTCAGTATTGGACTTCATGATGTTGATAGCTGAGGTGGATCTCACTATTCTTCTATGTGAGTTGCCTGTTAGTTATCCTTAGTTAGTCTTGTTGTTCCTTCTTTATTTTCCTGTCTTATGATCATTGTAGATTCTAGTTGTTCTAGTGATATTGTTATTATTCTTGCCTTATCTTCCTTAGTTTTCGTGATGTGACATGAGTACATTTCTAGTTATGGATCTTTAGATGTAGTTAGTATAGTATACTTGACAGCGCTCTACCGCCGATACTGCGGCATATGTCACCCTCACTTTTCCCAGTTAGGGGTAAAATGGTAATTTTCCATTTTATAATATTTTTGGAAATTTTATTTCATGAATATTATTATTTAATTATTATAGGAGTCGGGTTCGAATTTCATCGCATTCCGAGTTAATTCGGGACCCCGGTTAATTTCGACTTTAGTCGTAATTAGCATGTTATTTAACCATGGCCCACCACACTAAACTTCTTGGTTTAGGACTTTGGACTAGTCCCCCATGAGTAATTTAGTTTAATTATGATTTTTTAATTAATTTTAGCAATTTCCAAAACCTATTTTGGATTAAATTGGCATGTAAGCTAGTGTAGGGACAAACTTGTAAATACAAGTGCCCCTACTATGACCACCATGCCGGCCACCTATAGCACCCCTTCCACCTCACATTTCTTCTTCACTAAGTCTTCTTCCTCTCTCTTCATTTCTTTCTTCCAACTCCTTCTTCTTCCTCCAAATCTTCATTTAGGTATGTTATTTAAACTCCCATTTAATTCTCCATTTCATTTATTCTTTCACATTAATTAGAGAGGGGACCATTCTCTACATGTTGACCCTAGATTTTGTAGGTTTCCTTAAATTCTAGTTTAAGGATTAATTATGGTCTTATTCTTTTTAGAGTGGTATGTATATATATATATATATATATATATATATATATATATATATATATATATATATATATATATATATATATACATGTGTATTTATGTGTGTGTATTTATATATGTATTTGTGTGTGTGTAGAGGAGAGTGATAGTTGTGTCATGAGAGTGTGTCCATGTGTGGGTGAGAGTGTGTCCATGTGTGGGAGAGTGTGTGTCCATGTGAGAGTGTGTGTCCATAGATATATAGATACATATGTGTGTGTGTGTCTATATATATATATATATATATATATATATATATATATATATATATATATATATATATATATATATATAATATATATATATATATATATATATATATATAGAAAAAAAAAAAAAAAATATATATATATATATATATATATATATATATATATATATATATATATATATATATATATATATATATATATATATATATTTTTTTCTATATATATATATATATATATATATATATATATATATATATATATATATATATATATATATATATATATATATATATATATATATATATATATATATGTGTAGGTATATATATATATGTGTAGGTAAAAAAAAAAAAAATATATATATATATATATATATATATATATATATATATATATATATATATATATATATATATATATATATATATATATATATATATGTGTGTGTAGGTATATATATATATATATGTGTGTAGGTATATATATATATATATATATGTGTAGGTAAAAAAAAAAAAAAAAAAAATATTATATATATATATATATATATATATATATATATATATATATATATATATATATATATATATGTGTGTGTGTGTGTGTAGGTATATATATATAAAAAAAAAAAAAAAAAAAAAAAATATATATATAGATATATATATATATATATATATGTGTGTGTGATCATGTATATACATTAGTGCGAGTGTAATTGTATATAGAGAGGGGAGAATGAGAATTAGTTGTGTGTGTGTGAGTGATATATATTAGAGAGTTAGAGAGGGAGAATTATAGAAGAAGAATAGAGATTATTGAGAGAGTTTTGAGAGAGAATTAGAGGAGGAATGAGAGGAAGAAAGGGGGAGCAACCAAGGCACCAAGGGGGGGGGGGCTAGGGGGCTTTCCCCACCCCCCCCCCCCCCCCCCCCTCCCCCATAACAGCAGCAAAACAGCAGTAGTAGCAGCAGCAGCAAGCTGCAATAGCATCAGCAGTTAGCAGCAGTAGCGGCAGCAGAGCACCCCCAAACCACCCCCCTTTTAGCCCCTAAGATCCCTACTATATACCCATATATATATGTATATATGTACCCCTATATATTAGCTATTTAGACACCTATTTGACCCCCTAAAATAGCCCCAAGAACTTGTCCCAAGAGAGTGTGGAAAATGGGTTTGAGTGAGTGAGTGAATGTTAAGTAGGATTTTGGTTAAGGGGTGAAATCGAGTTCCGTGATTCGGAACGCGTCGAAACTTGGAGGGAACCTAGATAATGTGATTTAGATTTTGTGGGTAGGCTTCGGAGTTGGAATCGGGGTTGCGTGTGGGCTTGGGGAGACGGTATCGCACCGCACCATCCCGTATCTTGAAATATTCATGATAACGGGTAAACGGGCGATTCGGACCGTAAGATGGACTGGATGTCCACTTACCCTAGAAAACTTGGTAGGTAATGGTTGTATAGGCTAGTACCCTACTACCCTAGGAAGCACGGAGAGGAATTCCCAAGGGAAGGCCACTTGGCGTCAAGTTAGAACGGTTTAAGGGTAAATGTTAAGGGGTAATCGGGAAATTTCGAGATACGGAGTTCGGGTAGTCGGATTGACTTGAAACTTGGGTGGCATGTTGGGTACACCCTACAAATGTCATATTTGAGCCGATTTTGGCTCGGTTGACCCAGAGTTGACTTTTTACCCAAAAGTCAACCGTGAGTCAACACTTTGTCTAGATTTGACCAAATCCAAACCAGAGTTGACCAGTTGACCAAAAGTCAACTATTGGTCAACATTTGACCAGTTTGACCTAGGGTTGACCAGGGTTGACCAGTTAACCAAAAGTCAACTGTAGGTCAACTCTTGACCCCGTTTGACTTTCTTCGACTTGTTTTGACCTGTGATGACTGGTATGACCTAGGGTTGACTTGGTCTGGCTTAGATTGACTTGATATAACTTGATTTGACCTAGATTTGACTTGACAGGACTTAGTGTGACTCAGTGAGACCTAGTTTGACCTAGATTGCATATCATTCATTGTGAATCATTCTTAAACTTGTTTAAACCTAAATTAACATACAGTATCTCATCTTTAGGTCTCTGATTTCCACTCTGAGCATTGATATACCCTACAGCTCAGGACAGCAGGCGAGTACATTCACTGATAGTTTTTATTGTCTTGATATTTGCTATATCCGATTCAGTCGTAGTGTCTTACTTGATTCTCAGACACGATAGTTCACGGACTAGTATTGTCGGATTCCTGTCATGAGATGTCATTTGATTCTTGTACTTGTATTGACGCCGATTCCTGAAGAGGACTTGCTCCCCTCTTAGGGAATCCCGCGTCATGACGTGCTATGTCCGAATCTGTATACTATTCGGGAAATGGGGAATTTTATAGATAGTGTGATCAATGCCCACCTTGAGTTACTACTTGTATCATAGCTATACCCTCACCTCACGATGGGTATAGCCTGACCTGTGCTACTACTTGCTCCATAGCTTACCATCCCGGCCGGACCGAGTCTACGTACTTGTAGCCGGTCGGCTGGAAGCCTGATTCTTGACCCATACCGATCACATTAGGCTATAATATTCGAGGCACATTTTATATTTACTTTTCTTGTCATATATCTTGTTCTGTTCTACATTCAGTACTTTCTCACCATGCATGATATACAGTTACTCACATGCTCTACATGCCTTTACATTGTATCTTGATTGGAGACTAAGTTCTGCTCGGGAGAGGAGTTACAACCCCGGTCCTTGTTTGGTTTAAGGGTTGTAACTCGCCTTCCGAACGGTTCCCAAGTCTTCATATATCTTTGTCTCGTAATTCATTATATTGTCTCTTATAGAATTTGTCAATTCACATGGAACTGCTGTTAGTGCTTGTACTTGCTCATTTTCCTGACAGGATACCGTTATGATATATTACAGATGATTCCGAGGCGAACTGCTCGACCTATTATGGGCTCGAGTCAGACGGAGTAGCCTTGGACCGTGGCCTTATAGTAGAGCCACTAGATTTTGTACTTCCAGAGTAGTGTAGATTAGCTAGGTTTGACTGGACTGCGATCCAGCTAGCTTTATCAGACTGTAGCTTCTACATTATATTTTGAGACCCTGTGATGTTGTATATATCTGGACTTGTATTGGACTCTGGACTTATTTACTCTTTCATCTATTACATGTTCTCTTTCTGAGCTATCTACCTTAGTTTTATTCTGTGATTGAGACTGTATTGATATGTCACCTCCATTTGGAGAGTATATACTGTACAGGTACCTTTATACTGTTAGTCGTAGTATTTACAGGCGTCATATACAGCGTTCTACCGCCGATACTGCGGTATAGGCTGGACGTACCCACGTGCTCGTGCCCCTCATCAGGGTGCGGGTCGTGACACGTTTTTGTGGTGGCCCACGCAGGTCCAGTGTCGCAATTAGTGTGATCTCTTAATGGTGCTCGACTTAGAGTACTAATTACGAGCCTGCAATTAGGACATAGGACCTAGGATATGATAGGAGTTTCTCAATCACAACTAGGAAATTTCTGATCTTTTGATTATCATGATTATTCACCTTGTATTAAATTAACTGTCCTTCTTTGATAATCTACTCATGTGCCATATTGATCTCTTGTTTCAATTCGTCTCCAGGATGACGAAGACGCACCCGCAGGCCACTGGATCGAGTAGCTTGCCCGAGAGATCTGACCAGGCTGAGGAGGAGGTTCACGAGACTGTCCCCAGTGATTCCACTATCCCAAAGGCCCTGGCAGTTGCACAGGGAGGTCCACCACCTCCACCCCAGAGGGTTACGGCCGTTGTTCCAGAGATACTGCCGCCACCACCACCGATACCGACGGATACACATCATATGTTCCTTCTCCTTCAGCAGATGATGGAGACACAGCGGGCCCAGGCAGAGGCGTCGCAGCGCCAGTCGGAGGCGTCACACCGTCAGATTGCGATGTTGAGGCAGAGTATGGAGAACTCGCATCAGCTTGCACTGGCAGCAGTGGAGAGAGTGGCACCGGGTACGATGCAGGGCCCTACTGGCCAGCAGCCGTACCAGCAGCAGTCCAGGCCGGGGACAGTACTAGACTTTAGGAAGATGAGCTCCAGGGACTTTACAGGCACAGAGGGCATCCTTTATGCAGACGACTGGCTAGAGGATATGCAGCGGAGCATGGAGCTGGCAGAGCTTCCTAGAGTACTTTGGGTTTCGGCCGCAGCCAGCCGATTCTTCGACATTGCGCTGACATGGTACCGCACGGATCCTCGTGCGTCGGTGAGAGGGCTGACATGGAAGAACTTCCGGAGGCTCTTCAAGGAGAAGTTCTTCCCGGACGTGGCTCTTACAGCATTGGAGGGCCCGTTCGTGAGTCTAGTGCAGGGGAACTCGTCGGTGGACGAGTATGCAGCTGAGTTCTTCCGCCTTAGCAGGTTTGCTCCCGATATGATCCAGGATGAGGGGCAGAAGGCTCGTAAGTTTCGTAGGGAACTTATTCATGCAGTGCGTACCCGCACCTCGGGTCGCCGTGACGCGACGTTCGATCAGATATTGATGGACGCACAGATTGCAGAGGAGGACTTCGGCCTCAAGCCGAAGAGGAGCGGAGATACTATGGGGACGAGTTCCAGTGCGGGACCGGCCAAGCATCCCCACTTTCAGCATCAGCAGAGGCCGTTTCAGCAGCAGCCTCTGTTGCAGATTCAGCAGGCACCGGCGCGTGCCCAGCAGCATCAGGGTCAGGGCCAGAGGCAGATCCAGCAGTGTACTTTCTGCGGAAAGATGGGGCACAGCAGAGACGTATGCCGGAGGAGGTTAGGCGCTTGCCTATTCTGCGGAGGGACCGACCACCAGCTGAAGGGCTGCCCTGCTCGGGCAGCCAAGGGAGGCCAGGACAGGGTGCAGCCAGCTAGAGGACCGACGGTTCAGCAGAGGGGTCCTCCACTTCAGACCCAGCAGCAGCGTTTTGTTCAGCACCAGAGGGGAGCACCCGCGGGCAGGGTGTTTGCTTTGGCAGCAGAGGAGGAGGTAGAGCCCGTAGGGGATGTTGTAGCAGGTCATGTTCTCCTAGATTCTTTCCCTGCTTTCGCCTTGTTTGATTCTGGGGCGACCCATAGTTTTGTATATGTTTCTTTTGCTCTGAGACACAATATTATTGCTGAATATATGGGTAGGACTTGCAAGATTATGACCGGGGGAGGTATTATCCTGGTTAATAATATTTGCAAGGGGCGGAGAGTTACTCTGAGAGGCCGGGACTTGAGTGCGTGTCTGCTCGTAATGTCCCTACCGAGGTACGATATGGTACTCGGTATGGATTGGTTGAGCATGCACCATGCTAGCATTGATTGCAGAGGAGGCAGAGTTCTTTTTAGGACGCCGGGAGAGCCAGAGATCGAGTTTGCTCGAGGAGCAGCGGAGCCGGAGGCTGGATTCTGTGGAGCTTTATTGGCGGGGCAGGATTTGCCGCATCCGTTGATTGCTGAGTTCTCGGATGTCTTTTCCGAGGAGTTGCCGGGGATGCCTCCAGACAGGGGCATTGAGTTCTCTATAGACTTGGTGCCGGGCGCCGAGCCCATTTCACAGCATGTCTATAGGGTGAACAACAGCGAGTTGATAGAGCTGAAGAAGCAAGTCGACGAGCTGCAGGACAAGGGGTTCATCAGATCCAGTTCTTCGTCCTGGGAAGCGCCAGTCCTTTTTGTGCCGAAGAAGGACGGTACGTCCCGCATGTGCATTGATTACCGGGCGCTCAACAACCTCACTATCAAGAATAGGTACCCTTTTCCGAGGATCGACGACTTGTTCGATCAGCTGAGTGGGAAAAAGGTCTTTTCGAAGATATATTTGAGGTCCGGGTATCACCAGCTGAAGGTGAGGCGGGATGACATTCCCAAGACGGCATTTCGGACTCGGTACGGCCAGTACGAGTTTACAGTGATGTCATTTGGGTTGACTAATGCTCCCGCGGTATTCATGAACTTGATGAACAAGGTATTCCATCAGTACCTTGACAAGTTCGTGGTGGTCTTCATAGACGATATCTTGATCTATTCGAAGACGCAGGAGGAGCATGAGGAGCACTTGAGAGTTGTGTTAGAGACTCTGAGGAGGGAGCAACTCTACGGGAAGCTTTCGAAGTGTGAGTTCTTCTTAGACCAGGTGGAGTTCTTAGGTCATGTTGTGACCGAGCATGGGATTTCAGTAGACCAGAGGAAGATTTCGGCAGTGGAGTCTTGGTCTACGCCCAGTTCAGTTGCCGAGGTTCGGAGCTTTCTGGGTTTGGCTGGCTATTACCGGAAGTTCGTCCAGGACTTCTCGCGGATTGCAGAGCCGATGACTAGACTCACCAGGAAGGACGTGGAGTTCGTCTGGACTGTTGAGTGTCAGGCTGCATTCGATGAACTGAAGAGGAGGTTGACTTCAGCTCCGATCCTGACTTTGCCATCTGGGTCAGGAGGGTTCTCGATCTTCAGCGATGCTTCCGAGAAGGGTTTAGGGTGTATTCTTCAGCAGCACGGGAAGGTGATTGCCTATGCATCCAGGCAGTTGCGTCCTCATGAGAAGAACTATCCTACTCATGATCTGGAGTTGGCTGCGGTTATTTTGCTTTGAAGTTATGGAAGCATTACCTGTACGGAGAGCGAGTTGAGATCTTCACAGATCACAAGAGCTTGAAGTACGTGTTCACTCAGAAGGAGTTGAACATGCGGCAGAGGCGGTGGTTAGAGCTGATGAAGGACTTCGATATATCCTTGCAGTACCATCCGAGGAAGGCCAACGTAGTTGCAGATGCCTTGAGCAGGTATCCAGTTGCTATGTTCTTGACGACAGATCGTCATTTGTTGGCCGACCTGGATAGTTTGGGTATCGAGGTCATCATTCCGGGCGTAGAGATCCAGATGTGGGATTCCAGATGTGGGATTTGCAGATTCAGTCTGAGCTGATAGATAGAGTCAGGTCAGCGCAGTATGATGATGTTGCCCTGAGGAGCATCAGGGAGCAGGTCAGGACGGGCTTGCTTGACGATTTCTCTGTAGCCGAAGATGGGTCGTTGCGGCACGGTACTAGGCTGTGCGTTCCGCGTGGAGAGCTTCGGGAGGAGGTTCTTCAGGAGGCGCATCGCTCTCAGTATTCTATGCATCCTGGAGCCAACAAGATGTATAGGGACCTGAGAGAGCACGTGTGGTGGTATGGCATGAAGCGCGAGGTAGCTCAGTTTGTATCTCGTTGTCTTGTGTGTCAGCAGGTGAAGGCCGAGATGCAGAGACCAGGTGGATTACTACAGCCGCTACCCATTCCCGAGTGGAAATGGGAGCACATCACCATGGACTTTGTATCTGGACTTCCACGGTCGCCAGGAGGGAAGGACGCGGTTTGGGTCATAGTTGATAGATTGACCAAATCGGCCCACTTTTTGCCTTTCAAAGTGGGTTTGTCTACGGAGAGGCTGGCTAAGCTATATGTTCGTCAGATCGTGAGATTGCACGGAGTTCCGGTGAGCATAGTTTCAGATCGGGATAGCCAATTCACTTCCCACTTCTGGAGGAGTTTGCAGGCTAGCTTGGGCACCTCGCTCAAGTTTAGTACTGCTTATCATCCTCAGACAGACGGACAGTCGGAGAGGACCATCCAGACTTTGGAGGATATGCTTCGCACATGTGTGCTAGATCTCGGGGGTTCTTGGGAGGACCATCTTCACCTGGTAGAGTTTGCTTACAACAACAGCTACCAGGCCAGTATAGAGATGTCACCATTTGAGGCTCTATATGGACGGAGATGCCGTACTCCTTTGTCTTGGGACGATGTCGGCGAGCGGGCGTTTCTTGGGCCGGAGATAGTTGTGGATGCGGCCGAGAAGGTCAGGATGATTAGAGACAGACTTCGGGTGGCTCAAGATAGGCAGCGGCATTGGGCCGATAGTCACCGGAGACCGTTAGAGTTCGAGGTTAGTTTCAGTTCTTGTCGTGTTTGTTGTGATTGTTTGTTAGTTGTGTGTTGAGTTTTTGTCTTGTGTCTAGGTTGGTGACATGGTATTTCTGAGGATATCCCCGACACGTGGCACTATTCGCTTTGGCGGCGGTGGGAAGCTCAGTCCGCGCTACATCGGACCTTTCACCATCTTAGAGAGGATCGGTGCAGTAGCCTACCGACTGGACTTGCCTACTAGGCTTGAGGGAGTGCACAATGTGTTTCATGTATCTCAGCTGAGGCGGTACGTGGCAGATCCTAGCCATGTATTGGACCATTCAGCGATACAGGTGGGACCTACTCTCAGCTATCCAGAACAGCCGGTGGAGATTCTAGATCGCAGGGAGAAGGTGCTCCGGAACCAAGTCATACCCTTGGTTCGGGTTGCATGGAGACATCACTCTCCAGGTGAGTCTACCTGGGAGAGGGAGGACGACATGCGGGAGCGTTTCCCTTATCTTTTCGCGCCCTGAGGTATAAATCTATTTTTTTTTTCTTTCTTTTGTCTTTCTGTTTGTGATTTCCTGTGCTTGTGTCTTCAATTTCGAGGACGAAATTTTTTAAGGTGGATAGACTTGTCACCCTCACTTTTCCCAGTTAGGGGTAAAATGGTAATTTTCTATTTTGTAATATTTTTGGGAATTTTATTTCATGAATATTATTATTTAATTATTATAGGAGTCGGGTTCGAATTTTATCGCATTTCGAGTTAATTCGGGACCCCGGTGAATTTCGACTTGAGTCGTAATTAGCATGTTATTTAACCATGGCCCACCACACTAAACTTCTTGGTTTAGGAGTTTGGACTAGTCCTCCATGAGTAATTTAGTTTAATTATAATTTTTTAATTAATTTTAGCAATTTCCAAAACCTATCTTGGATTAAATTGGCATGTAAGCTAGTGTAGGGGCAAACTTGTAAATACAAGTGCCCCTACCATGACCACCATGGCCGGCCACCTATAGCACCCCTTCCACCTCACATTTCTTCTTCACTAAGTCTTCTTCCTCTCTCTTCATTTCTTTCTTCCAACTCCTTCTTCTTCCTCCAAATCTTCATTTAGGTATGTTATTTAAACTCCCATTTAATTCTCCATTTCATTTATTCTTTCACATTAATTAGAGAGGGGACCATTCTCTACATGTTGACCCTAGATTTTGTAGGTTTCCTTAAATTCTAGTTTAAGGATTAATTATGGTCTTATTCTTTTTAGAGTGGTATATATATATATATATATATATATATATATATATATATATATTTATGTGTGTGTATTTATATATGTATTTGTGTGTGTGTAGAGGAGAGTGATAGTTGTGTCATGAGAGTGTGTCCATGTGTGGGTGAGAGTGTGTCCATGTGTGGGAGAGTGTGTGTCCATGTGAGAGTGTGTGTCCATATATATATAGATACATATGTGTGTGTGTGTCTATATATAAATATATATATATATATTATATATATATATATATATATATATATATATATATATATGTGTGTGTGTGTGTGTGTGTGTAGGTATATCACACATATCTAGATAAAAAAAAAAAATATATATATATATATATAGATATGTGTAGGTATATATATATATATGTGTGTGTGATCATGTATATATATTAGTGTGAGTGTAATTGTATATAGAGAGGGGAGAATGAGAATTAGTTGTGTGTGTATGAGTGATATATATTAGAGAGTTAGAGAGGGAGAATTATAGAAGAAGAATAGAGATTATTGAGAGAGTTTTGAGAGAGAATTAGAGGAGGAATGAGAGGAAGAAAGGGGGAGCACCAAGGCACCAAGGGGGGGGGGGGCCTAGGGGGCTGTCCCCCCCCCCCCCCCCCCCCCCCCCATAACAGCAGCAAAAACAGCAGTAGTAGCAGCAGCAGCAAGCTGCAATAGCATCAGCAGTTAGCAGCAGTAGCGGCAGCAGAGCACCCCCAAACCACCCCCCTTTTATCCCCTAAGATCCCCACTATATACCCATATATATATGTATATATATACCCCTATATATTAGCTATTTAGACACCTATTTGACCCACTAAAATAGCCCCAAGAACTTGTCCCAAGAGAGTGTGGAAAATGGGTTTGAGTGAGTGAGTGAATGTTAAGTAGGATTTTGGTTAAGGGGTGAAATCGAGTTCCGTGATTCGGAACGCGTCGAAACTTGGAGGGAACCTAGATAATGTGATTTAGATTTTGTGGGTAGGCTTCGGAGTTGGAATCGGGGTTGCGGGTGGGCTTGGGGAGACGGTATCGCACCGCACCATCCCGTATCTTGAAATATTCAAGATAACGGGTAAACGGGCGATTCGGATCATAAGATGGACTGGATGTCCACTTACCCTAGAAAACTTGGTAGGTAATGGTTGTATAGGCTAGTACCCTACTACCCTAGGAAGCACGGAGTGGAATTCCCAAGGGAAGGCCACTTGGCGTCAAGTTAGAACGGTTTAAGGGTAAATGTTAAGGGGTAATCGGAAAATTTCGAGATACGGAGTTCGGGTAGTCGGATTAACTTGAAACTTGGGTGGCATGTTGGGTACACCCTACAAATGTCATATTTGAGCCGATTTTGGCTCGGTTGACCCAGAGTTGACTTTTTACCCAAAAGTCAACCGTGAGTCAACACTTTGTCTAGATTTGACCAAATCCAAACCAGAGTTGACCAGTTGACCAAAAGTCAACTATTGGTCAACATTCGACCAGTTTGACCTAGGGTTGACCTAGAGTTGACCAGAGTTGACCAGGGTTGACCAGTTGACCAAAAGTCAACTGTAGGCCAACTCTTGACCCCGTTTGACTTTCTTCGACTTGTTTTGACCTGTGATGACTGGTATGACCTAGGGTTGACTTGGTCTGGCTTAGATTGACTTGATATAACTTGATTTGACCTAGATTTGACTTGACAGGACTTAGTGTGACTCAGTGAGACCTAGTTTGACCTAGATTGCATATCATTCATTGTGAATCATTCTTAAACTTGTTTAAACCTAAATTAACATACAGTATCTCATCTTTAGGTCTCTGATTTCCACTCTGAGCATTGATATACCCTACAGCTCAGGACAGCAGGCGAGTACATTCACTGATAGTTTTTATTGTCTTGATATTTGCTATATCCGATTCAGTCGTAGTGTCTTACTTGATTCTCAGACACGATAGTTCACGGACTAGTATTGTCGGATTCCTGTCATGAGATGTCATTCTTGGATTTCTTGGAATACGGGTACTTGTTTGGTCTTGAGTCTTGTACTTGTATTGACGCCAATTCCTGAAGAGGACTTGCTCCCCTCTTAGGGAATCCCGCGTCATGACGTGCTATGTCCGGATCCATATACTATTCGGGGAATGGGGAATTTTATAGATAGTGTGATCAATGCCCACCTTGAGTTACTACTTGTATCATAGCTATACCCTCACCTCACGATGGGTATAGCCTGACCTGTGCTACTACTTGCTCCATAGCTTACCATCCCAGCCGGACCGAGTCCACGTACTTGTAGCCGGTCGGCTGGAAGCCTGATTCTTGACCCATACCGATCACATTAGGCTATAATATTCGAGGCACATTTTATATTTACTTTTCTTGTCATATATCATGTTTTGTTCTACATTCAGTACTTTCTCACCATGCATGATATACAGTTACTCACATGCTCTACATGCCTTTACATTGTATCTTGATTGGAGACTAAGTTCTGCTCGGGAGAGGAGTTACAACCCCGGTCCTTGTTTGGTTTAAGGGTTGTAACTCGGCTTCCGAACGGTTCCCAAGTCTTCATATATCTTTGTCTCGTAGTTCATTATACTGTCTCTTATAGAATTTGTCAATTCACATGGAACTGCTGTTAGTGCTTGTACTTGCTCATTTTCCTGACAGGATACCGTTATGATATATTACAGATGATTCCGAGGCGGACTGCTCGACCTATTATGGGCTCGAGTCAGACGGAGTAGCCTTGGACCGTGGCTTTATAGTAGAGCCACTAGATTTTGTACTTCCAGAGTAGTGTAGATTAGCTAGGTTTGACTGGACTGCGATCCAGCTAGCTTTATCAGACTGTAGCTTCTACATTATATTTTGAGACCCTGTGATGTTGTATATATCTGGACTTGTATTGGACTCTGGACTTATTTACTCTTTCATCTATTACATGTTCTCTTTCCGAGCTATCTACCTTAGTTTTATTCTGTGATTGAGACTGTATTGATATGTCACCTCCATTCGGAGAGTATATACTGTACAGGTACCTTTATACTGTTAGTCGTAGTATTTACAGGCGTTATATACAGCGTTCTACTGTCGATACTGCGGTGTAGGCTGGACGTACCCACGTGCTCGTGTCCCTCATCAGGGTGCGGGTCGTGACAGCGTAGGCTGGGCGTGGCCCACGTATTCGTACCCGTATATCCTGGTGCGGGTCGTGACACGTTTTTAGTGGTGGCCCATGCAGGCCAGTCTTTGCTATTAATGCAAAGTCGTGGTAGTACTTGAGCTTATCGGTACTACTGCGAGCCTGTCCTAAGATTAAGGTTGAGTCATGGAATATTTTAGGATTTGGTACTCAGTCACATATTAGGAACTCTTGGTAGATTCCAGGGATGACCTCTGGGAATCTTATTTCGAAGGCTTTCAAATCTTTTCCCACTTGTTTCCATTCGTCCTGATTTCTGAAATATCTGTCCGTATCAAACTTTATTCCTTCTCGGGATGAGTTTGTGGACCCCAGAGGGAAGGTATAAGTTGGACTTATATATCTTCTAGGTTGAGACGAGAGTATGATTTGCCAATCTCATATCAGGTTGAGATTGTTTTAGATTATATTCCACCATTTTCTATCTTGACCTAGATAGTACCTTTAGGACTTCTCCTGAGAACTTTTCCTAAATCCTGTCTCGGAATCTGTTTCCGCTAGTTTTCATTTACTTATCCTTGATTCGTTGTTGAATCTTGAATCTGGATGTTCGTTCGTTGTTGACTTTGACTTTGTATCTAAGATCAGTTTTTATGAATTGAGTTAAGATATTCTGATAAACTTATTTGATGAGAACGATAAATGTCTACTTTATTTATGGAGTTTAGAATTTATCGCAGTCATAATAGCTAGCACGACAAGGACGTGGAGCCTGATGTCGGATATACTATCGTAGTTATGAAATTTAGATTTTCTTGCAGCCATACCGGTTGGCGTGGTAAGAATTCCAGATGACATGATTTAGGGTGTATACCTTAGTTATGGTCTCCATCGTTATTGCAGCTATGCTTACTGGCGTGACGAAAATTCTGGCAACATAAATTCAGGAAGACGTATATGGTTATCAGATTATAATTTAAATCGGATCACTTCATTATGACCGGATGAGCAAGAACAAATTCTTATCATCATTTTTTCGTCTTGGTCAACTCTGTCTATCTACAGCTTAATTAGGATTTTCTCAACATGATTGTTGTGTTCCATCTTCCTATGATTTGACTAAACTCTTCTCCGCTAACCACTTGGGTAATTCTTCTTGTCCATCCCGGTAATTGTTGAAAGTGCCTCATGGATTGATTCGGGGGAAGTTCGAAAAGTAATTTATCCTTGTATTACGGAATCGGGAGTTTGCATCCAGAGAAATACTGGCAAGGCATGACTTCGGATAACGGCATCATGGTTAAATATGCTTTTTTGAATTCTACTTGGACCACTCCCTAAGCATTTTGACTGACATCTTCTCCCTTATTTTGCAAAAAATTGTTTGGAAATATTCCACGGATTTAGCCAAGTTAAGTTCAGGAACCTGTATTATCTGGCGTGGCAGCTGTGCACTGCAGCCATCCGTTGTATTATGGAACGAAGAAGTTAATCGCAGCCAGATGCACACTAGCGCGATAGTAACTTCATGTGACATAATTACGAAGGTATATGGTTCTTGAGTTTTACTTTGACTACGTGTTATGCATCTCGTTTGGCCTCGTACTATTCTTGAAAATATTTCGACAATCTTTCCTGTCTTGCTTGACCCTTACCTTGGTTGAATGTTGATATGGATTGCTAGACCCAGTCTTAGGCCCTGTTACCTTCTATTTTGATGATTGGATAGCCAGACCTAGTTAACAGATTCTGTAGTATAACTATAATATGTTATTATGTGTGATTGTGATGAGTATATTTTCTTGGGGATTCATTGGGTTAAGCTTATAGGACAGATATGACTGACTGACTATAGTGGACTTAGAAACCATTAAGAATGATTAGTGTGATAGTATAGATTGGTTTTAAGGTATCTAAGAAGGAGTAATGAAATCTTATATTTAGTGACTACGGATTTAGGACTAGAATCTTGTGCTTAGATTTGAGGGTTTATATTCAGGAGTTCTTGAGTAAAAGAGAGAAGGCTCAATGCCCAGAATAGATTTTGAATGTATAATTTCATGGAGCTTGTGATTAGTAGGATAAAGATACTTAGGACGGGATAAGGAAACAAACAAATTGCTATTGAGATTGGAATTTTGTTTGATGGCCAATCATTGTTGATATATAAGTATCTCGAGGATGACCTATATTTTAGAGTATATGTAAAGGTTCTTATTGATATGAAGATTCTAAGGGGTAAAATGACATAGTTTTTATGGAAGAAGCTCGATGAACCTGAACCAAAATACGTGTAGAGAGAAACAACATAGATGATCACAAGGGTAGCAGATTAGTACTGTAGCCATAGCAGTTGCATGTTTTAGCTTGACCTATTGGATGATTTTAATTTCGAGGACGAAATTTTTATAAGGTGGATAGGATTGTAAGCCCCTGAATTTAGGGCTTATTTTTTTTCAATTTTATAAATCAACTATTTAGAATAAATATTATTATTTGATTATTATTTGATTTAATGCTCTCTACCGTGACTTGGATTTCTAGAGCATCAGGGATGCCAGTCTCTGGAAACTTTCTTCTTGAAGTTTGTAGTAGACGAGATTATCTTCATGTTGATATATCGTGTCCCACTCGAACTTGTTCCCTTGTACTCTTTTTGCTTCGAGCAAGTTCGGGTCAATTTAGACCATTTAATTATTAATTGAATTCTCACTCTTTTCCTTGATCATCATATGCACGTTACCGTGACTTTTAATTTAGGAGCACCAGACTAGTCTTTTTCTTGAAACCAACTTCTCATGAATGATCTACTCGAGACGCTCTTCACCCCTGACCTTCGTGTCCCACTCAGACACTCCATTTTGTGCTCCATTTCCTTAGCACAACTTTCAGTTCAATTTAGGCCAATTAATTATCTACCGTAAAACCTGATTTAATTTCCAATTTAATTTCGGGACCCGACATCGACCCAACCTAGTCGACCCCAAATATGGACATGGCCCACATTGAGCCTACTACCCGCCTGACACTTGTGTCCCATTTATTTGAGCACCCACATGCTACTTATTTATCCATGATTATAAATACCTATTTTAATTCAAATATTGCACCATGTCCGATTTTGGCCCAACCCGGCTCCACTGAACCCAACCCCAGCTCCATGTTGCCCTCTATCATGACTGCCCATACCCCCACTGATATTTTTCCTCTACCCTAAATATCTCTTTTTTATGTATAAATATCAATTCTCTCATTTGTATATATATACACATATATATACATACATAAATATATATATATATATATATATATATATATATATATATATATATATATATATATATATATATAACTCCCACTTTCTCTCTCTTCCCAAATAACTCTTTCACACACAAGCCCCTCCCCCCTAGCAGCCGAACACCCCATCTCTCTCTCTACTTTCACTTTCTTTCTCCCCCTCATTAATATCTACTTCTCTCTCTTTCTTAATATCTCTTTCTCTCTCTCTCTCCCTCTTTATATATTATATGCATACATATAACATATCTCTCTCACCTCACCCTCTCTCTCTTTCTCTCCTGTACACACGTACAAACCCACCCCCCACCCCACCCCCCTCATGTACGAGAGCAACCCCCCCCCTCTCCCATTCTTTTCTTTCCTTCTTCTCCTCTTCACACTCCTTCTTCATTCATTCATTTTTTCTCTTCTTCTTCCTGGCTCTTCAAGAGAGCAACACCACCACCATGATCACCAGCCACCACCACCTCCATGAACATCATCACCACCCTCACCATCACCACACCATGCCGACAGCCCCCATGGCTTGGCCGAGCTCCTTTCGAACTCCACCTCAGCCACCACCCGAGCTCTCCCATGCCGAGCTCTCACTCTCCTCCTCCTATTCTTCACCACCATTGCCATCACCATCATTCATCACCATCACCATGGCCATCTTCTCCTCCTCTCCTCCAACACCTCACAACCACCACGCGCCGCCACCCTCGCCGCCCCGCCGCGCGCCACCGCAGCAGCCAGCGCGGCTGTCACGACCCGATCCCAAATAATTGGGTCGAACCGGATCATGCCCAGCCCGCACCGTTGTTGAGACGGCGGCAGTAAGCTGTTCCATTAGCAGGTAACCACAACAGCATCTATATTTGTCACAACTCAATATTCGGAAATTTAAAACTTTATTAAACATTGAAATAAATACAACTGGAAAGTAAATGAACTGAATTCAAATAACAGAATTTTTCAAAAACAACAACAAAACTGGAAAGAAGAAAATCTAGCTAAGCATTCGGCTCATCGGCCTCAGTTCTTGCGTCCTCCAAAGGGGACTCTGGCAACACCACGGGGTACAGAACCGGGTCATAATAGCTGTTGATTAACAGCTCAGCATCCTCAATATCCCCTAAAAATGTATCTCCAGTCAGGAGGGAGCAAAGTACAATTCATGCTAATTTGAACAGTTAAAATAATAATAGAATCATGCACTTTTAAACAATTTGAAGTAAACAGTTTTCTAACAGTTAAACAGTGTAATTTGAATAGGCAATGAATATGACCGGCTTGGGTTGTACAGTAGTATCCTATTGATACGATATGGCTTATCCCCGTGTGTAAGAGGGGTAAGCTAATACAGTTCTAAGTTATCAGTTGGATGTGGTCATAATCATTACTCTATTCCCCCAGTACCCAACAGTCAATCAGTCAGTGCTCTCAGAGAGAGTTCCGTGTTGTTTCGTGGTTTAAACTTGCAGTAAAGCGATTATTAAATAATTGTAAACTAACACAAAATGTACTTGCCTCAACTTGGACTGGACTTGAAGGGTTGAAGACTTCGAGATGGGATTTAGACTCGTCCTCGAAATCCTACATTCGAGAAGTTGACTCAGAATCCAGGGTTACCAAGCTAACTATGCTAGTTGAAATCTCTAATTGTGTCCTAATCAATTTTAATCTTTATTTATTAAACACGAACAAAATGCGATTATCGGTGCGTTGTAATTAATAACGAGGGAAAGATCAATTTAACTTGTATTTTGGAAAAACTCGTAGTTACCAATTTAATTGATTAAAACTTTGTATTTTCGTAATTATACGTATAAAACTAAATTCCTTGTTTTAATGAGAAAACATGATCGTTGTTAAAATATTAAAAGCTTGTAAATTTTAATGTGAGAAAACTTCATTAATTTTCTATTCAAAATAATATTTAGGCTTAATTGCTAATTGCTACCCTCAACTATCACACTTTTTCAAGTTGATACCCTAAACTTTTTTTCGTAACAGATTGATACCTCAACTATTTTTTTTTCAACTTAATACCTAACATTTTAAAAAACCCCAAAATGCCCTTATCCCTTCCCTCCCTCCATCCTCTCCCCCACTCCGCCCCCCCCCCCCCCCCTCCCCACCCCCCACCCCCCTGCTAGCTCCGGCCGACCCCCCCTCCTCGCTTCCGGCCGAACCCCCCCCCCCTCCTCGCTTCCGGCCGAACCCCCCCCCCCCCTCCTCGCTTCCGGCAAGGAGCTCGCGGGCGCTGGCGTTGACGAGGAAGCGGCGGCCGAGGGAAGAGCAGGCGGGGGCTCCGTGGCCGTCGAGGGAGAACGCGGCGGAGCTAGCAGAGGGGGGGGGTGCAGGCGAGGGCGGCGGAGGGGGATGGTGCAGGCGAGGCGGGGCGGGGGGGGAGGGGGGGTGCGGAGGGGAGAGGGGGGGGTGGCCTGGAGTTAGGGGGGGTGAGTGGTAGTTTTAAAATTTGGGTAAGGGCATTATTGTCCAAAAAATTATCTGGGTATCAAGTTGTTACAAAAAAAAGTTTAGGGTATCAACTTAAAAAACGTAATAGTTGAGGGTATCAAGTAGCAATTAAGCCTAATATTTATTTTAGATTTACGCGTACGCTAGAAATCAGCAAAACCAGAAAGTAAAAGAAAATCCTACGCTACAAAAATTACAGGCCACAGAGAAAAATAGAAAAGCTGGGCTTATGCCCTTACAATTTATTTTACATAAATTGAAATAAGAGAAACAGTTGTTAGTTCTAAAATTATCCTACTGTTGTGGACAATTAGCTCAACCTCTCTTTATATCAATATATGTCAATATCTTTCTACAAGCCATCCCAACCTCTCTTTATATAGGAAGAGAGAGGTTGGGAGTTACAAAATGAAAAGTCACTTGGGAGTTACAAAGGTGAAGAGTCACCATGATGATGAAGTCACTTGGGAGTTACAAAGGTGAAGAGTCACCATGATGATGAATTACAACACTCCCCCTTGGCTCTTCACAAACTCTGCTTGTAAACACCTCTGAGCTTCTTTGTCGGTCTGTAGCTTGCAGATTCAAAAATGACCACCTACTTGTGCCTCGTTAAAACCTTGCCAAAGAAAACCCAGTGGGAAAAAAACTTTGGTCGAAGGACAAAAGAGTACACACAGGTCAGTGTGATGGGGTAAACTTAACCATTGCAAAGGTGCCTCGTCAAAACCTTGTCAGGGAAAACCCAGTGGAAAAAACCGCTGATCGAAGGACAAAAGAGTACACGATGGTTTAGAGGTATACACTGGATACTCCCCCTGATCACAATAGTCCTTAGTGAATAAGAGATTTGAAATGTGTCTCGTTAAAAACCTTGCCAAGGAAAACCCAATGGGAAAAAACTTGGTCTAAGGGAAAAAGAGTACACAAGCATACATCAGGATGCTCCCCTTTTCACTCGCACTCGACAGGGCGCGGGATATACGCACAACAGGGCATTTGGGGGCGCTCGTTGGGGCGCTCCCCCTCACATGCACACAACAGGGTGCGGGAAACATGTTTCACTTAGGCTAGCTCTGAAAGCTTCCTAAGTCCAATCGCTCTGACATGTTTCTGGAACGAGTGTTTTGGCAGTGACTTGGTGAACAAGTCTGCACGGTTATTCTCCGATCCAATGTGTTGCACTTCAATCTTTTGAAGTGCTTGTTGTTCATGTGTAAAGAACAACTTGGGCGATATGTGCTTGGTAGCATCCCCTTTGATGTAACCATGTTTCGTTTGATCAATAACAGCGGTATTGTCCTCATAGATGACAACAGGTTCATCTGGGTCATATGGAAGATCACATGTACTTCGAATATGGCCAATAACAGCTCGAAGCCATACACACTCTCTAGTCGCCTCATAAAGCGCGAGTAGCTCAGAGTGGTTCGTTGAAGTAGCCACTAAGGTCTGTTTGCGAGACCTCCAAGAAATCGCCGTGTTCCCAATGGTAAAGACGTAACCAGATTGGGAACGCCCCTTGTGCGGATCAGATAAGTATCCCGCATCGGCGTAGCCAACAAGGGTCGCGTTGCTTCGAGTGCCAAGAGCGTTGGACTCACTCAAAACCGCGTAGGGATAGAACAAGCCCAAGTCCGTAGTACCCTTAAGGTAGCAGAAAATGTCTTTTATGCCATTCAATGGCGGCGTGTTGGCGCGGTGCTGTGTCGAGCTAGACAATTCACATCAAACGAGATGTCCGGTCTAGTACATTGGGCCAAGTACAATAAAGCGCCTATTGCACCTAGATAAGAGCACTCAGGACTCAATATCTCTTCGTCGTCGTCCTTTGGACGAAATGGGTCCTTAGTAATGTCTAGAGAGCGGACGACCATGGGAGTAGTGGACGGCTTAACGTCAAAATGACTAAAGCGTCTCAACACCTTTTGGGTGTAGTTCGCTTGATGGACAAGAATTCCATCTTTACGGTGCTCGATCTGCAGGCCGAGGCAAAACCGTGTCTTCCCAAGATCCTTCATCTCGAATTCCCTCTTCAGGATATCAGCAGTTTCTGACAAGTCTTTTTCGGTTCCTATGAGATTCATGTCATCTACATAGACCGCGATGATTGCGTATCCTGAAGTGGATTTCTTTATGAACACGCATGGGCAAAGTTCGTTATTAACGTATCCCAAACCGATCAAGTATTCGCTTAGGCGGTTATACCACATTCGCCCGGATTGTTTCAATCCATATAGCGAACGTCTCAGTCTAATCGAGAACGCGTTCCGTGGTCGGGAACTACTTGATTCAGGCATCTTTAGTCCTTCAGGGACTTTCATATATATCTCTGTGTCTAGATCCCCGTAGAGATAGGCTGTGACCACATCCATGAGCTGCATATTCAGTTTTTCGGAAACTACTAAACTGATTAAGTAGCGGAACGTTATGATGTCCATTACGGGAGAATACGTCTCCTCGTAATCAATTCCAGGGCGTTGTGAGAAGCCTTGCGCCACAAGGCGAGCCTTGTATCGCACAATCTCATTTCTCTCATTACGCTTCCTTAGGAAAACCCATTTGTGACCAACTGGTTTAACATTGG
Source organism: Iris pallida (assembly GCA_029216955.1). Lineage (NCBI taxonomy): Eukaryota > Viridiplantae > Streptophyta > Magnoliopsida > Asparagales > Iridaceae > Iris > Iris pallida. The sequence continues at coordinate 11,518,982 of JANAVB010011399.1, forward strand.
GTGGTGTTGGAGCAACGGGTCCAAACACACTTCTTTTCGCTAAGGAGTCTAGTTCAGCCTGGATTGCTTGTTTCCATTGTGACCAGTCCGTTCGTCGTTGACACTCGGCAACACTACGAGGTTCCATGTCATCATTGTTCATAATGTCAGTGGCCACTGAGTATATGAACACATCATCGATGACAGTTTCGTTTCGCTTCAAAATATCGTCTAAGCTAGCATACTCGACGGATATTTCGAGGTTATCGACATGATTAGGAATAGGCGTTTCATCTGGAACGCGCTCTTCTAATACATCGCCGTGATCCTTAATGATCTCATGTGGCAAAACGCTTTTAACAAGATTTCTCCGCTTCCGGGGCAGAATATCTTTGGAACCAACCGGTCTTCCCTTCTTCTTGGGAATAGCGGCGGACTGGACGGCCGATGGCAACGTCCTTTGCTCGGCGGGTTCGACCGGAGCAACATGTTTCACAGGAACATGGCGTCTCTCAGGGACGTCTATCCTTGCAGGCACATTTGCAGCAGGTATAATTGATCTCGTGACTTTTGCTAGGTCGCTAAATAGATCTGGCATTTGATTTGCAATATCTTGCAGACCTAGAATCCTCTGCACTTCCTTATCACTATGTGCAGAGGGGGGATCATGATGAGCAAAAGCGGGCACATGCCACGCTAATTCACGTCGTTCCTCATCAACGTTAGCGTGCATTTCTCCCCCTAACGACGGGAAGATTACCTCATCAAAGTCACAATCCGCGTGTCTCGCGGTAAAGAGATCGCCTGTCAAGGGCTCTAAATAGCGAATGATGGACGGAGAGTTATAACCGACATATATTTCCCGTCGCTTCTGAGGTCCAAATTTTGAACGCCTTATCGGCTCAATTGGAACATTGACTAGGCACCCAAACACGCGTAAATGTGAGATATCAGGCTCACATCCAGTAACCAGCTGGTACGCGGAAAGTGGTTGGGTGGCCATGGGCCTCAGACGGACCAAATTTGCAGCGTGCAAAATTGCATAGCCCCATGCAGATAGTGGGAGTTTGGTGCGCATAACCAAGGTCCTCGCTATCACTTGCAGTCGCTTTATAAAAGCTTCCGCTAGGCCATTTTGGGTATGAACATACGCAACAGGATGTTCAAGATTTATTCCCAAAGTCATGCAATAGTCATCGAAAGTCTTTGATGTAAACTCAGCGGCATTATCAAGTCTAATAGACTTTATCGGATAATCCGGATGGTGAGCCCTTAACTTAATGATCTGGGCGAGGAGTTTAGGAAACGCTGCGTTTTGGGTGGACAATAACACTACGTGTGACCATCTAGTCGATGCATCAACCAAAACCATGAAGTATTTAAATGGTCCGCATGTTGGTTGGATTGGTCCACAAATATCTCCATGAATTCTCTCAAGGAATTGGGAAACCAATTTCGTAGGTTTCACATGGAGTGGCTTGAGATTCGTCTTCCCAATCGAGCAAGCTTGGCATAGGCTTTTCGGATTTATAACGAAATTCTTTCCTCCAAGAGGATGCCCATGTGATGCATTCATAGTGCGAAGCATCGTATTTTGACCCGGATGACCCAGCCGGTCATGCCATAGCATAAAAGTCCTCTCATCAACTGGCGCTCGGCGAATGATGAGATTACTCTCGATGTGTTGTATCGTAGTGAGATACAAACCACTTGAAAGACATTTCAACTTCTCCAAGATACGCTTTTGGCCGTACTGAGTGGAGGTAATGAAAAGATACTCGAAGCCATGTTCTCGAGCAGTTTCAACATGAAATCCGTTTTCTCGAATATCCTTAAAACTCAATAAGGTACGACTGGACCTTGGAGAATATAAGGCCTCTGATACTTCAACGGGAGTACCATTGGACAACGAAAAATGGGCTTTGCCAAAACCTTGAACAAGGGTTGAGGGTCCCGAAATGGTTGTCACTGAGGTTACTTTAGGCGTATAGGAGATAAAGTATGATTTCTCTCTCAAGATAGTGTGAGTCGTTCCACTATCAACCAGACAATCCACTGCCCTGTGGTCCATGCCTATAAGTAAAAAAATTAAAGTTTGTCACACGTTTGAGGAAAGTGCTCGAAATAGAACTTTAATTTTATCGAGAAAACAGAAAATACAAACCACCAAAAGTTTCATGACTTAAATCAAACATAGATAGAAAATGAAGATTTATTCTTCCATTTCTGCTACAAAATCGGGGGTCTCAAGATTTAGATTTTCGCATTCGTTGACCAGATTTGCTTCGGCCCGGCGCCCCTTGTGATAGTTATTAACTTCTTGGGGGGTCGCCCTGCAAGTCCGTTGCATATGACCATAAGCACCACATTTGTAGCAGAGAGTAGGCGCTTGGCCTTCCACTCTCGCTTTGGGACGACTGGCCCGTTGTTTCTTACCATGAGACTGCCTAGGAGTCAAAGGTCCTTGGTTCTTGTTAGAACCTCGCTTTGTATGGCGAGACTTAAACTCGCCTCTGTTCCTTGGCTGGGACGACTGGCCCTTGTCTCGTTTCCACCGTGGATTTGGTCCACGGAGAGCGTTTGCATCAGGCATTTGAATTGCCTTTGTTCCAGCAGGACGAGAATTGTTGTTTCTCATTAAAATGAGACTGTTCTTCTCGTCTAGTAAAAGCTGAGTGATGAGCTCGGGAAACTTGGTGAACTTAGACTGACGGTATTGCTTCTGGAGCAAGTTGTCAGTGGAAGGAAATGTGGTGTATGTTTTCTCCAATAGATCACTGTCGGTTAATATCTCACCGCAGTATTGGAGAAGTGATCGAATCCTGCAGACTTCATTGTTGTAATCAGTTACACTCTTGAAGTCTTGGAAGCGCAGGTTCAACCAGTCATGGCGTGCTTCAGGTAGCCATATGGTCTTCTGGTGGTCGAAGCGCTCTTTCAAAGAGTCCCATAGCGTCTTCGGCGAGGATATTTCAATGAACTCCGACTTCATAGCGTCAGATAAATGCCTACGGAATAGAATCATCGTTTGGCGTTCATTGAGCGAGTGACTTCCACTTCACGCTCTTCCTCGTTATAGATGACGTCCAAGAGGCCCTGCGCATCTAGATGGTTCTGGATGTCTTGCGTCCAGTCCAAGTAGTTCTTGCCAGAGGCTTCAAGGATGGGAAAATCAATCTTGATCGACATTTTTCTACAACAGGAGAAAAAATCTTGATCAGTCAACATATAAAACGACAGGTTTATATGGATTTGGTTTGTATAAGCAACAACAAACAATCGTAAATAAAAACAACGGTTTTGAAAAAACGATTTTTGTTTAAAAATTATCTTCTTATATCGATCGACGGGCCGATATAGAGAGTTCAATTAATTTCTTGCAAAAATGCATAATTATAAATACAATTTGAGCAAAAAAATAATATTCGGTCAACCCCTTTCAGTAGCTCTACGTGAATATGACCAGGCGGAAAAATGGGGGAGGAGGGTCACCGGGGACCTCTTAAGAACCAAGCCCCAAGTTCTTTCTGACATCATACCCAAGTAGATGAGCCTATTCGGAGAGACTTCATAAAATTTTTGTCAAATGTAAGAATAAATAAGATTTTTCAAGAAATTCACGCTATTTGCGAATTGTGCAAAATAGGTGACAATTTAGTGCGTGCTCAAAATGAGCGTTGCCTTTGAAAAATTATTAGCCAAAAAAGTTAATTTTGGGAGGCCCAAATTTGGCGGTGCCAGAATTTGTTTATATAGCCAAAACCAAATTTTCAATTTTTAAGCCATTACGCTAAAAAAAACGTACAACATAAGCAAGCAACAGCACACAAAAGAATTGGTGCCTAAGCAAGCGGCACAAAAAAAATATCAACTATTTTTTCGACGTCTAATGAAGCGACGCCAAAAAAATAGCGAGAAAAAAATACAATTTTTTTTACTATCCATCTGTTACAATAATTCACTGAGTAACATAAAAAAAATGCTACTGAGGTGCTCGGCAGGGCACAGATGGCACTGAGGTGCTCGTCGGGGCTCTCCAAATCCATCATTACCAAAAAATGTTAGCATATAAAATTTTTTTTTTTCAACATAAAAATTTGCTATCAAAAATTTATTTCCTCAGAAATTAACTAACAAATATATATATATATTTTTTTTTAAAAAAAAAACTAGTATGCTAAAGGCTAGATTATAGCAAAGTTTAAAAAATTATAAGCAAAATTTATTTTGAATATTTTTTTTTAAGATACATACAGTTTGATAGACGTATCAAGTTGCAATGAAACTTAAAAAAAAAATTATAACAAATTAATTATGAATAAATTAATAATTAAAATAAATTAAATTAATAATGAGTCTCATATATTGGTCCAATCGTCATATAGGCTAATGCCTCAACGTCCGGGCGAAACCGATTTCGTTTGCACTTAGCCGGGGCCCATTGACCAATACGGTCGTCGCCCAAAATCCAAAATATTAATATTTTTCGAAAACCATTTTAAAATCATCTTAAAATTATAATTAAATTTTATGGAAAATCCGGCAACATTTTCTCTATTTTCGGTCAACCCAAAAACTGGGAAAATGTGCCAATATTTTCCTGCAAGTATCCCAAACCAGGAAAATCCAAAATATATATATAAATAACCATAATCATCCCCAATATTAATTCGGAACAACCCGAAACGAATTCGGGATTCCGAAACCAACCCAGAAAACATCACAGCACAAATTGGAAAAAGATCCGAAAACCAAATATTCCCCGAATTCATTTCCGAAAGTTTCGGAAAATCAAAACCAAACTAACAGAGGCTTTCCCGAAGGTTTCTCGGAAAATCCCGGAAACAAAACGTAACCTAAAAATCGAATTCCCGAAGGAAATTCATGGACCAATCTCATCATAGACACGGGAGGGACGAACTACTATGATTAACCAGAAATTACCCAAAACGACGGAATCCGAAGGGTTGCCTCGGACTCGGGACACGCGAATCCATAGAAACGAACTCGAAATCCCGTGGACAGCGCTGGATAGATCAGCGGGGGCACGGGCTCGGGGTGGCGACGCTAGGGCACGCAGCCGAGGAAGGCTCTGGACGGGCTGGGTGCGCCGGAGAGGGTGCTGGCCAGGCACGGGGACGGCCGGCGGGAACAGCGCCCGCGGCTAAGGCACGGGAGGCGGGGCACGGCCGAACAGGGGCTGGGGCGGCCGGGAGGTCGCGGGCGGCCGGGAAACGCGCGCTGGGGCGGCCGGGAGGTCGCGGGCGGCCGGAAACGCGCGCTGGGGCGGCCGGGAGGTCGCGGGCGGAGTCGGATGGGGAGTCGGGGCCGTCGGCTGGAAGGATCGGCCAGGGGCCGAGGGCGCGAGCTTTGGAAAGGGCCGAGAGCTTTTGTTCTCTGGTGGGTTGAGAGGGAGAGAATAGATGGATAGGGGGATTATGTGAAGTGAGTGGTGGAGAGATGTTGTTAGGGAGTGGGTTGAGTTAAAAAGGGAAGTGGGGGTGATCGTGTGATTAAATGGGAGAGTGAGGCTGAGGAGAATATGGAGGGGAAAGGATGGGAGTGGGAGTAGGAATAGGAAATAAGGGGGAGAGGGGATGCTGGTCCAACGGTGGACCAGCTCATGGGAAATTTTTCTTTTTTTTTAAAGAAAGAAAGGAATCAGGATTTTAATTAAAAGAAATGGTTCCAAATCGGGTCTGGGTTTCGGGTAGCTGGTCCGGGCTCGGGTCAGGTCAACAACCAAAGATCCAACTTTATCATTTTAAAATTAATTTTGAACTCATAATATAATAATAATAATAGTAATAATATTATAATATTAATAATAAGAATCATTACAAAACTGGGTTTCACAGCGGCAGCAGCAGCAGCGCAACAGCTGTGCGCAGCCAGGCGCGCGCGGCAGCAGCCTTGCCGGCACCGTGCCGCCGCCGCGGGCCGCCGTGGCCGGCCGTCGCACGGTCCCCCGTGGCCCCCGTGGCCGGGCGCACCGCCCCCGTGGCCGGGCGCACCGCCCCCGTGGCCGGGCGCACCGCCCTGTGGCGGCCACCGTCCTCCGGGACGCGCCGTCTAGGCGATTCGTACGTTTTGCACGGAATCCCGTCGACGCGCGCGCGAACGAGATTCAGAAATGGCGTTCCGTCGCAGCGACTTCGTGCACGTTTTCCGGGAAATCTGACCGTTGGATATGTGAAAGATAATGGAAGAAATACGAGATGATAATGCGGCATGGTGCCTTCGAAATGTTCGTAGCCTTCGGGCGTTCGTTGAGAACATTGGGGCGTTGTGCCAATTGAAATAGAGATAAGCGAACTTGCTTGGTTGTATGAAAGATAAGATTCGTTGCATGGTCAAATGGACTTAAAGACGTATTGCCCGTGCACGGGTGTTTCTTCCCTCGAACGTGATCACCAGGGCGCTGGGACCGTTCGGCCTAGGAGGGACTGCGATAAAATCGGTATTGTTGGTACACTTCGACTAGACGGGTAGCGACTGTCTAGTGAATGTGATAAGCCACTTACACGAGTACTTCAGGGGTCCTCTGATTGTGGTTAGCAACCGCAACTGAGTGATTGTCGTCTTACATGTTCGATTCGATAAATATAAGTCCATTCTAGCCCGGAAAGCTAGTGACCTTCATATAGTTAAGGGCGACGGGTTTGGAAGTGCAAGGTATGCATATATCCTGCATGGATGGATCCTGAATAGAGGACACTTATAACATGACAGGGAAAACGGATAGGCGTATTCACCTTGCGTCGGTGCAAGGGCGAGTGCGTCGATATTGCTAAGTTGTGCCACGAATCAAACACGAGATTGCTTGCCTGTTTACTTATGCGAATTGAATAACATGCTTGCCATGCTTTACAGTCTTCGAATATGCCATGAACTCATCCTAAGGAGAACATAGATAGAGAACTAAATTGTATGTTTGCATGAATCAATACAATACTAAATGTCGGTTTGTTAAGTGGGTTTTTGATCAGTACAGCGAGGACGAAAGTACTAATCCCCCACTAGTTTGCTAGCAGGTTCCGGGATTGGTCTGCTCGCGGCGGTGCTTCGCTTGAACGCGTTGAGGCTTGGAATGCCGAAGCGTATTGAAGCGTGCGATCGCATTGACGCTCGGATATGCAACAGGATTGATGCGGCCGAGATATAGAAGGCATGATGTATGGAACGGTAAAATCCTTTGTGGGCAAGAGAGAACCTGAGTGTTGTAGCCAATCTAGCAAATTCCGTTGGGCTATCGAAAGCCTTTGTAATCCGATTTTGAATATCAATAAAGAGAAACGTTTCGTATACTCTGTTTTCCTTTCGTTGTTAATGTTCAACTCAAAGATAACCATTTGAGAACTTGTCATCTTGCCTTGCACGAGCGCAACTCCAGGCTCGTGCGACATCACGCCCCATGCGAGGACGAAGATTCGGGTGATTCCGGGTCGGGGCGTGACAGCGAGGACGATCGCTCCTACGGGAGCGGGACGTGACTGAATGGTTAAGGACATATCTCTCTTACTTAACAGAACACCTTATAGATTCATAATAGCGGAAGTGAGCAGATAACTTGAAGTCATAATAAGACATATAGAAATATGTTATTTTTTTTGATAATTAAAATGAGGTACAAGGCTTGCACCGGAATACAAAACTTACAACACAACTCACATTTTTCTTGATAGCCAACTTTGATCACATGTCATCTAAGCTTATATTTGATACTCGACACATTGACTTATAACTGGATATACCGACTTAGTTTACAACTCATTGGTACAACAGATATACAATATTCCATACATTATGTCATGTATAAATAAAAAATATCATCTTTTACAAGGATAGCTGATGCATGCCCAACAATTCTTTGATGCCTCGGTCTGATCCAGCCAATCTTAATGTTCTGAACTTTCCAAGCACGAACACCTGAAAAAGATGCACACAACATGGGTCAGTACATTGTCGTATACTCGCGAGCAGAACCATCCCATTTGCCTAAACCGACACTAAGTAGTAATGTGAGCAAGCATTTATTAAGAATGATCTTTCTATTTGGGCCTAACATCAGTTTACAGTTCATGTGCAGTATCAAAGTGAAGCATATAAATATGTTATAACATTGTTCATGTAAAGGCAACATTGTAGCATCATTGAGATTAACATGTTAAGTAGTCAAGTTGAATTAACATGTATGATAAACATATCACCTCTTAGTGATTTTTTACCGATAGCCGACTTTCTCGTACCTACATAAAATACAGGATATATAACATACTTACTCTGCATGCATAAGACATTCATTAGCATGCATTCGACTAAATGGTTGTTAATGAAACTACACCTTTAAGGACTTTCTCTTCTCGATATACGGCCACCCCTCGCATGGGTAGCAAGCTCACCGAAGATCCGCAATCACCCGAATTGTGACGCGTCCTATCAGCGTGGGTTGCAAGTCCAACTGGAGGTCCCGCAATACGTTGTGCTACCAAAGCACGCCAATGTTTCCTCCCGGGTAGAATAGGTCCCAGTGCCCCAGGTACCGTTCGAGAAAACTTACTCAAACTTGTGCACAAATACGTTCATGACCATGCGAATGCATGTCCGACTCGATAAACACAGTGCATCATAAAACAACTAAAAGTAAGCAAAGCCAACAGTTCATCATCTCAATCTCAAATCCAAGCCGTGTTCAATGACTAATAATTTCCATCATTCACATCATTCCCACCCTAGGTGATCTCATCGATCCCAAGTCTCATCATTTCACATTCTCATATTATCACATCACAACATTTCTCACATCATTCCTTTCAATAAGGAATAAACAACATTGCATTTCTCATAGGGACATTCATCATCTATTTCATCGTGTCAATAGAATTGCAAGTTCATTTCTCATGTATCATTCACATAAACATTTCATTATTCAAGTGTCTCATTCATTTCAGCAGCATTAAACATGAGCAACATTATCAATTTATTTCTAGTGTTTGATTTACAAGGGCAGTTCAGGATCATGTATTATTCATCTCAACATTATTCAACATAAGCATCTGTATTATTTCATCAACTAAAGCATAGGACATTTAGGGACAAAACATAGCAACACAATACTCTATTTTATTCAACATGAAGGAGTAGAGGAGAAGGGACAGTTCCACTCACTTGCATAAAGGGTCTACTTATTCAGATCACATATATGCTCAACAGGTTCTCCAGAGACTGATTTGACACAAAGCATGATATTCCTCACTTGACATAGCCACACCAGCGAACCACGTTTCATAACTCATCCCATCCGACTAGGGATCGACATTGGGCCAGGCCGGGCCGCCCAAGCCCATAAAGTACGGACTCAGGCCGGACATAGGCCAATTTTTTTTGCCCTAAAGAAATTTCAGGTCGGGCTTAATTATTATTTATGAAGCCCAAGCCCGCCAACAAGAGTCGGACTTTTCGGACCAAGTCGGATCGGGCCGGACTAGTTCTAAAAAAATTGATAATTTGCATGTTTTACTCTTTCAAAATACACAGTTTGGACTTTTATATGGTCATGTTTGTGTGCATATGTCAATGATAAATTGGTTGGGGTCATGCAAGCTGTGTACAATTTGTATGCTTAAATGGAGTTGCACATATCTGGAAGGTTTTTCATTTACTTGCTCTTCCTGTAGAAGCTTTGGTCTGTAGCTCAGCACCAGATAACAGTGTCCTCTTTTAAAACTCTCACTGTATATATAAGTGGGAAAAAATTTGTCTTCTAAATTGGTTTCTGATGCTAGTGTCTGGCGCTATCAAAATGGTAACACAGTCTTGATCACCTCTTGACAATAAATTAAGAGACCAGTCATGCAATTGCCCAGCATAAGCCCACTACTAGATTTTGAGACTGCATGTCATCCGAAATTAATGTATGTCACCCAAAATATGAACACTGTACCATAAGCATTTCGATCTGACTGTAGACGAGCAAATAGACATTAATAATAAAATTAAGAAAATAAACACGTCGTCCTCTTACTGTTGGTGAAAAACTTATTTTGTGACAAATACACATCATACACTAGAGACCATTATTTGGCTTTGGGCCGGACTCGAACGAACGCATAGTCCAAGATTGTATCGGACGGACCTCGGGCCGGTCTCAGGCGGACGGATGTATAGTCCAAATCCGGCCCTATACTAATATGGACCGAGTCGGACTACCCTAGTGACCGGACTTTGACCCATCGGGCCAGACGGGCTTTTCAGACGCCCATGAATTTCGGAACAAATGATGATCCCTACATCCGACAAACTAAGAAGACTGCATCAGTATCAAATCACTTAATTTCCAACACAAGTCACGGTCCGACATTCTGATTAAATCCAACAAGCCAACTAAATGCCTCCGCACGGAGCAGGACATTACAATTAGGCCATCTGCATGTGGGTCCAACAAAATTAAATGTACTTTTTGGATACTTGTGTAGAGAAAACAGTTCTAATGTCATTGGACGGACTCGTGTCTCATGTGCCCATTCACAGTGCTCTCAGTCTCATTTGGTCTCAACACTCAAGTACCAGATTAATTAGAAAATGGCATGTGTCCAACATATCAATAATATTTCTGATATGACATAATAGGAACACAATTCCTCACTTTTGTATGCAGCAAAAAAATTTACAAAGTCTTATTGTTAATATAAAACACAAATCCGTTAATTAGTTATAGGTCCAACATTTCTTTAAAAATAAAAGAAGAACACCCTAGAGCGAGAAGGCTCCTGATTTGTAAAACTAAGTACATTCAGTTCATGATGTACGCAACCTTACATAAAGAGGCCAATTCTTACTGACTTTTCGCTCTAATGAAAAGAAAGTGCCATGTTCTCCATTGAATCACCCATCCAAAGCAATTTTCTCCCCCACTGAACCCAACCTAATGATATTCTCCTGAAGTTAAATGTTTAATGGAGATTGAAGTGTTTTGGCCATAGCGAAAATCACATACACCCCCTTTTTCTTTGAAATTTCCTGATTTTGCCTCAATACACACAATGCATCATCTAATGATAAATGTCTATATAACAAAAATAAAAAAGATATATATTTTTTGTAGGAATACACTGACATGGTGGAAACCAAATTGAAGAGTACTTCAGATGGGGACCCTACTTTGCAGAACTGGGAGCATTTTCATCCAATCATTTAGAGGAAACCAGCAATTTTTTTCAAAAACCCACATCACAGTCATTAACAAGAGTTACAGACAAAGAAGCAGTTCTATGAACAACTCTTGCTGCTCATAGAATTCTTACTTGCCTTCTGCAATCAAGCTTTTTTCCTAAAATGCCTGTTCATAAGATTTCTAAAATGCCTATTCATAAGATGAGAAATGCCATTAGTGTTGTGAATAGGCATATCATTTCCTTAATTCCTGTATTTTTTGGAAAAAAATAGAAATCCTCTTTATGTTCCAAAACATTTAACAAAGATAAACATTACTTCCTATATCCTATGATATGGATTGGTGTATCAAGCAATTAAGAAACATGTTTGTACAACAATGGTAGGTGAAATAGAGGGCTTAGATGGATGAGTTGCAAAATTTGATAAATAAGATAAGAATGATATTATTTGTTGAAGTTGGAGGTGGCACCAACTGAAAAAAAGACATAGTAAAATCATCTCATGTTTGTTTGGTCATGTGCAACATAAACCAATATATTCTCTCATGGTAGTGAAAGATGCGTCTCGGACGCGCCCTGTAGAAAGGTGCAACAACTACACCTCACACCTAATGAGGCAAGACGCCTTTCTCTGGGCGCACCCAAGGCGCACATTTTCTACAAGGTGCAACCAAGAAACGGTGTGCCACCTTATGGTCTTTTTATTTATAGAAAAAACTTTGAGCCGTAGAGACAATTATTACCTCATACAAGTAGCTGGTTACAATTGAACTGAAACAACTAAAATTTACTAAAAACATGTTAGAAATAATACACTCTTTTTAGTTATGTTGACTGCTACTGTTGTTCTACTAGTTCACTTAGTTATATTTTTAACGTATTTTTATTGGTTTTATTTCTTAAATTACTAATTTATTTGTTTATCTAATATATTTTTAATATTTGCACTTTGCTTCGCTCGAACATGCGTCTTAAGTGTGCCTTGCGCCTTTGACGATATAGACCTTTTGTACCTCGAGTGCTCCTTGTGCCTTTGACTAACCTTGAATTCACCAGGTGAGAGGGAGTGGGAGAGAGAATCTATAATTTACTCTCTCCCTCTCTCTCCCCCGCCTCATTTGGATCTTTGATTCCAATATTGAGAGAGAATACAGCATCCAATATCAAGACAGATAGCACAAGTGTAGAACATCCTTTGTACTCTTTGATACTGAAATCGAGAGAAACAGATAATGCGAGTGTAGTATAACACATGTATGGCATATGTATCATCAGTCAATAACAGAAGACAAACTCCATATATACCTAGGCTGCACTGACACAAATATAACACATAATACAGACATCAATTAAACACCTATTTGGGTGTGTTGTGATGTATTTCAGAGTGTCTAACCCAATGCGACACAAACAACATAAACTTTACAGAGCTTCCCTGCTTCCTAGCCCCATACTAATCTACACAAGCACCCTAACATTTTACATTTTAATCACGTGTTTTGTAAATTGTTCCAAAATTCACATAATTCAAGCAGATTGTAGTCAATATCCAAGAAGTCCAGGCACTAGGTGCCCATACTAAATTACTAATAATTGTCTTGTTTAAAAGTAAACAAACAAATATCATGCAAAATATAAAAGTACAATAATTTTATAAAGAAAAAATTGGTCATAAGTAAAGGTTTAACACACCTATTGCTTTCCACAGTACTTGAGAGAAGCACCTCATAAGGATCCATTCAAAATTCAGCCACCACTACATTAGAGTAAAACAGACGAGATTTAGAAACTGGCTGGCTGGATAAAATGGACCAAATTTTACTCTGACAATAACAAAGTTCCCTACTACACCAACAAACATTGCAAGCATATAGAAAGAAGAAGGTTTCCATTTGCATTTTTTGGATGAGACATTTTTACAAACACAGCACAAACAGAAACAACGGCAGCAGCGACGACGAAAAGGAAGACCAGACACTAAACCTTAGCCCTGGCCCTAGCCGCCAAAGCCGTAGAGGGTCCTCCCCTGTCGCTTGAGGGCGTAGACGACGTCCATGGCGGTGACGGTCTTCCTGCGGGCGTGCTCGGTGTAGGTGACGGCGTCGCGGATGACGTTCTCGAGGAAGATCTTGAGGACCCCACGGGTCTCCTCGTAGATGAGGCCGCTGATGCGCTTGACCCCGCCGCGGCGGGCGAGTCGGCGGATGGCCGGCTTCGTGATCCCCTGGATGTTGTCCCGGAGGACCTTGCGGTGCCGCTTGGCCCCGCCCTTCCCCAACCCCTTGCCTCCCTTTCCTCGACCAGACATGGCTGAAGCTTTAGATCCCTCTCTTGATGAATGATGGTGAATGGGATTTTGAGCTTGGGGGACGATGGAGAGGGAGGGGAGCTGGAGGGGTTTTATAGAGGGAAATGTATGTTTGTTTGTTTATTTTTTTCCTTTTCCTTTATTCTGAGATTGGGGGTTTGGATCGGGGGAAGGGGTGACTGTGGTGGTTGGATGCAGAATCGACGGTAGGGAATGATTGTTTGGGACAGACGCGGATAGGTGACTTGGTTCATTGGACGATGATTGCCGTCGTTAGATGCAGAATTGACGGTAGGCAATGGGTTGTTTGGGACAGACGCGGATCGGTGACTTGGTTCATTGGACGATTGTTAGAATTATCATATAGCATCCTGAATTGAAAATTCCAAATAATTTGGCTATTTATAAGGGCACATAAGAAGTTTATCAGTAGGGGTGAGAGCATCTCCAACCCTATTGTCTTGTTTTGTGTTGTGAATCCTATGTGGCATGAGGGACAAGACAATGTCTTGTATATGTGGCAACGTTATATTCACAAATGACAATGGGTTTAAAAAGTCATCTCCAATGCAAAAGTATTGAGAAGACAATACAAATAATTTTTTACAACTTCCAAGACAACTTTTACTCTTCTACTTCTTTTTTATAAATATTTTTATTCACAAATGATGATGTGGACATAAAGACATTGTGAAGTGCATTGTCTAGATCTAGACAACCAACTTCACATTGTCTTTGCCATGTCATTGCCATGTCAACTCCACACTTAATTTCACATTTGCATTGGAGAAGTACTTTTGGAAAAAATGGTTGTTATTCCTATGTGGCAACCATTTTTTTCAAACTCACAATAGGGTTGGAGATGCTCTGAGAGTCGGTATAATCGGTCGGTATTTAGTCAAACATTTTGGTATTTTTTAAAATCGGTATTTGAAAAATCAATACCAATATCGTACCATTTATAATCGGTTTTTTCAGTTTCGGTTAAATCGGTATTCGGTCGGTTTTTCTTCGGTATCGGTATTTTACCAATTAACATTTGATCAATCAACATATTTAATATTGTAGAGCCTCTTAACCTATAATATATTATTTTTTACTTTTTTTTTGAAGCATTAAATTTCAAAACCAAATCTCTACCAAAAAAAACTAATCAAAATTATTAAAACAATATGTAACAAGTCGCAAACACCTAAAAATGAGCTTAAAAGATCAAATGTGGTCACTAAGTTTAATTTTGAGTATAAGTTTAAGTAACCAAATTCACTTCAAAATTCCATGAGAACAAAAAAAAATCAAAAACTCAAATCTTAGCATTCTTCACATAACTTCAAACCCACTAAAATCTATTCTAAGTTCTAAGAAATTGATTAAAATAAAGATAAAAATGAAAATAGATAGTATAAAGTTATCACAAACAACATTTATATATATATATATATATATATATATATATATATATATATATATATATATATATATATATAATCGGTTCGGTTCGGTATGGTATTACACTCAAACCGTTACCATCACCATTATACCATATTTTAGTCGATTCGGCAATTCGGTATCGGTACGTAATTTCGGTTCGGTTTTTCGGGATATTTTTTATCGGTATTCGGTCGGTTTTTCGGTATCGGTCGGTATTTGCTCACCCCTATTTATCAGGACTAGCAAGTCTTAGTTTTTCATTATTTACAAGTTTGTCACTGGAAAATTTACTCAGGACTATCCAAGTGGTAGGTATAAAAGATAACTCTTATAATTTTGGTCTTCTTCCTCACTCTCCATTCTCTCTCCCCCTTTTTCTCCAAACCCTCCAAACCCTAGTTCTTTCTACTTGTGGTCCCAACTTTTTTCTCAACCCCACATTTCTCCAAACCCTATAAGATTCTCCAAGGAAGATTCTTAGTATATTCGGTACGATTACGTCAGCTAAACGACAAATTTTCTTAAATAATTTGTTCTTTTGAAATAATCTTATATTTTGTCCCAATGTATAAATTATGGAAGAAAGTGGATCATCACGTCTATCAATCGAGCAACCCGGACCTTCCGAAGAACACGACAAAACATCCAAAGAACTCTCGGTAAATTTTCGACCGACCAAATACGTAGTCGACACATAGAGTTCTCCCAAAAACTTGGACACTAGGACTACCACATATTGTGGCAGTCCCGAAACAAACAGTCTGTAAAGGTGGTGTCACGATCCGCTACCCAAATTGTTGGGCCGGACCGAGTCATGTCCAGCCTACGCTTGAGATAAAGCGTAGTAAGCTGTTCTAAAGACAAACAGTATATAATCAAAGTGTGCTAACAGTTCTACATGTCATATTGAGTCAGAATAATATATCCCAAACACAAAATTATCTCGTATATAAATATGTTCCAAATACATAGTCAAGACATAAAACTGGATACAGGTCCAGTATCAAAATACATAGTCTAAACATGACTACTCTCAAAAGTCCCGAGCAACTAAACAAACTAAACGAGTTTCCCCGCAGGTACATCCTTGTAAGGCAAAGTCTGATCCTCGACGGCAACTCCATAATAGGAATCACATAGCAACTCCTCCTCGGTAAGTATACCTACAACGTTATCCTGTCAGGACGGGAGCAAGTACTGATTCTAACAAACTAAATATACGAAGCATGAAATGAACTGAAGTGTAATAAACATGAATCGTGGCATATCACAATCTATCATGGCAAGGATACATATGTAATAAACATGAATCTTGGGCACCTCGCTCAAGTTTAGTACCGCTTATCACCCCCAGACAGACGGGCAGTCGGAGAGGACTATCCAGACCTTGGAGGATATGTTTCGCACGTGTGTGCTAGATCTCGGAGATTATTGGGAGGATCATCTTCATCTGGTAGAGTTTGCTTACAACAACAACTATCAAGCCAGTATAGAGATGTCGCCATTCGAGGCTCTATACGGACGAAGATGTCGTACTCCCTTGTCATGGGACGATGTTGGCGAGAGAGTGCTGCTTGGACCGGAGATGGTGGTAGATGCAGCTGAGAAGGTCAGGCTGATTAGAGACAGACTTCGGGTGGCTCATGATAGGCAGCGGCATTGGGCCGATAGCCACCGGAGACCGTTAGAGTTCAAGGTTAGTTTCAGTTCCTGTTTGTGATGATTGTGATTTTGTTTTTCCTGCGTGCTGAGTTTGTTCTATGTCTAGGTTGGTGCTTTGGTGTTCCTGAAGATTTCTCCGACACGGGGCACGATTCGCTTTGGCGGAGGCGGAAAGCTTAGTCCGCGCTACATCGGACCTTTCACTATCCGTGAGAGGGTCGGTGCAGTGGCTTACCGGCTAGACTTGCCGCCTATGCTAGAGGGGGTACACAACGTGTTCCATGTGTCACAGCTGAGACGGTACGTGGCGGACCCCAGCCATGTATTGGACCATGCAGCGATCGAGGTGGGGCCTACTCTTCACTATCCAGAGCAGCCAGTGGAGATTCTGGATCGTAGGGAGAAGGTGCTCCGGAACCAGGTTATACCCTTGGTTCGTGTTGCATGGAGGCATCACTCTCCAGGTGAGTCTACCTGGAAGAGAGAGGACGACATGCGGGAGCGTTTCCCTTATCTCTTCGAGCCCTGAGGTATAATTTTGTTTCTGCATGTGATTCAGTGTATGTTTGTTTTAATTTTGAGGACAAAATTGTTTAAGGTGGATAGATTTGTCAACCCCAGTTTTCATGAACAGGGGTATTTTGGTAATTTTCCACTTTAAAATTATTTTGGAATTATTTATTTATTTATTGTATTATTTTAGGGTTATTTGAGTCGGGTTCGAATTTCAACTCATTCCGACTTGAATCGGGGACCCGGGGTAGTGTTGACCTTAGCGGGCCCACACACTAGTTAGCCATGGCCCACATGTTAGTTATTTTAGTTAGTGACTAGGCTAATTATTTTGGTTAGTATTAATATGGATTAGTGTTTTAGGTTTAACCAAACTACCCCCGACTTAACCCCTTACCAATGTATTAGTGTGATGACCATAGTTCGTAATTACGTATTTTGGAATATGTGTACGTATCTGACTCGTATTGCATGTCTCCTGGCTTGGTTCGGCTTGTTTGGGTTGGCTTGGTTCGGCTTGGTTTGCTATTGGTTCATCATGAACCAAGTGGAGAACCCTTACCTACCACCACCATCTCCATTTATTAATCCAACACTCTTTCTCTCTTCTCATTCACTCTTCTTCTTCCTCACCGTTACTCTCCACCTACACCCAAGAGCCCTAGGCAAGTGCAACTTGCTTCATGATGGATCTCAAGTTTTATTGTTCCATTCTCTTCTTTACATGATTATAAGCTTCTTTAGAACTTGGAGTTTTTAATTTTGATGGATAGATTCTTCTAGATCTCCTTTATAACTTTTAATTCATGGAGTTTTCTTGGTTTTGATCTACTAAAACTTGTTATTTTCAAAAACTAATAGTTCCATGAGCAAGAGCACGCAATTTCGTGTGAATTTGGTTTTTGATTCACCTTATTTCGAGTTAAAATGAAGTTTTTATGGCCAAAACAAGTTTTTTGAATTTTCATGTCGGATGAAGAATGTGGTGCTGGCGTAAAATAAGATTTTACGCAGGGAAGCTAGCGTAAAATCGAATTTTACGCAGGAAGGCTTGCGTAAAAATGAAATTTTACGCTGGGAACCCTGAAATTGCGTTTTTTACGCTGGATTGTATCCAGAATGTGAAATTTTACACTGGGAACCCTGAAATTGCGTATTTTACGCTGGATTGTATCCAGAATATGAAATTTTACGCTGGGAACCCTGAAATTGCGTATTTTACGCTGGATTGTATCCAGAATGTGAAATTTTACGCTAGGAACCCTGAAATTGTGTATTTTACGCTGGAAGGTACCCAGAATGTGAAATTTTACGCTAGAACCCTCCCCTTTTACATATTTTACGCAGAATTGAATTTTTGGCATAAAAAATGCACAGAATGACTGTTTTTGCCAAGTTAAGCTATTTTCTAGCCAGACTTTCGAAAACTTAAAACATGAAAGTTTTAGATCTTTGTCTTTCCTTTCCGAATATCTCTGGAGCACCTCATTTTAAGTTCGTATGTGGAAGTTATGTCCCGTCTCCCTGAGCCGCATGATTCCTCCACAACTCTTGTACCCTGTTTATATTTAGTTATTGCATACACGCTTATACCAGGTTAAATGTTAATTTTAAATAATGACATGACATGATAGTGACCCGTCATGGCGCACTCTTGACAGTGTATTTGACATGATATATATCTCGAATGCTGTTGCGACGGCTAGCATGTCATGGCAGAATTGAATAGCCTGGACACCGTGGGTGAATGTGTTTGTACTAAAAAAACCGGTAATGTTTGCATCATGTCTAAGGCAGGGATCCCTGAGTACCACGGTCAGGGATACCTACAGTAATTGACTAAGGCTAATAAACTAGAATAATTCAGTAGACATGAAGAGATTCCCAGCTACAGACAATCCCGTTATCTAGGCGCATTAAGTGGACTTGTAGGCTACCGATGAGTAATGCATATTTCCAGCACACAGTCACGTGTTGCATTCTCCATAAAACGGACATTCGACCTGGATAACCGGATGGTCTGCAGGGCTTGTGGCTGTTGGGATAATCTCATTGCATCTTGCTAGTAACTAGGCCTGTGATAACCCTAGTTAGTTAAAAGTATCAAGCCCTACTCTTGATTGGCCGTGATTGATTGGATGGAGGTTATCCCAGCTTGGTCTTGTCCCGATCCTGTACAAGATTGTGACACGACATGATTATTGATGCCTGCCTTAACAATAACGATCGGGGGTCCAGTTATGTTCAGGCGAAGGGTTACAACCCCGGTCCTTGTTTGGTTTAAGGGTTGTAACCTGGCTCCCGGAGCAGTTCTGTGTCCTCTCTTCGTTATTGTCTTATTGCAACCCCATGCCACGTTCGTCATGTTTTACCTTACTGCAACGACATGATTAATTCTTTATACTGGCCTTAACAATAAAGATCAGGAGTCCAGTTCTGTTCAGGCGAAGGGTTACAACCCCGGTCCTTGTTTGGTTTAAGGGTTGTAACCTGGCTCCCGGAGCAGTTCTGAGTCCTCTCTTCGTTTATTGTCTTGTTACCTTACCATTAGTATTTGAGACGGATTTCTATTCAGGTGAAGGGCTGCAACCCCGGTCCTTGTTTGGTTTAAGGGTTGCAGTCTGGCTGCTTGAATGGTTTTCTCGTACTCAATTTATTATTGTTATCTTTATTATTATTATGACCAATTCTTTTATAATCTCTCTTTAATTATTCTATTATGATATGCTGGTTTTAGTTCCTAAGTGAAGCCTCCTTTGTGGCACTTGCTCTTTCTGGGGTCTGACCCAGCTGGTTTTGTATGGCCAGATATCGGAGCCGTCCCAGAGGATCTACTTAACCTCCAGCCAGATGGTGACCACCAGGCGTAACCCTGGCAATGAGTGGGTTTCTTTTTGTCCTCCCACTTTATTGTAAAATTATTCTTTTTAGGCGTTTAGCCGACGAGCACGTGTTAGCTCGATTGCACCTTTACTTATTGTCTGCTTACGGGCTGTAACATGATTGACAGATCCTAGGGTTGATCATGTATGACTTAACTCCTGCTAGTCTTGACATTTTGTACGACTAGCTTTATGATCATCCAATATATAATGTATGGGACGCCTTGCTATTATATATTTGGTGCTCTGACATCTTGTAACTATTATTGCTTGTTTGAGATTGAGACAATAGGCTTGTTCATGACCATAGGAGACTGTTGGCTTGTAGTTAAACCCTCATGTATCTAGACAGCCGTGACCGTATAGCGAGGTGGGTCGCACTTCAATATATGTAGCTGGCTATGTACGCTCCCGCTCTCCAGTATTCTGGTTCTGGGGCGTTACATGGTTTTAGTGGTGGCCCATGCAGGTCTTGTGAATCAAGATGTGCGAGGGTTTACCGAATAGATGTCTCAATCAGCACCCACCCTTAATCTCTGTCCGTATCTTTTAATCCCTGAGATTCTCGACCTGATCACATGCTTGTATCGTTGATCTGTCTTGGTCCTTCCTTATTGTTCCCTATGTCGTCTTCTTCAGCGGCATTGTTCCTGGAGCTGCCGATCGGCAAGACGGAGCACCTCCCGTGGACCAGCCGCAACCTGGAGATCAAGCCCAACATTCAGGGATAGCCTCCAGAGTCATGCCAACTGGAGGAGATCCACCAGTTCAGCCCGTCCAGCCTGCAGAGCCTGATGATGGCACTTTGGTGGGTCTCATCAGGTCATTATTAGCTTCCCAGGATCGTCGGGGAGATGCCTTGCACCAGGCGGTGGCAGACGCTTTGACCAGAGGAGGTCATCAGGGTAACAGCGCGGCCAACAGCTTCAAGCGCCTGAACCCTCCATTTTTCGACGGCAGTGAAGATGCGATCGCTGCAGATGCTTGGCTTCAGGACACGGAGGTGATTCTAGAAGCAGCCAGGACCCCAGAAGCAGAGAAGGTGGTCGTAGTGCGCCTGCAGTTACTAGATCTTGCCCGCAGCTGGTGGGCAACGCAGGCAGATGGATTAGTGGCCCCTATTTCATGAGCAGTATTCAGGGAGAGATTCCAGACCAAGTATTTTGATGCTGTAGCTCGGTACGATCTACAGACGAGGTTCACCAATCTGAAGCAGATGGACAGGACGGTCGATGGATATACGGCCGAGTTCTCTAGGCTTAGTCGGTTTGCTTCCACCTTGGTGGCGACCGAGTTCGATAGGGCCCAACGGTTCCAGCAGGGGCTTCACCTAGAGATCTTGTTAGCATTGGAGCAGTTTGAGCATCAGACTTTTGATGCAGTGCTGAGAGCAGCTAGGAGGCATGAGTATACCTCCCAGAGGATTGTGGATAGGACCGGAGGTCGAAAGCGATCTCACGGCCAGATGAATCAGTCATCAGCACCAGCCCCGGCAGCCAGGGCTTTGACTATTGGAGCTTCGAGGCGAGCGATCTCAGTGACGTCGGTTCAGCATTCTACTCCGACGCACCCTCAGCAGCAGAAGCAGAAACAGTCTTCCGCAGTGGGATGTTCACACTGCGGGAAGCCAGGACAAGTGGTATCAGAGTGCCGCAGAGCACATAGTTTGTGCTTGGTTTGTGGTGCCCCAGACCACAGGGTTGGGAACTGTCCAAACAGGGGGAGTTCATCGACCTTCTCTAGTCCTTCAGTTAGAGGATCAACACCAGTCCAGCAGCAGCAGCTATCACGCCCCGACCCGGAATCACCCGAATCATCGTCCTCGCAGGGGGCGTGATGCCGCACGAGCCTGGAGTTGCGCTCGTGCAAGGCAAGATGACAAGTTCTCAAATGGTTATCTTTTGATTTGATATTAACAACGATAGGAAAACAGAGTATACGAAACAATTCTCTTTATTGATATCTGAAACTGAGATTACAATGGCTTTCGATAGCCTAACAATATATGCCAGATTGGCTACAACACTCAGGTTCTCTCTTGCCCACAAAGAATTTTACTGTTCCATACATCATGCCTTCTATATCTCGGCCGCATCAATCCAGCTGCGCAGTCCGAGCGTCAATGCGATAGCACGCTTCAATGCGCTTCGGCATTCCAAGCCTTAACACGTTCAAGCAACGCTTCTCCGCGAGCCATCCATTCCCTGCACCCTGCATGAAGCTGGTGGGGGATCAGTACGTTCGTCCTCGCATGTACTGAATCAAAGATCATCTTTCCAAACCGACATTTTAATCTTTACGTTAAATCATGCAACTTAGCTTACGATCTTGCTATGTTCTCCTTAGGGTCAATTTCATGGCAACTTTGAAAGCGTAAAGCATTTATCATAGCATCATGTTATCATATTGAATAGACAAGCAAACAAGCAATCTCGTGTTTGATTCGTGGCTTACCAAGTCGACGCACTCGCCCTTGCGTCCCTTGCACTGACGCAAGGTGAATACGCCCCATTTCTTCCCTGTCATGTTATAAGTGAAACTCTAAGTAGGATCTATATGCGGGACGCATTCGCACCTACACTTTCAACCCATCGTTCCTTAACTATATGAGGGCCGTTGGCGTATCCGCGCCGGAATGGACTAAAGGAGTTCCTTTCTTTTCTCTCCTTCTTTTCTCACTATTTGGTTGGGCTGCGCGGCGTTTCCCGGGTTGGGTCACAATCCCAAAACAACCGAAACGTTCCCGCTGCATACCATCATTTGCGGCTTTTCCCATCTAGTTTGATGTGCGCCTACAAAGATTATTCGAATCCCTCCGCGGCCAATCGGTTCCGGGGCGCATCCGGTAACTATCCGATTGGGGGAAACACCCGTGCACGGGCGGTATCACATTTTATCTCGAGCCCATTCCAATCGACCATGCAACGCCCTATCATTCAAGTATCAATTTCAAACAACCAAACATAGTCTTGAGTCCGAGACTCAGACTTATCATCTCGCATCTCTTTCTTTAGCTTTCTGTGTTCTTACGTTTCTTGCTTCGTTTCAATGTTTCAATGGCAACGTGCCTCAACTCAATGCTCGTCAACCGAACGACCCGAAGGTCTTGAACACCTTTCGAGGCACCATGTCATATCCGACAGTTCCGCCACATTCATGCCACAACTGTATTCTCTCGCAACGAAGCCATCTTTTATTATCCCGTACACGTAGGCACGTTCCGACCATATTCCCATGTTCTATAACTTAGCATTCAATGTTCGGGGCTCGCGCTAGGGCGCTCGCCTATTGTCTTTCAATGTTCTAGCCGTCTAACTCGTGCAGCAAAGGCACGGTATGGTTCGTGCACTAAGGCACTTGCCGATTACAGTTATCCCATGTTCTTGCGGCTTGCGCACCGAGGCGCTCGCCTTAGCGATATCCAATGTCCCATAGCGACTCATGCATATTGATGCACGTTTCATTTCAATTGTTCTAACTTAGTGTTCGACTTACACTATGATTTTATCTCCGATCGGCCACGCCCGTGGCGTCGATAGGTTAACTTTAGCATACAATGATATATTTGACTTATCGAATGAAGGAGTAAAAAGAAGTCAATCCTCCCACCTTGAGTCGATACGCCTTCGTCATTTCGCCGAGCCGATGCGGCTCGATTCCCTAACTTTGTTGCACGGCCACTCTCCTGACTTAGCCATTCGAACACTTCGTGCTTTCATTGAATCATACGCCCGATTTGCCTTAGCGTGCCCAAGTCTCGGCCCGTCGCAAGGCGACGATTTGATTTCGCGGACCCCTTACTAAATATTGCAAAAGATCGACCTCTAATATTTTTCCGTCAAAGTATGACCTGCACACGAAACCAACTAAAATCAATACTTGCTTCGATTCGGACTTGCGCCTTGGTCGATTCGATTTCTTAGAATCTTCGAGCCGATTCAATGCACTCATCCTTCGGGGCAACGCGGCGCTTCGCATCGATTCACTCGATGCATTCTTAGGGACAAGGTAACTCTTCGCATCGACATAGTCCGATGCATTACTCGGGACAACTTAGCTCTCGTATCGTTTTGCATCGATACATTCTTTCGGTCCACGCGACTCGTTGAGTCAATGCTTCAGCGTAATGCGCCGTGCGGAGCGGGGCATTACAGAATATACCACTCAAAACAAGTTTCGTCCTCGAACCAAAACCAACACTCCGACTAAGTGTTTTATAGATCGTTTCACGATCTCGTCCCACCAATGTTGTTCGATTTCATACTATCTCGCAAGCTTTTCCCTAACATTTCCAAGTCCTCCCTGCAGCTCGATTTGAATTTGGATACAACTCGATTTGAATTCGTACCTATATTCAAGGCGTCCCGAAGATATGTGTATTTCGACCAAGTCCAGTCGTAGCAAATTGGAATAAAGCTGACAGGTAAATTTCAATCCTATGCTTGCCATCTCGTACTCTCGATCGGACTTATCCATAGTACTTGTTCTCGCAATTTTATTGCATAACGCTATGCGATTCAAAATCGCATTTCTCATTTCGTATGTTTCATATGGACTACCAACTCTATGCGTCGCGTCAAGCCGTCGCGCATCCAATCACAACGAGTCTCCGCAACGCCTTGCGTTCGACGTCGCTGTCCAACTATTTCCGAAGTCTCGCTTGCAACTTGCCTCGATACGATTTTCTTCGTTGACTTGCAAATGCATCAACATTCAGGGCTACGCCCGCTAGGTTACTTTCCAAGGCACCGTGCTTAGATTCTCCCGACGCAAGTTTAAATTGACATTGCACAAAGGCCACAATCTATCCGACACGAAAGTTTACATCAAGGCGAGGGTGCTCAAGGCAACGATCGCCTTGACACGAATGTCTTAACGACGCGTCTTACATTCAATTTCCTAACGAGTAGGAATTCACTAGCCAAATTCCCAACTTATCCGTCTCGCAACATCGAACATAATTTCGATTCACGCAAGCTCAATTGTAAGGTGAATCCGGATCTAACGACATGACTCGTAAGCCATTCTCTTATCGTTCCCTCTCGTGCATAGCACGTTCCTCGCAATCGCCTAGACTTATCATCAACATGCACCGTATTATATTTGTTATCGGTGCAATCCCATATGCGATATCGCATGGGTCATCTTACGGTCTGCAGCATTCAATTTGATTTGGCGGTCAAGTCTTCTAGGGTCAGCTGCCCCGAAGCTACGCTCGATAATTGTGGATCATTAACGAAGGACAGTTTAATACGAACCATGCTATATCTTATTTCGGAGCCAAATCACGTCCCAACGATTCTATACGAATACCCAATTTCGGACTCAACCATTTCTATCGGCGCAACTGATGCACAACTATCCTCCGAGTCAAGTCATGCACTGCCGTCGATGATTCCGCAATTTACGAAACATCTACTCGTATCGAATTCGAGTCTATCTTATTCGTGGGTCGACACACGAGATGCTATACGCATCGAGCAATCGTCGATGACTTATAGTCTCGTCTTTGATCAATCACAGAATTTACGATCAACCAAGTTCGTTCATTCTCGTATCCTTACTTACAAAATTTTGATAGCGCAAGGCGCATTCCATTTTGTATTCTCACTTCGCTTACGTTTTCTTACGTATCGATCTCGATACGCCGTATCCATTTCGATAACGTAAGGGTCAACTTTGAATCTGTTTCAACGTCAACTTAACTCGCCTCGCATACATCCAAGTTCGCAACAAACTTTTCCATACGCATCGAATCATTTTCCGATTCACCGCATCCCGCTATACTTTGATCGCGTAACCGAGTTACCGATTATCCAACATCGTGCCCTCGAGTTATACGATCTCGTCCTCTAAGTTTCGCGTGTTTTCAATCGTACTCAAATGATTGTCGTCGTAATTTAACCAACTATTTCATAGGCACAGTTTCTCGCGTCAACCAACTTTCTTACCGAAGTCGCACATCGTGCGATACGATTACAATTCACATCGCCCAACATTTCTATCGAGATCGCAAGTCGTACGATTCGATTCGTCTCGCCCAACGTTTCTACCGAGATCGCAAGTCGTGCGACTCATTTGTAAGCTCGAGTATTTCTTTCCCGTTGATCCGATTATTGCGTCAAGGCAGAATCGTTTCGCTAATCTCGGTCGTCCGACCAACTATAACTTCCGTCCGACGTATCGTTCATCGATACGAGTCTCGCCTTATCATCCCAACCGAATTTCGAAGAACACTTGCATCAACATACCGTCATACAAATTTTCAATCGAGTCTCGGTACTCCCCCGCCCGTTGCGGACAAACTTTTCGCAATTCTCACAAAGCGTCGATGCAATTTATCGCACAAGTGCTATACCATATACCACACGAAATCGAGTCATTCATCGCCTACGTGGTATGGCATATACCACTCGAAATCAAGCCATTTCCCTCGCACTATACTTAGTACAAGCCGACAATATCTTCCGACTTACGATTTCCGCAGTGATCGTGCTTGATCACAACCGTAACTTTGATTCTATCAAAACCCGACACGATTCGGTCAATGTTCTCGTTTGCCAACATAAGTTTGGTGCGCAACCGAACGATTCGTTCTATCGATTTACGATTTCAATTCTTTCCTTACGTTGCATCTCGTGCAACAATTTAGTTGACATGCATTGCACCACGTGCAACAATTTTTACCTTTTTGATACACGTTGCACATCGTGCTACGATTTATTTCCGACATTTTATTTCACTTTGTATAACGATTCATTTCCAATTTTCTTCGTACTTCGTGCAACGATTAATTTGATATGCGTTGCACCACGTGCAATAATTTTACTTTCAATACGCGTTGCACATCGTGCAACGATTATTTCCAACATTTCCCGCACCTCGTGCAACGAATTACTCTCGACTTTACAAGTCAATGCACAATCCGTTTAACACATCGGTATTGGCTATCACTTCTCACTTTCTTTTTAACGCATATTCACATTAACTCGCTGCACTTCGTGCATTATTTTATTTCTCTCTCAACATGTTACATTGTCACAATATCTCAAATCGTATTTCACAATTCGTTGCGCTTGCAGCAACTAACATTTTTACGGCTCGTTTGCATTCAATGCAACATACCCCTCGCGACTTTCTTAGCAAACATCATGAAATTTCTAAAACACACGCGGCAAAATTTCATGATTTGTATTAGACTTATTGTATGGAACATCCAGTGCGGCATCGAGTAGAGTCAAGAGTGATATCAAGTGGTGGTGGGTAACTTTTCGAATTGTAGTGAAGCGAGCGTCCAGAGGAAATTGAGCCTAGAGCTCTGATACCAATTTGTCACGCCCCGACCCGGAATCACCCGAATCATCGTCCTCACAGGGGGCGTGATGCCGCACGAGCCTGGAGTTGCGCTCGTACAAGGCAAGATGACAAGTTCTCAAATGGTTATCTTTTGATTTGATATTAACAACGATAGAAAAACAGAGTATACGAAACAATTCTCTTTATTGATATCTGAAACTGAGATTACAATGGCTTTCGATAGCCTAACAATATATGCCAGATTGGCTACAACACTCAGGTTTTCTCTTGCCCACAAAGGATTTCACTATTCCATACATCATGCCTTCTATATCTCGGCCGCATCAATCCAGCTGCGTAGTCCGAGCGTCAATGCGATAGCACGCTTCAATGCGCTTCGGCATTCCAAGCCTTAACACGTTCAAGTAACGCTTCGCCGCGAGCCATCCATTCCCTGCACCCTGCATGAAGCTGGTGGGGGATCAGTACGTTCGTCCTCGCATGTACTGAATCAAAGATCATCTTTCCAAACCGACATTTTAATCTTTACGTTAAATCATGCAACTTAGCTTATGATCTTGCTATGTTCTCCTTAGGGTCAATTTCATGGCAACTTTGAAAGCGTAAAGCATTTATCATAGCATCATGTTATCATATTGAATAGACAAGCAAACAAGCAATCTCGTGTTTGATTCGTGGCTTACCAAGTCGACGCACTCGCCCTTGCGTCCCTTGCACTGATGCAAGGCGAATACGCCCCATTTCTTCCCTGTCATGTTATAAGTGAAACTCTAAGTAGGATCTATATGCGGGACGCATTCGCGCCTACACTTTCAACCCATCGTTCCTTAACTATATGAGGGCCGTTGGCGTATCCGCGCCGGAATGGACTAAAGGAGTTCCTTTCTTTTCTCTCCTTCTTTTCTCACTATTTGGTTGGGCTGCACGACGTTTCACGGGTTGGGTCACAATCCCAAAACAACCGAAACGTTCCCGCTGCATACCATCATTTGCGACTTTTCCCATCTAGTTTGATGTGTGCCTACAAAGATTATTCGAATCCCTCCGCGGCCAATCGGTTCTGGGGCGCATCCGGTAACTATCCGATTGGGGGAAACACCCGTGCACGGGCGGTATCACATTTTATCTCGAGCCCATTCCAATCGACCATGCAACGCCCTATCATTCAAGTATCAATTTCAAACAACCAAACATAGTCTTGAGTCCGAGACTCAGACTTATCATCTCGCATCTCTTTCTTTAGCTTTCTGTGCTCTTACGTTTCTTGCTTCGTTTCAATGTTTCAATGGCAACGTGCCTCAACTCAATGCTCGTCAACCGAACGACCCGAAGGTCTTGAACACCTTTCGAGGCACCATGTCATATCCGACAGTTCCGCCACATTCATGCCACAACTGTATTCTCTCGCAACGAAGCCATCTTTTATTATCCCGTGCACGTAGGCACGTTCCGACCATATTCCCATGTTCTATAACTTAGCATTCAATGTTCGGGGCTCGCGCGCTAGGGCGCTCGCCTATTGTCTTTCAATGTTCTAGCCGTCTAACTCGTGCAGCAAAGGCACGGTATGGTTCGTGCACTAAGGCACTTGCCGATTACAGTTATCCCATGTTCTTGCGGCTTACGCACCGAGGCGCTCGCCTTAGCGATATCCAATGTCCCATAGCGACTCATGCATATTGATGCACGTTTCATTTCAATTGTTCTAACTTAGTGTTCGACTCACACTATGATTTTATCTCCGATCGGCCACGCCCGTGGCGTCGATAGGTTAACTTTAGCATACAATGATATATTTGACTTATCGAATGAAGGAGTAAAAAGAAGTCAATCCTCCCACCTTGAGTCGATACGCCTTCGTCATTTCGCCGAGCCAATGTGGCTCGATTCCCTAACTTTGTTGCACGGCCACTCTCCTGACTTAGCCATTCGAGCACTTCGTGCTTTCATTGAATCATACGCCCGATTTGCCTTAGCGTGCCCAAGTCTCGGCCCGTCGCAAGGCGACGATTTGATTTCGCGGACCCCTTACTAAATATTGCAAAAGATCGACCTCTAATATTTTCCCGTCAAAGTATGACCTGCACACGAAACCAACTAAAATCAATACTTGCTTCGATTCGGACTTGCGCCTTGGTCGATTCGATTTCTTAGAATCTTCGAGCCGATTCAATGCACTCATCCTTCGGGGCAACGCGGCGCTTCGCATCGATTCACTCGATGTATTCTTAGGGACAAGGTAACTCTTCGCATCGACATAGTCCGATGCATTACTCGGGACAACTTAGCTCTCGTATCGTTTTGCATCGATACATTCTTTCGGTCCACGCGACTCGTTGAGTCAACGCTTCAGCGTAATGCGCCTTGCGGAGCAGGGCATTACAGCAGCAGCAGCTGTAGTACCCGTTCCCGAGGCCATTGCCGACGCAGGCCCAGGCGTTCCAGCAGCAGAGACCGCAGCAGTATGTCCAAGCCCAAGCCCTGATCCAGAGCAGGCAGAGGAATTTTCAGCAGAGGGGACCCGCACCCAGAGGACATGGTCAAGTGCTGGCCTTGACCATGGGAGAGGAAGGAATAGCACCCGGTGAGGTAGTGGCAGGTACTATTCTCGTCAACACCTTTCCAGCTTCAGTATTATTTGATTCTGGTGCCTCGTATTCATTTATGTCTGCACGATTCGCGACACGGATAGGACTGGAACCCGAGTCATTATCAGTAAGGCTCAATATACTTACTGGTAACGGTCTTGTGGGAGTAGATAGAGTATTTTTCTCGTGTCGGGTCGTAGTTAGCGGTAGAGAGTTTCCCGCTAGGTTAATAGAATTTCCGATGGCCGATTATGATATGGTCTTAGGGATGGATTGGTTGAGGGACCAGTATGCCAGGATAGATTGCCATATTGGCAGGGTTATTTTTAGCATCTCATGCGAGCCGGAGTTTTCCTTTTCCCGAGGCGAAGTTGAACCTTCTCCTCCCGTATTACGGATGGCAGTAGCAGCAGTGCAGTTACCCCGGATTGTCGAGGAGTTTCCAGATGTTTTCCCAGAAGAGCTTCCAGGAATGCCGCCAGAGCGAGAGATCGAGTTCACCATCGACTTGATCCCCGGGACCGCACCTGTGTCAGAGAGAGTCTACAGGATGGCACCGTCAGAATTGGAGATATTGTCACGTCCCGCTCCCAAAATAAGGCGAGCCGAGTACGTAACAACATCCCCAGGCTACGCAACATATGAATACTCCAGTACCCATATTCGCGATTGTCGCCCGTAGAGTTCTAGGATAGGTTGATCACAGGTCACATAATGCATAGAATAATAAATCACAGGTTGATTAAAGGATATTCTAAACTATGAACATAAATTTTATTATTCTACCCAATTACAACCATTAACCCAATACATATTTTACATTACCAGTTACGAAGTTTTACTAGTTGATACCAAGTCAACTTCCTCTTTGTCTCATTCATAAAATTTCTCTTCAGTGTGCATCTGCATTCTCTCCTGTCCTTCATCAAAACCTAGTGAGCAAAACTAGGTCGTCAATACGACGAGCAAGCCCTCAGTCAAAGGAGTAAAGTAGGTAAGGTAAGATGATAAAATTATCAAAATTGGACTGAATGAAAGGATAATTTAAAAGGTATATTGATAAAAAAAATCTTATCGTATTAGCATCTTTTCCTAAAGAATGTAGGTGTCAGGTATAAATGTGTAAGTAATCAAACAATCTTGTATGAAAATGCAATATTTAGAGAAACACTTCTGGATCACACAACTTCTATTTTCTCAACAATAATCTCATTTACCCGGGATCAGGTTTATACTTAATGGGCGGTGCTTAGATTTATCCGTCCCATTAGTATCAGGATCACATATTGATGTGATATAATCAGGATAAAACATGAGTGGTTTCCGAGTTATCGGAATCAAGTGTTATAACAATTGTCGTATGACTTGAAAATTTTCAAGAATATCGGAGCAGGCTACATTGGATATTACAGGGCCGAATTCGGAGATTCGGAATCCAATGGAAAACAGGAAACAGGAAAACAGGAAGTGAGCTAAGCCTCACCCCGACAGACCCGTATGGCCATACGAGTGCCGGTAACAGGAACTGATCAGTTTTGTAAAATATAATATTGCAAAGATTTCGAAGGTGTGATCCAAAGTTTTCTCTCCCATCCCAAATGCAATTCTTACCAAATGCAACTTAGTTAAATTACATTTCAATTTTGTATCTCGTTTTTCGTGTGATAGAGAACACACATTAAACGAGAATAAAGTTAAGCAGGAGATTCCGTCTTAGCGGAAATAAAATATCAAACTAGAATTTGTGTGCCTAAGGCAACACTTTCAAGGATTTCAGGGTAATGTTTATATTAGAAAATTTGATAAAGTTTTGATATTAGGGTTTAACCATTTCGACTTTCCAAAATGGCTAACTCTGGGATTTCTCAAAAATTTCGGCAGAATCTCCTTTGTATTTTGGAGCCTGAAATTTTTACAATAGACAATAAAACATATAATCATGGGTTCGCCGACCCCTTCGGTGGAGCAACTCTCAACACCGGAACCACGCAAATATATATCGGGCTCGCCGACCCCTTCGGTGGAGCAACTCTCTACACCGGTAACCACGCAGTTATATATATATATATATATATATATATATATATATATATATATATATATATATATATATATATATATATAAATGTAGTTAATTGAAAACTTTTTACCTTAGCAAGCATTCTAGCAAGTAAACCTAATTGCCTCGGGTACTTTGCTAAAGGCTATCCAATATCAAAACAAAATTGTTAGTAGCATAATGATGTCACATTTTACTCTTAAAATATTCATTAATTCTTATAACCTTGTCATAGTAGCATGATACTAATTATATTTTAAATTACTTATAATTATAGTTTTGGTTTGTTAAGAATGTCAATGGAAGTTTAAAAGTTGAAACAAACATATGTAAGATTACCTTAACATGTAGGCACCCATACATATCAATATTAACTAGATTATCATGACAAACTATCTTAAATTGGTATCTTTTAAAGTATGGACAGAAATGGTATTTTTGATAAAGCAAAAATTATATATATATATATATATATATATATATATATATATATATATATATATATATTTCATTTATATATTTAAAACGAATCTAATGTGGACATATATACTAAAGATGTATTCATAGGTAAATTTTGAATCTTAAACAAGTATAAGACTATGCCCAAAAGTGATACCAATTGTTAATTTAAATATTCAAGATAATATAGCTCATGTGTTATGTCTATTATGATATATTTTTATACATATGTATAGATGTCCATATATGTATAAAGCTTATAGTTTGTGTCCATACATCTACGTATACTTATATACATATTCTCACAAAACATAAGTTGATGTGTCCATTATTTGTATTCTTCACATTTTGTCCGTGTCACCCCCAGTTTTTAGGAACAGGGGTATTTTTGTCATTTTGTACTTTTAAATATTTTTGAAATTTATTCTATTAATTATGATATTGTTTTGGGGTTATTTGAGTCGGGTTCGAATTTCAGCTCATTCCGACTTGTATCGGGGACCCGGGGTAGCTTAGACTCTGATCGGGACCCAACTGGAACCGACCAACTTGTCATGACCAAACCCAGATATTTATATTTGACTAATCCCATTTGATTTTAGTGGGATTAGAGATTAGAATTAGATTTAGAACTTGAAATTAGGAGTTTTCAAGTTACCATTTTGACCCAAACTCAAACCACTCATTTCTTTGACTTGGAGGGCATTTTGGTAAATTTCCAAATGCCCCCAACCCTCTAAAATGTGGCCGGCCATGTATGGAGCACCCCCTCTCCTTTGCTTCACTCTAAAGCAACCTCTCTCTCTCTATTTCATTTCTATCTACAACTTTCTCTCTCTTGTTCTTTTCCAAATTTCTAGAGAGCAACTCTATTGATTTCATCTCCAAATCCACCATTTCTTCCACCAAATATTCTTCTTTTCTCTTCTACTCCATGAAAAGAAGGAGATAGCCAAGTTTGGGAGGATTCGGAGCTCGTTTGTATCCTTTTGAAATCTCTACGTGTCGGTGTCGAGTCGGAAAGCTTTTTCATTTGAATCTCTCTCCCGAAAGGTATAATCTCTCCTCTAATCCACCCCTACATGCATATAGAAATATTTTGAACCCGTAGGAATGACCCCCATGGTTGTATCTCCATTTGTGTCCATTTCGTGTCAATTTGGAGGTCATAGGAGTGTCCTTTGTGTTGTGCTTTGTGTCCATGTGGGAAACCCCCAATTTTGGACACACCATGTGGTTAATATTGTGTGATTGATTATTCTTATTTTAATTTCAGATTTAGATGTTGTTCTTGTGTGTCCCTATATATATATATATATATATATATATATATATATATATATATATAATGTGTGTGTGTGTTTTAGTGTGTATGTGCCTATATATATATATATATATATATATATATATAGACGTGTGTGTGTGTGTATGTATTTATATATATAGATGTGTGTGTATGTGTCTACATATATAGAGTATATATATATGTGTATGTATATATATATATATATATATATATATATATATATATATATATATATATATATATATATATAGATAATTAGATAGTTGTATATATATATATATATATATATATATATATATATATATATATATATATATATATATATATATATAGAGAGAGAGAGAGAGAGAGAGAGAGAGAGAGAGGGGGAAGGAAGTAGTGAAAGAAGTAGAAGAAGATGAAGAGAATAAGCCACAGCCGCAGCAATAGCACTAGCAGGAGCAGCAGTAGCATGAGAATGAGGAGGAGAATGAGGAGGAGAATGGGAAGGAGAATGAGGAGGAGAATGAGGAGGAGAATGGGAAGGAGAATGAGGAGGAGAATGAGGAGGAGAACGGGAAGGAGAATGAGGAGGAGAATGAGAAGGAGAATGGGGAGGAGAATGAGGAGGAGAATGGGAAGGAGAATGGGAAGGAGAATGAGGAGGAGAATAGGAAGGAGAATGAGGAGGAGAATAGGAAGGAGAATGGAAAGGAGAATGAGGGGGAGAATAGGAAGGAGAATAGGAAGGAGAATGAGGAGGAGAATGGAAAGAAGAATGGGAAGGAGAATGATGAGGAGAATAGGAAGGAGAATGAGAAGGAGAATAGGAAGGAGAATGGGAAGGAGAATGAGGAGGAGAATAGGAAAGAGAATGGAAAGGAGAATGAGGAGGAGAATGAGAAGGAGAATGAGGAGGAGTAATGAGAAGGAGAATGAGAAGGAGAAGGAGGAGGAGAATGAGAATGAGGAGGAGAATGAGAGGGAGAATGAGGAGGAGAATGAGAAGGAGAATGAGAATGAGGAGGAGAATGAGGAGGAGAATGAGAATGAGGAGGAGAATGAGAAGGAGAATGAATAGGAATAAAGAGAAGGAGAGAATAGGAATCCAAGATGGACTTGGATATGGGTTGTAAGGGTTGATAATGATTAGAAATAGTCGTCTAGACCTAGTATTGACCTTGGTTGACCACGGTTGACTTTTTAGACCAAAAGTCAACTATGGGTCAACACTTTACCCAATTTAGTCCCAAATTCCATTAGACTTGAATAGTTGACCAAAAGCCAACTGTTGGTCAACATTTGACCAGTTTGACCTAGGTTGACCTAGAGTTGACCAGAGTTAACCAGTTGACCAAAAGTCAACTGTACGCTAACTCTTGACCCCGTTTGACTTTCTTCGACTTGTTTTGACCTGCGATGACTGGTTTGACCTAGAGTTGACTTAGTCTGACTTAGATTGACTTGATATAACTTGATTTGACCTAGATTGACTTGACAAGACTTAGTGTGACTCAGTGAGACCTAGTTTGACTTGGATTGACTTCATGTGACCTTGTTTGACCTTGGTTGTCCTAGTGTGACCTAGTTTAGCTTGGTGTGACTTAGTTTGACCTAGTTTTGACTTAGACTTGCATATCATGATTAGATTAGCTTTCCTTTCATTATTAAACCATGTTTTGACTTGTAGTATCTCATCTTTAGGTCTGTGATTACTCTGAGCGTCTGTTCACCTTATCAGCTCAGGACCACAGGCGAGTACATTCTCTGATAATATTTCTGTTTTATGATATCGTTTATATTTCTTGTATTTAGTGTAGATACCCTTGTTCTCTTGACACATTGTTCACACGGATTGGTATTTCTCTGGATCCCGTCATGAGATGTTATTCTCGCTTTCCTTGGTATATCTTGTGCAAGTCTTCCTTGTTCCTTGTGCATTGTATAGACACGATTCCTGCGAAGGCTAGCTACCCTCTCGGAGAATCGCGTGTCATAATGTGTCATGGTTGGATCCACTATACTAGTCGGGGACGGGGAGTATTAGTGTAGATGTGTGGTTATTATCCACCTTGTTTATTCTTGTAGACCTTGAATGCTACCAATCCTACACTCCACGTAGGATTGGCTGATCAGTAGACATTGTGCAGACCCAAGCCGGCCACATGTTGAAACTAGTACTCACACACTTAGACAGATGATTCTTGATTCTTGTACATGCCATGATCAGTTTTACTTGTCTTGTTCTAGCTCTAGATTTACAGCTTACCTTGCCATGATACTCACATGTACATTTCATGATTTCTTGTATGTTCTCTCTATTTACTGCTACATTTTCAATATCGTCTAATTAGAACTGTTATTTGAGATTTGTACTCATTCCATCCTGACAGGATATGTTGACAAATTTTACAGATGATTCAGAGGCTGATTGCCCGACCTATTATGGGGACGGGTTAGATGGAGTAGACTTGGACCGTGGCTTGTTAGTAGAGCCACTAGACTTTGCTCACCCTGATTAGTGTAGTTTAGTTAGGTTTGTCTGGCCTGCGAGCCAGCTAGTACTTTTCAGACTGTAGTATTATATTATATTCTGTGATGTTATGTTTAGTTTTGGACTTGTGTGGATCTCGAACTTATTTCCTGCTTCATCTATCATATTTCCTTTCCATGCTATCTGCCTTAGTTTTACATTTGTGATTGAGACTGTATTGCTATGTCACCTCCATTTGGAGTGTATATACTGTACAGGTACCTTTATCTGTTTAGTTGTAGTATTTCTAGATGACCTAGACAACGTTCTACCGCCGATGCTGCGGCGTAGGCTGGACGTACCCACTTCTCGTGCCCCTAATCAGGGTGCGGGTCGTGACACATTTTTGTGGCGGCCCATGCAGGTCAATATCGCAATTAGTGCGATCTCGTAATGGTACTCGACTTAGAGTGCTAATTACGAGCATGCGACTAGGACATAGGATCTAGGATATGATAGGAGTTACTCAATCACATTTTAGGAAAATTCTGATCTTTTGATTACCATGACAACTCATCTTACATTTGAATTCAATTGTCCTCCTTTGATAATATCTTATCTTGTGCCATATTGATCTCTTGGGTTCAATTCGTCCTTAGGATGACAGTGACTTGTTCTCAGGCAGGGTCTAGTACAGTTCCAGAGAGGTCAGATCCGGGAGGTCTTCTACCTCCAGTAGAGGGAGCTGCAGTTCAGGGAGCTTCCACCTCAGTTCCTGCCCTTCAGGCGGGAGCAGCAGCGACGGTTTCAGGAGGTCTTCCACCTCCAGCAGCGGGACCGTCCATGGTCGTTCTTGATATTCTTCCACTGCCGCCTCCGCTACCGACAGATACTCAGGGGATGATGGCCCTTCTGCAACGGATATTACAGACTCAGAGCGCGCATGCAGATCTGTTACGACGAAGCATGGAGAACTCCCATCAGCTGGCGATGGCAGCACTTGAGAGGGTTGTACCGAGTACAGTTCAGGATATCCCAGTTCAGCACCAGGGACCAGGCCAGAGGCAGGCTACTCGGTGCGCTTTCTGCAGGAGGCCAGGGAACACTAGAGAGGCTTGTAGGAAGAGGTTGGGTGTCTGCCTATACTGTGGGGCACCCGATCACTAGCTGAAGGGTTGCCACGCTAGTGGAATCCGAAGAGACCAGGAAAGAGTACATCAGGCACCAGCACGTGACGACCAGCAGCAGGGTCAGGGCCAGAGGCAGGCCGTCCAGTGTGCTTTCTGCAAGAAGATGGGGCACATCCAGGAGGTTTGTAGGATGAAGCAGGAAGTTTGTTTATTCTGTGGAGCTCCAGACCCCAGGTAAAGAACTGTGCTGCTCGTACAGCCAGACAGGCAGGCCAGGACGGAGTACAGCAGGCTAGAGGAGGCCAGCAGGGGCGAGCTTTCGCCATGACAGTTGAGCCCACTCAGGCAGTAGCAGAGCAGATAACAGGTTCCAATCTTTCGATCTCATTTCCGCATTTGCTTCCTTATAAACTGTCACGATCCGCACCCGCTTTTCGGATACGAGACGTGTCCAAGCCAGCCTACGCCGTAGAGTCGACGGTAGAACGCTGTCAAGCCCGTAAGAAATAAATGCTCAAAATTGCAAAATATAATATTTGCTGCTCATTCACAATTCTAAATTTATTACAACATTTACATGATTTATAATTAAAAAAATATAAGATTTACAATTAATAAAATTGATACAATTGCTTTCTATTTATAGGTTGTCTACAGCATACCCAAGTCTTCCCCAGTGCTAAGAGTGATAGCGGCTAAACCTGAAAAATGTTGGTTTCCAGTCAGGAATGGAACAAGTACACAAACCGACGACAATGCGAAAACACAATAGAATTAACAAGACATGAAAATAGCATATGGAATATGAAAGCTGGTAAGAAAACTGATGACATGGCACGGTAGAAAAGTAAAAGGAAAAATAAAAGACATCTACCTATGTGGTGTAAAATACCTTTTAATACGTGAACGGCTGGGCTAATACGGCACATCATACGATGGCTATCGTTCAGTAATGGTACGGCTAACTCATACGTGAGTGTGTATGACTTAGCTATCGTTCAGTAGTATAATTGGGTTTGTTCACGTATTTACTTAGTATTTCCCCTCCCGACTACTCCGTGTGACGAGCGTGTCAACAAGCAGCAAGATATATGTATAGACATGAAATGAAAAGACTACTATGAATCGGAAAGTAATCAGAAAGTGCACTTGTCTGAGGTCCTTAGCTGGAGAAACTGATAATGCCGTTGCGTTCATAATAGCCCAGTTAGCCTAAGGTCGATATGCAGTGGTCAGAATCACAATAAATAGGGACGTATGACTAATCACGGTCGAGACATAATATATATATATATAATCTAATCCAAAAATACTTGTTATTACTAGTAATTATAAAGTCTACTAGTAAAATGGGTTTTTGACAATTACTCTAAAGATCTATGAAATTATTTTAAGGATAATCCTTAATAAGAAAATATGTTTATATAGAAAATGTTTTATAAATCATCTAGAAGTTATTTATAATATTCCAAATATATATATTATTCAAAATACCTTTAGACAATTATCTTGAAAAGTCCATAAATTTATTATATAAGCCCAAAGCAATTTAGTAAATATTTTATGAGACTAAAATCATTTAAAATATATAGACCCAAAATATTTTATATATAGAAATTTTAGTTAAAACTCATGTATATTAACCCAAAATCCACTACTAAAATTTACTACAAGCCATTTAAATCCTAAAGTGCAAACATAAGCCCATTTAGTAATAAAACCCAAAATATATATTTAGGTTTTCAAATAATTAGAAATATAGTTATTGGGCCTAAGCCCAGCCCAAAAATTAAAACTAAATAATTACTTATTAAGAAAATATATATCAAAGGCTTAAAGCCCAACCCATATATTTCCTAAATTAATCCTATAACATTATATCTAAAATATTAACTAAAACTTATAGGACCCAAACTAACACCTAACAGAACTGTTTTAAATCCAATGAACCAAGTCCAGAGACTGGACCCGGCCCATCCCACAAATAACAACCAAATAAAATGTGACAAAAGT
Organism: Iris pallida; assembly: GCA_029216955.1. Classification (NCBI taxonomy): domain Eukaryota; kingdom Viridiplantae; phylum Streptophyta; class Magnoliopsida; order Asparagales; family Iridaceae; genus Iris; species Iris pallida. The sequence continues at coordinate 11,558,255 of JANAVB010011399.1, forward strand.
AAAAAGGAAGGAATAAAGGAGTGCTGTTCTGTTCCCTAAGAGAGAAAATAAGGAAAGGGAGGAAGGAAAAGGGGAGTGAGGGTTTACCGAGTTTTTCGTCGACCGGCGGTTGCTCGCGCGCGCCGGCGAGACCACAACGCGGAGGGCGGCACGGCGGTGCTAGGTCGATGGGGACCCCATGCGGTGGCGCACGGCTCGACCAAAATCTTGACGGTCACGAAAGAGCTCGGCGCTGGGGAAACTCGCACGGCGGCGGGTTCCGACGGAGCAGCCCATCCGTAGACGGCTCCGCAAGTGCGATCACGGCGGCGCAATCCGTGATGGCTTGCCAGCGTCGAGGTTCTGTTCGTCCTCACGGTGGTCCAGTACCGGAGCGGAGGTGGATCCGGGTCAACTTGCGGCCCCGATAGTCGAGGGTGGTCCCGGCGTTGATTGGCGGTCGGGGCGGTCCGGCCCTGCGCGGCCAAGGTAGAGATCGAACGGCGCATGAGGAACAACGCCCGCAAGGAAGCGCCGCGCGAGGCCGGGGTTTCGGGCGGGGACGGACGCACGGTGTGGCTGAAGGCGCCAAGCTGGGCGCCTCCCGCAGATGGCGCGGCGGCGGACAAGGTGAGTGGTTGGGGTTCGATTGTTATGGTCGGGATGTTCGTATCGGCCTGTCGATACGGACACGGTAATCGGAGTTGTAATAATGGAATAAGACGGATTGACACGGACACATGGATGCGGGTTTGGTGTGTTGTGGCTGTTATTGGTGATAAGGTCGATGTTGGTGATGACGATGATGATGGTGCTCTACTGTTGATGGTGGGGAAGTCTCATGGGAGAGGGATGGCTCTGGCCGGGAGGAAGGGAAGAGGGCAGCAAGAATTTATGATATTCTTGCGTTTTACTGCTATATAAATATATATATATACTCTCTTTAAATCCTATTGAGATGATGAGAAAAGATTTGATGGCATCCTAATTCTCGTGGCTTTGGCCGGGTGAAATTCTATCAAAATTTGATTTAAAGGAAAGCAAGATTAGTTAAGATATTTATTTAAATATACCTTCGGGTATTTAAACTATAAAACTTATCAAATCTAACTCGATGATCTATTAATGATAATATTAACTTAATCAACGATCAATATTTATCAACTGGTTTGAAATGTATAAATCCAAATCGAATAAATGATCAACATAATAACTTAAAAATGATATTTAATATTTATCAAAATAATTTAAATCGTATAAACTTAATCAAATCAAATAATTGATTATCGAGTTAATATTACTCGATGCCATCGAACAGTAAAAGATATGTTTTTATAAACAAAAATCGAGTCTAAAATACTCGAAAAAATCTCTTTATCGCTCAGAAATAATTATGATTTTAAAACCGCTTCTGGAGACCAACCTTTTGAAAGACCAAAAATAGCAACATACTTTTACATTTTAATTAATCAATTACGAGAACAAAATATCTTCTTATAAACTTAAAAGATTCAAATCATTCAACTTAAATCTAGTTTCTGATAACAAAACAATCTCAAATATCTTTTATAAAAAATTCGACACAATAAAATAAAGCTTTAAACATAACAACAAAAATAGATTTTTTTTTTGAAACTTCGGGAAGAGAGGTTACAAATCTACCCACCTTAGAAATAAATTCGCCCTCGAATTTAAAGGAATGGCTAGGACAGATAGGATCGGTAGGTTAGAAGAAAAATATAGGAAAAGAACATTTTTGTAAAAATAAAAACAAAATTATCGTTTGACAAGATAGAATTGATCAAGGATAGCAAAATTTTTTTTTTTAGTAATAAATATTAATCAAGGAATTAACCAAGAAGGTTTGAATTTGAGAACTAAATAAGTAGATATGGCTTGGGGTTAGAAACTTAGGCTGCGATCTTGAATCCTAAAATGATGTAAACTATTCAAAAATAATATATATATATATATATATATATATATATATATATATATATATATATATATATATATATATATATATATATATATATTTTGCACAAAAACTTTAAGGGCCATTCATCAATGGAGACTCTACCCACCTTAGAGAATTTCTCCCTTGAAGTTTCGAATGACATGTTCATGCACGATTAAGGGTATAATCAAGAGATGGTATGATCAGTGATCAAAATGAGTTAGAACGTGAATATAATCGATAAAATTTGGAAGTTGGCACGAGCATGAACAAGGTCAAATAGTCATGATCTAAATGGAAGAATCATTAGCAATAATTGATCTGAAATATATGCACGATTATGATTATAGTCAAGCGAGTTTAGTCGTGATCAAATTTGTTTAGGAACGCTCAATTAGTTAAGCAAAACTGTTTAGGCATGATTGTATAATCAAACCTAGGAAAGGATACGAATTGACTCGATAAAAATATAATAAAAGGAGTCTAATCATGATTGAAATTGTTCAAGGATGGCCAAATCAAAAATCGTTTCGATATGCTAAGATTTTTATCCATAATTATTTAGGCACGAGTTTATAATCAAAATCTAGATAAGTTTAGGAATCCTAGTCGGAATTACATTAAAGATGACAATCAAAAAAATAGAAGGATAAGAAAGGAAGGGAGAATTACTGGTTTATTGAGAAGATTGTGACTAGGAATAAGCACAAATCAATTTGAAAAGTTAATAGTTATATGCCAATAAGACGTGGTCTCTATGGTATTCGAAACTCGTAAACATAATCGAAGTCATTTTACCGAGAATTTATGCCTCGCCAGTGTACAGCTGGCTGCAATAAACTTTTGGTTCCACGACTCGAGCAAGGATACGGTAATGAATACCCTATCAACTCTATCCAATCTGGACATAACATCTTAAAGACGAAGATAGGACGACCAAGATATAGTTTTGACAACATTCGATAACTTATACTTACTCGAGATTACTTCAACTTAGGGATCATGCCTCGCTAGTGCGCTGCTGGCTGCAGTGAACCCACAGTCTCCATAAGTCGAATAAGTGGCAACAGTGCGCGGCTGTCTGCCATCATAAGTCAACGAACACTCTTTTAACTATACTTTATGAAATTTCAAAGGAGGTCCTAGAATTTCAAACAAGTTTCATGAGGGTGTAAGTATCTGTCCCTCAGTATGAATATCAAGTCTTGAAAAGAAAATGATTAGTTAGGAAGGATAACTCTTGAATCCAAAAACTTAACTTGAGATTAACGTATAGACAATTGAGTGAGAAATTATAAAAATAATTCCTTAGAAAAAGAATATAAGTGATACGAACTTATGATATGGCGATGTTTAGAAAATACACAAGATAAAGTTGTATAAATGATCATGATTAGGGAGAAAAATGACCGTAGGCAAAAGAAATATAAACTTAAATTTATATTTCTCTAATATTCGTGATCGAGGGAAAATATGTATAAAGCGCTATGTCTACTTATTATGAATATATTTATACACAATTATATAGGTATAGCATAAGTAAATCCCCAAAATATTGTTCTAAGAGGAGGTTATCCTATTTCCAAGTAAAATATAAATTTAAATAGCAAAAATACATATATTATATTCAATATATAATTTATAGAAATTATTCACAATACTAGAAGTGGACTGCCAATATATATATATATACACATCTATATATCTACATGGACGACGTTGGTCGCACTACATGACCACTAAGACCTGGGTTGGGTTCGGGCTAGTTTGGAGCAATCGAAATTTCTAAAAGCCAATAATCCTAATAATAAATATATACATATTTTGGGTCAAGTCACAACTTGGTCTGGTTTTTCTAGTTGGAACACACTTATGGTTCAGCCTTTTCTACCATGGCTAATACACTAGTTAAAGCATGCTACTGCACTATTCGTGCCATAGTTTCTAGTCATTTTACACTCCAAAATTTAGCCATGACTAAGATATTCCATAATAATAATTAATTAAATATTTCTAAAATTCTAAAAATCATATTTAATTCAAATAAGTAAATAAAAGGATATTTTCAAAATTTCGGAAAGAGGGTTACGAATCTAGCTTCCTTAGAAATACTGTCGAATCAAAATGTGATAGTACGTCCTTCTATGAGAGTCGTCTAGTGAGACCTATGTAGCAACCTTAACTACTCAAATGTCAAATTAAATTAGGGACTCCTAGTCCTAACCATTCTCTTAAAATTGATTTACTCCTAGTTGTGAATGAACATTTTCTAGTCGCAGGCTCGCAGTAGTACGACTAATATGGTACTACCACGAGTTCGCACAATTTGCGAAAACTGACCTGTATGGGCCACCACAAAAACTTGTCACGATCCGCACCCGCTTTTCAGATACGAGACGTGTCCAAGCCAGCCTACGCCGCAGAGTCGACGGTAGAACGCTGTCAAGCCCGTAAGAAATAAATGCTCAAAATTGCAAAATATAATATTTGCTGCTCATTCACAATTCTAAATTTATTACAACATTTACATGATTTATAATTAAAAAAAATGCAAGATTTACAATTAATAAAATTGATACAATTGCTTTCTATTTCTAGGTTGTCTTCAGCATACCCAAGTCTTCCCCAGTGCTAAGAGTGATAGCGGCTAAACCTGAAAAATGTTGGTTTCCAGTCAGGAATGGAACAAGTACACAAACCGACGACAATGCGAAAACACAATAGAATTAACAAGACATGAAAATAGCATATGGAATATGAAAGCTGGTAAGAAAACTGATGACATGGCACGGTGGAAAAGTAAAAGAAAAAATAAAAGACATCTACCTATGTGGTGTAAAATACCTTTTAATACGTGAACGGCTGGGCTAATACGGCACATCATACGATGGCTATCGTTCAGTAATGGTACGACTAACTCATACGTGAGTGTGTATGACTTAGCTATCGTTCAGTAATGTAATTGGGTTTGTTCACGTATTTACTTAGTATTTCCCCTCCCGACTACTCCGTGTGACGAGCGTGTCAACAAGCAGCAAGATATATGTATAGACATGAAATGAAAAGACTACTATGAATCGAAAAGTAATCAGAAAGTGCACTTGTCTGAGGTCCTTAGCTGGAGAAACTGATAATGCCGTTGCGTTCATAATAGCCCAGTTAGCCTAAGGTCGATATGCAGTGGTCAGAATCACAATAAATAGGGACGTATGACTAATCACGGTCGAGACATAATATATATATATATAATATAATCCAAAAATACTTGTTATTACTAGTAATTATAAAGTCTACTAATAAAATGGGTTTTTGACAATTACTCTAAAGATCTATGAAATTATTTTAAGGATGATCCTTAATAAGAAAATATGTTTATATAGAAAATGTTTTATAAATCATCTAGAAGTTATTTATAATATTCCAAATATATATATTATTCAAAATACCTTTAGACAATTATCTTGAAAAGTCCATAAATTTATTATATAAGCCCAAAGCAATTTAGTAAATATTTTATGAGACTAAAATCATTTAAAATATATAGACCCAAAATATTTTATATATAGAAATTTTAGTTAAAACTCATGTATATTAACCCAAAATCCACTACTAAAATTTACTACAAGCCATTTAAATCCTAAAGTGCAAACATAAGCCCATTTAGTAATAAACCCAAAATATATATTTAGGTTTTCAAATAATTAGAAATATAGTTATTGGGCCTAAGCCCAGCCCAAAAATTAAAACTAAATAATTACTTATTAAGAAAATATATATCAAAGGCTTAAAGCCCAACCCATATATTTCCTAAATTAATCCTATAACATTATATCTAAAATATTAACTAAAACTTATAGGACCCAAACTAACACCTAACAGAACTGTTTTAAATCCAATGAACCAAGTCCAGAGACTGGACCCGGCCCATCCCACAAATAACAACCAAATAAAATGTGACAAAAGTAAAAAGGAAGGAATAAAGGAGTGCTGTTCTGTTCCCTAAGGTACCGTTTGGGAAGGGTGGAAAATGGGAGGAAGGAAAAAGTTGAGGGGAAAGTGAGAGGAAAATTTTAAATGATGGTGTTTGGAAAGGGGGAGAGAACATGGGAGAGGAAAATTTGAGAGGAAAAAGTAGGTGGGTCCCACCAAAAATTTTTCCTCCCAAATGTGGGAGGAAAATGGAGAGAGATGAGAGGAATTTGAGTGAATTTACCCCACCACCCCTCAAAAAGTTAAAATTAAATCATCATTTGAGAATACCAAGGAGGAAATAGTAATTATACCTATATCCATAAACAAATAAAAAATTGTTTTTAAACTTTTCCTTCCCCTACTTTTTGTCCATCCAAACAAAGGAAGGGAAAATTAACTTTCCTCCCTTTTCCTTCCCCTCCATTTTCCTTCCCCTCAAATTTTCCTCTCCCTCCCCCCCAAATGTTCCCAAACACAGTGTAAGAGAGAAAATAAGGAAAGGGAGGAAGGAAAAGGGGAGTGAGGGTTTACCGAGTTTTTCGTCGACCGGCGGTTGCTCGCGCGCGCCGGCGAGACCACAACGCGGAGGGCGGCACGGCGGTGCTAGGTCGATGGGGACCCCATGCGGTGGCGCACGGCTCGACCAAAATCTTGACGGTCACGAAAGAGCTCGGCGCTGGGGAAACTCGCACGGCGGCGGGTTCCGACGGAGCAGCCCATCCGTAGACGGCTCCGCAAGTGCGGTCACGGCGGCGCAATCCGTGATGGCTTGCCAGCGTCGAGGTTCTGTTCGTCCTCACGGTGGTCCAGTACCGGAGCGGAGGTGGATCCGGGTTAACTTGCGGCCCCGGTAGTCGAGGGTGGTCCCGGCGTTGATTGGCGGTCGGGGCGGTCCGGCCCTGCGCGGCCAAGGTAGAGATCGAACGGCGCAGGAGGAACAACGCCCGCAAGGAAGCGCCGCGCGAGGCTGGGGTTTCGGGCGGGGACGGACGCACGGTGTGGCTGAAGGCGCCAAGCTGGGCGCCTCCCGCAGATGGCGCGACGGCGGACAAGGTGAGTGGTTGGGGTTCGGTTGTTATGGTCGGGATGTTCGTATCGGCCTGTCGATACGGACACGGTAATCGGAGTTGTAATAATGGAATAAGATGGATTGACACGGACACATGGATGCGGGTTTGGTGTGTTGTGGCTGTTATTGGTGATAAGGTCGATGTTGGTGATGACGATGATGATGGTGCTCTACTGTTGATGGTGGGGAAGTCTCATGGGAGAGGGATGGCTCTGGCCGGGAGGAAGGGAAAAGGGCAGCAAGAATTTATGATATTCTTGCGTTTTACTGCTATATAAATATATATACATACTCTCTTTAAATCCTATTAAGATGATGAGAAAAGATTTGATGGCATCCTAATTCTCGTGGCTTTGGCCGGGTGAAATTCTATCAAAATTTGATTTAAAGGAAAGCAAGATTAGTTAAGATATTTATTTAAATATACCTTCGGGTATTTAAACTATAAAACTTATCAAATCTAACTCGATGATCTATTAATGATAATATTAACTTAATCAACGATCAATATTTATCAACTGGTTTGAAATGTATAAATCCAAATCGAATAAATGATCAACATAATAACTTAAAAATGATATTTAATATTTATCAAAATAATTTAAATCGTATAAACTTAATCAAATCAAATAATTGATTATCGAGTTAATATTACTCGATGCCATCGAACAGTAAAAGATATGTTTTTATAAACAAAAATCGAGTCTAAAATACTCGGAAAAAATCTCTTTATCGCTCAGAAATAATTATGATTTTAAAACCGCTTCTGGAGACCAACCTTTTGAAAGACCAAAAATAGCAACATACTTTTACATTTTAATTAATCAATTACGAGAACAAAATATCTTCTTATAAACTTAAAAGATTCAAATCATTCAACTTAAATCTAGTTTCTGATAACAAAACAATCTCAAATATCTTTTATAAAAAATTCGACACAATAAAATAAACCTTTAAACATAACAACAAAAATATTTTTTTTTTTGAAACTTCGGGAAGAGAGGTTACATAAGCTGTCTTGAACTTCGATTCTATCTGTTCCTTGATCGTTGGATGAAATTTTGTCCTTGTGATGTGATATTCTTCTGAGATAAGTCGTATGGGCTAGGTCGCCTCGATTATGAGATTTTAGAATCCTCTAGGGTCATGCTAGCTGGCAGAGTGAGGACATATAGTCGGACTATGGACGTATTTCTCGGGTGTGGGAATTTAAGGTTTTCGCTGCCAAGCTAGCGGCAATACGAAAATTTTAAATACCATAATTCTAGAGGTATGTACCTTAGTCAAGGACTCTGTGATTATCGTAGCCTTGCTCACTAGCATGACGGAGATTCTGAGTATCATGATGATTGGACAGACGCATACGATTATCGATTGCATGATTTTTTGTGTTTACTTGTTTTAAAATTTTGAGGATGATTTTTTAAGGTGGATAGACATATAGCACCCAGTTTCTATTTAAGAGTTATTTTAAAATTTTATAATTTTAGTCATTTAATTCATGCTTTTATTTTTGAGATTTTAAATCATTTTAAATTTTAAGCCATGATTTGTGATTTTAATGATTTGCTAGTGAAACCTTAGAGACTGTTTGACCTAGAGCCTAACCATGTGATTAGGATGTTTTCAGTATCATTTCTGGCCCAAGGGTATTTTGGTCATTGGACCTTTTTGATTTATTTTGATATTTTGCATTGGTGATTGTTGATTTGGCTTTTGATAGGTGAGATTTTGTGATGGTTTCATGTCCGTGTCGGACACGTAACAGTTTTTATTTGCAAGTGTTGTTGTGTCTTAAGAGATTTTTATTTTGCTGAATTTTTTTTTCTTTGGAAGTATTCGAGAGGGATTGTTTTCTGCGTGTGTTTTTCTGTGATTGCTTTGTTTTAATTTCGAGGACAAAATTTTTTAAGGTGGATAGATTTGTCACCCCCAGTTTTTAGGAACAGGGATATTTTTGTCATTTTGTACTTTTGAATATTTTTGAAATTTATTCTATTAATTATGATATTGTTTTGGGGTTATTTGAGTCGGGTTCGAATTTCAGCTCATTCCGACTTGTATCGGGGACCCGGGGTAGCTTAGACTCTGATCGGGACCCAACTGGAACCGACCAACTTGTCATGACCAAACCCAGATATTTATATTTGACTAATCCCATTTGATTTTAGTGGGATTAGGGATTAGAATTAGATTTAGAACTTGAAATTAGGAGTTTTGTTACCATTTTGACCCCAACTCAAACCACTCATTTCTTTGACTTGGAGGGCATTTTGGTAAATTGCCAAATGCCCCCAACCCTCTAAAATGTGGCCGGCCATGTATGGAGCACCCCCTCTCCTTTGCTTCACTCCAAAGCAACCTCTCTCTCTCCATTTCATTTCTATCTACAACTTTCTCTCTTGTTCTTCCCCAAATTTCTAGAGAGCAACTATATTGATTTCATCTCCAAATCCACCATTTCTTCCACCAAATATTCTTCTTTTCTCTTCTACTCCATGAAAAGAAGGAGATAGCCAAGTTTGGGAGGATTCGGAGCTCGTTCGTGTCCTTTTGAAATCTCTACGTGTCGGTGTCGAGTCGGAAAGCTTTTTCATTTGAATCTCTCTCCCGGAAGGTATAATCTCTCCTCTAATCCACCCCTACATGCATATAGGAATATTTTGAACCCGTAGGAATGACCCCCATGGTTGTATCTCCATTCGTGTCCATTTCGTGTCCATTTGGAGGTCATAGGAGTGTCCTTTGTGTTGTGCTTTGTGTCCATGTGGGAAACCCCCAATTTTGGACACACCATGTGGTTAATATTGTGTGATTGATTATTCTTATTTTAATTTCAGATTTAGATGTTGTTCTTGTGTGTCCCTATATATATATATATATATATATATATATATATATATATATATATATATATATATAAAATATATATATATATATTATTTTGTGTCCCTATGTATATTTTCATGTGTGTGTGTGTTTGAGTGTGTATGTGCCTATGTATATGTATATAGAGATATATATAAAGACGTGTGTGTGTATGTATTTATATATATAGATGTGTGTATATGTGTCTACATATATAGAGTATATATATATGTGTATGTATATATATATATATATATATATATATATATATATATATATATATATATATAGATAATTAGATAGTTGTATATATATATATAGATAGATAATTAGATAGTTGTATATATATATAGATATATATATAGAGAGGGAAGGAAGTAGTGAAAGAAGTAGAAGAAGATGACGAGAATAAGCCACAGCAGCAGCAATAACACTAGCAGGACCAGCAGTAGCATGAGAATGAGGAGGAGAATGAGGAGGAGAATGGGAAGGAGAATGAGGAGGAGAATGAGGAGGAGAATAGGAAGGAGAATGGGAAGGAGAATGAGGAGGAGAACGGGAAGGAGAATGAGAAGGAGAATGAGGAGGAGAATGGGAAGAAGAATGGGAAGGAGAATGAGGAGGAGAATAGGAAGGAGAATGAGGAGGAGAATAGGAAGGAGAATGGGAAGGAGAATGAGGGAGAGAATGAGGAGGAGAATGGGAAGGAGAATGAGGAGGAGAATAGGAAGGAGAATGAGGAGGAAAATTGGAAGGAGAATGGGAAGGAGAATGAGGGGGAGAATAGGAAGGAGAATGGGAAGGAGAATGAGGAGGAGAATAGGAAGGAGAATGGGAAGGAGAATGAGGAGGAGAATGAGAAGGAGAATGAGGAGGAGAATGAGAATGAGGAGGAGAATGAGGAGGAGAATGAGAATGAGGGGGAGAATGAGAAGGAGAATGAATAGGAATAAAGAGAATGAGAGAATAGGAATCCAAGATGGACTTGGATATGGGTTGTAAGGGTTGGTAATGATTAGAAATAGTCGTCTAGACCTAGTATTGACCTTGGTTGACCACGGTTGACTTTTTAGACCAAAAGTCAACTATGGGTCAACACTTTACCCAATTTAGTCCCAAATTCCATTAGACTTGAACGGTTGACCAAAAGCCAACTGTTGGTCAACATTTGACCAGTTTGACCTAGGTTGACCTAGAGTTGACCAGAGTTAACCAGTTGACCAAAAGTCAACTGTACGCTAACTCTTGACCCCGTTTGACTTTCTTCGACTTGTTTTGACCTGCGATGACTGGTTTGACCTAGAGTTGACTTAGTCTGACTTAGATTGACTTGATATAACTTGATTTGACCTAGATTGACTTGACAAGACTTAGTGTGACTCAGTGAGACCTAGTTTGACTTGGATTGACTTCATGTGACCTTGTTTGACCTTGGTTGTCCTAGTGTGACCTAGTTTAGCTTGGTGTGACTTAGTTTGACCTAGTTTTGACTTAGACTTGCATATCATAATTAGATTAGCTTTCCTTTCATTATTAAACCATGTTTTGACTTGTAGTATCTCATCTTTAGGTCTGTGATTACTCTGAGCGTCTGTTCACCTTATCAGCTCAGGACCACAGGCGAGTACATTCTCTGATAATATTTCTGTTTTATGATATCGTTTATATTTCTTGTATTTAGTGTAGATACCCTTGTTCTCTTGACACATTGTTCACACGGATTGGTATTTCTCTGGATCCCGTCATGAGATGTTATTCTCGCTTTCCTTGGTATATCTTGTGCAAGTCTTCCTTGTTCCTTGTGTATTGTATAGACACGATTCCTGCGAAGGCTAGCTACCCTCTCGGAGAATCGCGTGTCATGATGTGTCATGGTTGGATCCACTATACTAGTCGGGGACGGGGAGTATTAGTGTAGATGTGTGGTCATTATCCACCTTGTTTATTCTTGTAGACCTTGAATGCTACCAATCCTACACTCCACGTAGGATTGGCTGATCAGTAGACCTTGTGCAGACCCAAGCCGGCCACATGTTGAAACTAGTACTCACACACTTAGACAGATGATTCTTGATTCTTGTACATGCCATGATCAGTTTTACTTGCCTTGTTCTAGCTCTAGATTTACAGCTTAGCTTGCCATGATACTCACATGTACATTTCATAATTTCTTGTATATTCTCTCTATTTACTGCTACATTTTCAATATCGTCTAATTAGAACTGTTATTTGAGATTTGTACTCGTTCCATCCTGACAGGATATGTTGACAAATTTTACAGATGATTCAGAGGCTGATTGCCCGACCTATTATGGGGACGGATTAGATGAAGTAGACTTGGACCGTGGCTTGTTAGTAGAGCCACTAGACTTTGCTCACCCTGAGTAGTGTAGTTTAGTTAGGTTTGTCTGGCCTGCGAGCCAGCTAGTACTTTTCAGACTGTAGTATTATATTATATTCTGTGATGTTATGTTTAGTTTTGGACTTGTGTGGATCTCGAACTTATTTCCTGCTTCATCTATCATATTTCCTTTCCATACTATCTACCTTAGTTTTACATTTGTGATTGAGACTGTATTGCTATGTCACCTCCATTCGGAGTGTATATACTGTACAGGTACCTTTATCTGTTTAGTTGTAGTATTTCTAGATGACCTAGACAGCGTTCTACCGTCGATGCTGCGGCGTAGGCTGGACGTACCCACTTCTCGTGCCCCTAATCAGGGTGCGGGTCGTGACAGTCCGTGTCATAATTTAAAGGTTGAGCATCCTAAATTGAACCAAGGTTTACAAAGAGTATAATTTTTTGTTTCCGTGTCCAAACAATGTATCATAATATAAGTGAATATATTTATACTAGCATGTTGTAATACACATATTTACATTCACGTATATATATATCAAGGATCATTATATATAACAAAAATTAATTTTGAAATGTCTATTCAAGATGTATTCAACACTTGTGTCCAAGCATAATGTGTCCACATGTTGTTGTGTCCAATTTTCATATTCATTTAAGTATTTTATTGGTGTTGTGTCCATAAGTAGGTTTCTTTCAAATTTTAAAAGTCTATATCCATATTACATCCTTACGAAGTTGGATTTGTCATGAATTTATTTAAATTCCAGAAATGTAACTAATCCATATTAATTCAAGAAGAATTTATAAAATTAATTTCGAGCAATTATCAAGAAGAAGAGGGAAAGAAAGAAGATGAGGACTTGCCTTGAGAAAAATTGATTTGAAATTAGAACTAGGGTTTGAGCCTTCTTCTTCTTCTTCTTCCAATTTCTCCTTCTTCTTCCTCCAACAAATTCTTCTTCTCCTTCATCTTCTTCCTTCTTTCTTTTTTTTTTTTTTTTGAAGAAAGAGGTTAGGGCTTTGGTGATGGAGATGATGATGAGGATGAAGAGGATGATGGTGATGGTGATGGGGATGCGGCCACGAGGGGAGGCCGGCCGGCCAGGAGCAGCCGGCGGTGGGTGGCCGGCCGGTCGGCGGGCGCGCACGCGGCGGGCGGCATGCGGCGGGCGGCGTGGCCGGCGGCGGCCGACGGAGGCAGCAGCGGCGGGTAGCAACAGTAGCAGTAGCAGTAGTATGGGGAGGAAGGGGAGAGAAGAGGAAGAGTGGGTTATATGTGTGTGGTTGTGTAGAGGAAGGAAAGGAAGAAGAACTAATGAAGAAGAGGGAAGAGAGAGAGTGAGGTGGCAAGTTATGGAGTCATCTCTCCATGCATCCTAAACATATGTCATCACCCATGCCACCCATCTTCAAATAGTGACACCTAAACTTAGTGAGTTGGTGAATCAAATATACAATTACAAAATTTTCTATGGATCCAAATGTAAATATATATGTGTTTATATATATATATATAATATTTATTATTGTTATTGTGGTTATCAATTATTATTAATAATATTATATTTTTGAAAAATTTAGAGCATAACACTTTTAATTTTTTTTTTTTTAGAGAAATATCCAATAAAAGTAATATTTTATTAGGTGGCTATTACACTCTACCCATCTTACAAAAATTTCGTCCTCGAAATTTAAATTTATAGATAAGCTTTTCAAAAATAATTATAGAGAAAAATAAATATTCTACCCACCTTACAGAGGTGAAGTAGTAATTTATTAAACTATTAGATGAAATATGTTGTAACTTATATATTTTTTTTAAACTTCACGAAAATAGAGACAAATCGAAAATACTAGAAATCATCAATGTTCTTGAAATTCTATATAATCAGATAAAATAGTCAGATACAATGTTATTTCAACCCATAACCATGTATGGTCCTTGAATTTAAAATCATATTCCTTATTCTCATTTTCTGGCGTGATATAGTAATCTTGTGCCTCGCCATTGCGCATATGGCTGCAACAAAGTTACCATTTCACTATCAGGATTTTTGCTACCCTTTTTTCTTGATATCCATAGTATGAGTAGGAATTATGATTGTGAAGTAAACTTACACGTTAGGGTATCCTTAGGAATTCAAAAGAGACTCAAAAACCAGTACTTAAAATCATTCTTTTCTTTTATCAAAGTACTATACAATATCATAATATAAAATCTTTTGACAAAATTAGTAAAGAAATCTCATGTTTCTATTTTATCAAAAAATACCGAATATCACTTTAAATTATTCACGTCAATAGTTTTCAAATCCAAACTGAGATAAACAAAATTGATTTTTGGATATCAAGCATGAACACCCATTACAAAATTATTGTCTAGATTCCCAAAATCTTACTTAGAACCATGTTTTGAGAATGTAGTGCCTCGCCAATCCGGATGGCTGCAACAACTTCTCATTTCATGATTCAATTGAAGGATTTTCGGATTTTCACTACCTCATCGAATCAGTTGAAGGGTTTCTAGGTTCTTAACACAAATAAATAAATATACATTCACAGAAAATTCAATTGCAGAAAGTCCAATAAAAATATTGTTTTAGAAGAAATCCAATGAACAATTAATAAGAAATGTAAGCCTAGGTATTTAGATGGAAAATGATTCGCAAAATCAAGAATACTACTAGAACGAAAATGTATTGAAAAGAGAGGATACAATTCCAGATTTTTTTTTTTTTTTGAACTTTGGATAAAACAAAGGAATTGAAGAATTTCAAGAAAATCAAATTTTGCGAAATGGTTAGAGAACATGAATCTCAGCAAAGAAAGAGGAGATACGTCAGGATTGAAGCATGGATAAAATCAAGAAGTCGAGGAGTCATACTCTCAATAGGCTATATTCAATACTATATATAATAACTACTATACATATTCCTTAGCTAAGATTAATGCTAGTACTAGATTACCCATTACTTCTTAGCTATATATTTATATATATGCCAATCCCACAGGACATATTATACCCAATCTAAATGGAAGTCTGCAATCCTTATTGGCCTATTGGCTTCATAACCCTTATTCCCCCCTTTTTTTTTTGATGTCTAACTATATAATAGTTTTAGATAAATCTGAATTCTTCTAGATAAATCTAAACTCCATGTCCCTTAAAGATACCCAGTTTGAGATCCTTAAAGGATTTTTTAGATCCCTCACCAATTTAAAAGAGAGTACATGTCTAATGCTCTCTGAATAACTTAACCTAAATTTTCTGGTTATGCCTATGCTTATACTACCCTTGATTTCCTGAATATCATGTATTCCTTAATGACAGTCTTAGGTTAGGATTCTTAACTATATGGAATCTCTACAAGAAATCCATTAGGCAAAGATCTATATGGAAATCGGAATGAAACATAGTCTATGGATAAGTAGACTTCTTCTAAGAGTATATCTTAGGGTATATAGCTCAACCTATATAGGTTTTCTTAAAAATCTAGACCTACATCCTATCCTAGGTTTTCTAATTTTTGAGACCTGCATCCTATCCTAGGTTTCCTATTTTTCGTGACCTGCATGGGCTACCACTAAAAAGACGTGTCACGCCCCGCTCCCAAAATAAGGCGAGCCGAGTACGTAACAACATCCCCAGGCTACGCAACATATGAATACTCCAGTACCCATATTCGCGATTGTCGCCCGTAGAGTTCTAGGATAGGTTGATCACAGGTCACATAATGCATAGAATAATAAATCACAGGTTGATTAAAGGATATTCTAAACTATGAACAGAAATTTTATTATTCTACCCGAATACAACCATTAACCCAATACATATTTTACATTACCAGTTACGAAGTTTTACTAGTTGATACCAAGTCAACTTCCTCTTTGTCTCGTTCATAAAACTTCTCTTCAGTGTGCATCTGCATTCTCTCCTGTCCTTCATCAAAACCTAGTGAGCAAAACTAGGTCGTCAATACGACGAGAAAGCCCTCAGTCAAAGGAGTAAAGTAGGTAAGGTAAGATGATAAAATTATCGAAATTGGACTGAATGAAAGGATAATTTAAAAGGTATATTGATAAAAAAATTCTTATCGTATTAGCATCTTTTCCTAAAGAATGCAGGTGTCAGGTATAAATGTGTAAGTAATCAAACAATCTTGTATGAAAATACAATATTTAGAGAAACACTTCTGGATCACACAACTTCTATTTTCTCAACAATAATCCTATTTACCCGGGATCAGGTTTATACTTAATGGACGGTGCTTAGATTTGTCCGTCCCATTAGTATCAGGATCACATATTGATGTGATATAATCAGGATAAAACATGAGTGGTTTCCGAGTTATTGGAATCAAGTGTTATAACAATTGTCGTATGACTTGAAATTTTTCAAGAATATCGGAGCATGCTACATTGGATATTACAGGACCGAATTCGGAGATTCGGAATCCAATGGAAAACAGAAAACAAGAAAACAGGAAGTGAGCTAAGCCTCACCCCGACAGACCCGTATGGCCATACGAGTGCCGGTAACAGGAACTGATCAGTTTTATAAAATATAATATTGCAAAGATTTCGAAGGTGTGATCCAAAGTTGTAGCCTCCCTTCCCGGAAAATTTCAAAATATTTTTATTATTTTATTTATTTGATTTAAATGGTAATTTTAGATTTTTGTAAATAATTAATTAGTTATTATTATGGTAGATGACTTTAGCCATAGTTGAGTTTTGAAGTACCAGACGACTAGGAATCATGGCACGGATAGTGCAATGGCGTGCTTTGACTAGTGTATTAGCCCTGGTAGGGAAGGCCGAACCAGAGTGGTGTCCTAATTAGAAAAACCAGGCCAAGTTGCGACTTAACCCTTACCGAGGATTTAATAATTATATTATTGAGTTTTCGGGAAACCGGTTGTACCGAACCTCTCCGGAATAAGCCCAAGTCAAATCCAAGCCAGGTGGGCATGTAGTGGGACCAAATACGACCTTGTAGACATATTTGGTAAGTGCAAATATTTTGTATATATATTTTAGGAATTGGCAATTATGTTCTAAATATTTGTTATAGGTAGATTATGGTAATTATTATTGTTAAATAGTGTTTTACAAAATTTGTAGGACCTTCGGGAGCCAGATGAGTAGTGTGCTTGTCGTATCCATCAAAACGATTATTGGACTATTTTAATTGTTATTAGGATTATTATTATCATTAACATTATTTTGTTGTTATTATATGATAACGATTTATGTTCATTAAATCATTTATTATATAAATGGTATGTATATATCTGTGTATATATATTCCTGTAAAAAAGACCTTATACTATGTATATATATATTATTAATATTTTTAGCTAACTGAGTATTTAATGATATGTATTTACGAGGTGTGTAGATATGGATGTGTATATATACGTATATACATAATGGCAATATTTTGATATAAATATTCTCGAAATGTTATAGCTTTTTATTAAAAAAAAACATTTTATAGATTATTTAAAATTTGGAAGTATCATATTATATATAAATAGATATATAAATAAATATATGTGCGTGTGGTGTATGTATATATATATATAAATATATATATTAGAATATGAATAAGAAATAGGAAAAAGGAACAAAGAAAAAGCAATGGAAGTAGAAAACAGACTCAGCCCAGCCAAACCTGTCCAACCGAGCCCACAGCATCTACCCATATAATGCAGCAACCCGAGCCATCTAATAATCCCAGTCGACCCTTTGTTTAAACAGAGCTCAGACCCGAACACCGTTCAGTTATATACGAGGGAGAGAGAACTTCTTAAACCCTAGGTTTCTCGACGCCGCACTCCCCAACACCTCCACGGCCGCCACCACCACCTGGGCGCTGCCACCCCGCGGCCGTGCGCGCCGCACCAGGACGGAGGTCGACCACACAGGGTCGCGCTGCGCGCGAGCGCGTGGCAGTAAACACAGCAGCAATGACAGTCGGGTAAACCATTTCCTTTCCTATTTTCTTCTCGTATGCTCGATCGTTTCCGATCTCGTGAATTCCTACGGATAGATGAAATGACCCTCTACAATCCCCATTAATTGGTTTGATCGTAATCGATCTGGATTTCGAGTTATATCAAATTGAAATAGGCGAAAAACCTGTCCAAACAGGACAGTTTCGAAGATTGACACCCTTGTTTTCGTAGACAGATTATGATCGAGATAGTAGATATTTTCCAGAAATAATTGAACAGATATTGAGACAACCTATAGGGCTTTCCAAACATTTTTGTAGAATCGAATTTCATTGATTGTACGTCGAGAAATTCGACTCCCAAAACTGACAAAAAACTGTTTTCGAAAATAGTGAAAAACAATAAAATCGCTCCACACGACGTGCGTCACGCCAATCCGGACGACGTAGTCGCGCACCGTAAGCATCGAAAGCTCCGTAATAGCTTCATGGTCGTGTGGGCTTTAACGGAATTCAAATTGGTCGCGTGTGCACGACGAATTTGATGCGTATCCGTCGAAATTCACCGTATCGTGCACTTTACAAATTCTCCAATTACTTTGTGCACGCTCGTCAGATCGAGACGAAACTTGCGCCATCAGGACCATATCGTTTTTCTGGTCCTGTATGCCAAGTTTGGTCTGATTCTGAGACAGTGGAATCGGATGTCGTTTTGTGGGCCCCACGGTCCCACTCAACGGGCGATTTTGTGCACGGGCAGCCGGAATCCAACTTTGGACATACAGTTGGGTTCGTATCGAAAAACCGGATCCGTAGACATATAGTTTGACGACTTTAGAGACCATTGACTCTGGCACGCTTTTCAGTGCAAAGCGGGGTCCAACAGCGGATACCGTTTTTGCTCGAAATTACCGTTTTGCTCCTGTGTCCAGAATTGGACTTAAGGACAGGCAATCCTAGCTATTTTGACTATTCTGAGAACATTGGTAATATTTATTTCAGCTTTCGGGGACTGTTGTACGGGTTTTGACTATTGTGGCTCATTGAGTAGTTCAAATTTGTCGGTTTCACCAGCAAAGGACCACAGACGAGTACAGTTTATTGTCTGCATTTCGATATTGATTTTCACTATATTTCATTGATTGGCCATTGGTTATGAGATTATTTTCTATTATAAATTATTGAGTCGGGAATGAGAAGTACCAAGGATGTGTGATCCGACCATAGACAGTGCTTATTTTCTGCAGTAGACATTGTAGACAGTGCTTATTTTCTGCAGTAGACATCGTAGACAGTGCTTATTTTCTGCAGTAGACATTGTAGACAGTGCTTATTTTCTACAGTAGACATTGTAGACAGTGCTTATTTTCTGCAAGTAGACATCGTAGACAGTGCTTACTTTTCTGCAAGTAGACATCGTAGACCGTGCGGTGTAGTGGCCCAGACTGATCACATATCAACGATACTTCTAACAGTTGGGGAAAGTATTTTGTGTCTATTTATTATTGGTTTTCCGTATTTACTGTTTATTTTCAAAACTCATGATTGATGTCTAACCTTTGTTTTATAGTCATTTTCTTTATTTGAAATTGTATTCAGTGAATTGTGCTCGTTCCATTCCTGACTGAAAACCAACATTTTCAGGTTAGCCATGGATTCACTTAGCTTGGGGAGTGACGGGAATACTTGCAGACAAAAGCCTAGAGACTAGATAGATAGTTGAGTTGTAGTCATTCATTTATTTGTACAAGTTTATATTTTTCTACAAATGTAAAACTTGTGATTATTGTAAGTTAAATTAATTATGTGAATGAGCATTATTTGTGATTTTGATCTTCATGACCGTGACATCGTTCTACCGCCGACACTGCGGCGTAGGCTGGCTTGGACATGTCTCGTATCCGTTTAAAAAAAAAACGGGTGCGGGTCGTGACAAGTTTTTGTGGTGGCCCATGCAGGTCTGTCTTCGCAATTCACGCGAACTCGTGATAGTACTTTAGTTAGTTGTACTATTGCGAGCCTGCGACTAGGAAATGCTCATTCACGAATTAAGAATTAATTTAATTTAAGAGAATGACTAGGACTAGGAGTCCCTTATACAAATTTACCGATGGGTAGTCTAGGTCATAAATTTTAGATTAGGCTATTAATTTTGATAGTTTTTTCAGATCCCCATAGGTACACTATTATCTCTCGATATGACGACACGATCCAAGGTGGATAGATTATTCACTTGGTGAGACAGGGCTTCATATAAGTTATGATCTAACCACGATAAATTGTTCAATTCCTTCTCTTTGCCTCTTTAGATATCATCCCCATATATTAGTCTGAATTGCCTATTTAGTTCCTATTTTGCCTATGAATAATTATTTTGTATAATTTCTGATTATGTTACCCATATATGAACCTCACGTTAGTTTCGATTCAAGTGTTTCCCCAAAGGATTGAGTACACATGGAATAGTTAGAATGTTTGTATTTCTTTGTCCTCAGTTATTTCTCATGTTCAATCTTTTATCTTAAGGGTTGTGACTGATAGGACAAATGCTTACACTTTATTTCATAGGCAACTTGTTTGAATCTCTAGGAGCTCATGGATTTTTACAGATGTAGTTAAAGGAATGTTAGTTAACTCATAATGGCAGGACAGCAGCGCACTGTCACCATTTATTTAAATTATGAAGACTCTGGATTCCCTGCAGCCAGCAGCGCACTGGCAGGACACGACCCTAGAGTTGAAATTTTAAAGGAAATGATAGGTTATAGAATATTCCTAAAAACTATGGCTAGTGGTCCTCCTTGATCATAGTCACCCAGGTGTCGAGATAAGGTAGAGTATCTGATAGCATATCACATCTGAATCACAGAACCAAGGGTTTACCACAGCCCGAGTATACGGGTGAAGCATAATTCTCGGTAAAATGACTTCAGACGTGATTACATGTCTAGGATACTAAGGAGGATAGGACAATGCCATGTATGTCCCATAAGATCCAAAGCCAATAGTAGTGAAAGTTTGTAAGTTTGGTAGCATGTCTTCCGACCTAGCACTCCGTATGATCCTCGTGATCTATTGATGAGGAAATTGATTGACACTAATAGATTTACCTAGAATAAAGAATTCAGGAGTCCATAAACCATTAGTCGACCAAGGTCATAAGGATAAGATGATAGTGGGATGTCTATAGAAGCAAGAACACCAGGTGAAGTTTGATTCCCTCTAAACTCGAACTACTTGTGCCGTCTTTCAAAAATCTTGCATAATTGTATTCGACTATCTTAACAAACGCTGCTGTTACAGCTTAGTTTTGCAAGCTCACTCTGTTCTCGAGCTTGATTCAAGGCATATGTTTAGTGGGGACGCCTGCTAACTTATTGTCTAATCATAATCAGTGTATTATGGTCTGATCAACCATGATGCATTTGGTTCGCTCTTCGTTTAATTACACTACGTGGATGGAGATATATAGGTATCTAGGATCTCATCCGCGACTGCTTTGACAATTTCTCTTGAATTATACGTTCGTCTTTGGATCACGTGATTGTATTCAGTAACATCTTTTTCTTGAACTCTTTATTGTTTTGTCTCTCACTGATTTGGAAAGACAGAAGCTCGTAATTGGTAGAGAGATACCGAGTATCCCCATGGCTATGGTAGTTGTATACACGAGGGTAGCTATCGTCAGCCAGCCATGTGATTGAGTTACTCGTTCTCCTCTCGACCCCAAACTGTTATCGGGACTTTCTAGCTACCTGAATTTGAGAATGATTAGGGTTTTACCCTTAGTCGAAATGCTAACCCAAGAGACCATCTATCCTCAAGGAACCAATTGTTGTGAGCCTCTAACTATTTGCTGGAAGCTTGCATTAACTAGCAATCCTTAAACCTTAACCCAACCTTTCCTCGACCAAAGCCCACAGTTTAGACATGAGATGAATAGACAAGGATAAGGACAATCATTTACCGTGACTATGGTAGATGCTCATCCCGAGATTGGTTTCCAACAAATATTATCCTAGTTATGAAAATTTTGATATTAAGACCTAACTAGTGTTGGAACACCACAGTCACTAGCTTAGCTAATACCATAGATTAAATATCCTGTCAAATTGTGATATACCAGTTGTCAACAACAATGCATGATCACTACCGCCCATACCACTAGAACCCTTATGACCATAGTCTGACAGGTTTGACACAACTAGAGTTTCACGACTCAGTTGTTATAAATCTTTTAGATGATGTGCCTTAGAGTTGGTTACCCCGTCGACAACTCTTGTATACTATGGACAAGCATGTCATTCTATTTTCTTGACCATGTGTCATTGTGCACACTCATTTTTCAATTATTGAGGAATGATCTTCGACTTGACTTATATCTACCATATTCCGTTACGTCGTACCTTATTCTTTATTACCGAGAATCGAGGTACGATATCCTGACATTGAAATCCTTCTAACCTCATTATTCCTAAGACCATGCCCTAACTTCTAAGGTGGGTAGACTGTAAGCCTTCCAAAATTTTGGGATATACAAAGGTTACCGATTGATTTGAATAATTTTCATTAGGATGATAATTGGTGCCTCTTGGACTCCCACTTTCCATTTAGATCATTTTGTGTCCCCGGCCGTGTCACTAACAATCGGAGCACGAGACCAGTTGTTACCTTTCAGTAAATTTTGTATGCAAGATCTAGACGAGTCCACCTTCATCTAGGTATATCATGTCCCACTCATACATATCCCCTTGTACTCTATTTTTATGGTACGACTTTCAGGCCAAAAGGACTAGTTATAACCCTTACCATAATACTCGTATACTTTTCGACTACAATTAGAGACTCTAACTCGACTCGAACCTTTTGACCCAATATATGGTGGTGATCTACTCGAAGCCACTACGCACATGTCACCAGTGTGCCACTCAATTGTGCCTTCTCGTGCTACTTAAACACAGAAGTCATGGAAGACGCATTTTTGGGCTTTTGGGATCTAGCTAACCAACCAGATTGACAACTAGCTCGACCACTTGGGTGAAATCTATTCTAGGTTACCCTAACCTAGTAGAAGTAGTATAACCATTGGGATCTTGACCAGTCAATACACACTGAAATCTGAGGTTCATCCAACCGACGACTGATGTCCAATTGGGAACCCATTAAGACCCAGTAATACCCATTCGTGCATACCACCCTAGTTGGACTATAAAACCGAACCTTCCGAAATGGGTCCCTATACCCTTTATGTTGTTTCCCCTTCTTAGAATGTGAAGTCATTCGTAACTGTTATTCCATCTACCTTGAAGTTACGGTACGATCTTGTACCGCATTTATATCCCTTATTTGTGTGTTTAAATAACCACGGAAAAGATCACAATCTCGATTTCTCAAATCCTGTTCTATTATGGAACCTGTTTAGAATTTCGATAACAGAACTTTTGTATTGCACGGATTGCAAGCCCTCTAGGAAACGAAGGGTTATTCGATGTAGCAAGTGACTGGACTAGAGTAGCCCAATCTAGCGAATAAGACTATAGGTTCATAAATACTCTTTCTACCTGTATTATTGTATATTCTCTACCGCTCTTTGAACTTCATAATTACTCTTGATTGTTCTTTCTTATCTTCCTGTCCTCTCTATTGCTGATAGACGAAGGTCATACTTATTAGAATTCACCAATAATTTTTTAGCTACTTGAATAAATTCGTTGCTTGTTAAATTTTGGGTTGTTTGATAGACACGAGAGAATTTTAGAAACCATATGCTTAGATATTTTTGGTAGGATTGTTAGCCACTAGTTAGAAGAATTATGAGATTTTCGTTTGAGGAGTAGTGTGACCAAAGGTGGGTAGAAGTCCTCGAGATTTCGTAAATACCAAATGACTAGAGAAGACCATAAAATAGTTTTGAGAAATTAAATTTGAGGAGATTAAGGTGATAGTAGACTTTGAATTTTACGGGATAGTTATGAATTTGAATTTCGAGGACGAAATTATTTTTAAGGTGGGTAGATTTGTAGCCTCCCTTCCCAGAAAATTTCAAAATATTTTTATTATTTTATTTATTTGATTTAAATGGTAATTTTAGATTTTTATAAATAATTAATTAGTTATTATTACGGTAGATGACTTTAGCCATAATTGAGTTTTGAAGTACCAGACGACTAGGAATCATGGCACGGATAGTGCAATGGCGTGCTTTGACTAGTGTATTAGCCCTGGTAGGGAAGGCCGAACCAGAGTGGTGTCCTAATTAGAAAAACCAGGCTAAGTTGCGACTTAACCCTTACCGAGGATTTAATAATTATATTATTGAGTTTTCGGGAAACCGGTTGTACCGAACCTGTCCGGAATAAGCCCAAGTCAAATCCAAGCCAGGTAGGCATGTAGTGGGACCAAATACGACCTTGTAGACATATTTGGTAAGTGCAAATATTTTGTATATATATTTTAGGAATTGGCAATTATGTTCTAAATATTTGTTATAGGTAGATTATGGCAATTATTATTGTTAAATAGTGTTTTACAAAATTTGTAGGACCTTCGGGAGCCAGATGAGTAGTGTGCTTGTCGTATCCATCAAAACGATTATTGGACTATTTTAATTGTTATTAGGATTATTATTATCATTAACATTATTTTGTTGTTATTATATGATAACGATTTATGTTCATTAAATCATTTATTATATAAATGGTATGTATATATCTGTGTATATATATTCCTGTAAATAAGACCTTATACTATGTATATATATATTATTAATATTTTTGGCTAACTGAGTATTTAATGATATGTATTTACGAGGTGTGTAGATATGGATGTGTATATATACGTATATACATAATGGCAATATTTTGATATAAATATTCTCGAAATGTTATAGCTTTTTATTAAAAAAAAACATTTTATAGATTATTTAAAATTTGGAAGTATCATATTATATATAAATAGATATATAAATAAATATATGTGCATGTGGTGTATGTATATATATATATATATATATAAAATATATATTAGAATATGAATAAGAAATAGGAAAAAGGAACAAATAAAAAGCAATGGAAGTAGAAAACAGACTCAGCCCAGCCAAACCTGTCCAACCGAGCCCACAGCATCTACCCATATAATGCAGCAACCCGAGCCATCTAATAATCCCAGCCGACCCTTTGTTTAAACAGAGCTCAGACCCGAACACCGTTCAGTTATATACGAGGGAGAGAGAACTTCTTAAACCCTAGGTTTCTCGACGCCGCACTCCCCAACACCTCCACGGCCGCCACCACCACCTGGGCACTGCCACCCCGCAGCCGTGCGCACCGTACCAGGCCGGAGGTCGACCACACAGGGCCGCGCGCGCGCGAGCGCGTGGCAGTAAACACAGCAGCAATGACAGCCGGGTAAACCATTTCCTTCCCTATTTTCTTCTCGTATGCTCGATCGTTTCCGATCTCGTGAATTCCTACGGATAGATGAAATGACCCTCTACAATCCCCATTAATTGGTTTGATCGTAATCGATCTGGATTTCGAGTTATATCAAATTGAAATAGGCGAAAAACCTGTCTAAACAGGACAGTTTCGAAGATAGACACCCCTGTTTTCGTAGACAGATTGTGATCGAGATAGTAGATATTTTCCAGAAATAATTGAACAGATATTGAGACAACCTATAGGGCTTTCCAAACATTTTTGTAGAATCGAATTTCATTGATTGTACGTCGAGAAATTCGACTCCCAAAACTGACAAAAAACTGTTTTCGAAAATAGTGAAAAACAATAAAATCGCTCCACACGATGTGCGTCACGCCAATCCGGACGACGTGGTCGTGCACCGTAAGCATCGAAAGCTGCGTAACAGCTTCGTGGTCGTGTGGGCTTTGACGGAATTCAAATTGGTCTCGTGTGTGCGACGAATTTGATGCGTATCCGTCAAAATTCACCGTATCGTGCACTTTGCAAATTCTCCAATTAATTTGTGCACGCTCGTCAGATCGAGACGAAACTTGCGCCATCAGGACCGTATCGTTTTTCTGGTCCTGTATGCCAAGTTTGGTCTGATTCTGAGACAGTAGAATTGGACGTCGTTTTGCGGGCCCCACGGTCCCACTCAACGGGCAATTTTGTGCACGGGCAGCCGGAATCCAACTTTGGACATACGGTTGGGTTCGTATCGGAAAACCGGATCAGTAGACATGTAGTTTGACGACTTTAGAGACCATTGACTCTGGCACACTTTTCGGTGCAAAGCGGATTCAACGGCGGACACCGTTTTTGCTCGAAATTATCATTTTGCCCCTGTGTCCAGAATTGGACTTAAGGACAGGCAATCCTAGCTATTTTGACTATTCTGAGAACATTGGTAATGTTTATTTCAGCTTTCGGGGACTGTTGTATGGGTTTTGACTATTGTGGCTCATTGAGTAGTTCAGATTTGTCGGTTTCACCAGCAAAGGACCACAGACGAGTACAGTTTATTGTCTGCATTTCGATATTGATTTTCACTATATTTCATTGATTGGCCATTGGTTATGAGATTATTTTCTATTATAAATTATTGAGTCGGGAATGAGAAGTACCAAGGATGTGTGATCCGACCATAGACAGTGCTTATTTTCTGCAGTAGACATTGTAGACAGTGCTTATTTTCTGCAGTAGACATCGTAGACAGTGCTTATTTTCTGCAGTAGACATTGTAGACAGTGCTTATTTTCTGCAGTAGACATTGTAGACAGTGCTTATTTTCTGCAAGTAGACATCGTAGACAGTGCTTACTTTTCTGCAAGTAGACATCGTAGACCGTGCGGTGTAGTGGCCCAGACTGATCACATATCAACGGTACTTCTAACAGTTGGGAAAAGTATTTTGTGTCTATTTGTTATTGGTTTTCCGTATTTACTGTTTATTTTCAAAACTCACTATTGATGTCTAACCTTTGTTTTATAGTCATTTTCTTTATTTGAAATTGCATTCAGTGAATTGTGCTCGTTCCATTCCTGACTGGAAATCAACATTTTCAGGTTAGCCGTGGATTCACTTAGCTTGGGGAGTGACGAAAATACTTGCAGACAAAAGCCTAGAGACTAGATAGATAGTTGAGTTGTAGTCATTCATTTATTTGTACAAGTTTATATTTTTCTACAAATGTAAAACTTGTGATCATTGTAAGTTAAATTAATTATGTGAATGAGCATTATTTGTGATTTTGATCTTCATGACCGTGACAGCGTTCTACCGCCGACACTGCGGCGTAGGCTGGCTTGGACACATCTCGTATCCGTTTAAAAAAAAAAAACGGGTGCGGGTCGTGACAAAAGTTTTCTCTCCCATCCCAAATGCAATTCTTACCAAATACAACTTAGTTAAATTACATTTCAATTTTGTATCTCGTTTTTCGTGTGATAGAGAACACACATTAAACGAGAATAAAGTTAAGCAGGAGATTCCGTCTTAGCGGAAATAAAATATCAAACTAGAATTTGTGTGCCTAAGGCAACACTTTCAAGGATTTCAGGGTCATGTTTATATTAGAAAATTTGATAAAGTTTTGATATTAGGGTCTAACCATTTCGACTTTCCAAAATGGCTAACTCTGGGATTTCTCAAAAATTTCGGCAGAATCTCCTTCGTATTTTGGAGCCCGAAATTTTTACAATAGACAATAAAACATATAATCATGGGTTCGTCGACCCCTTCGGTGGAGCAACTCTCAACACCGGAACCACGCAAATATATATCGGGCTCGCCGACCCCTTCGGTGGAGCAACTCTCTACACCGGTAACCACGCAGTTATATATATATATATATATATATATATATATATATATAAATGTAGTTAATTGAAAACTTTTTACCTTAGCAAGCATTCTAGCAAGTAAACCTAATTGCCTCGGGTACTTTGCTAAAGGCTATCCAATATCAAAACAAAATTGTTAGTAGCATAATGATGTCACATTTTACTCTTAAAATATTCATTAATTCTTATAACCTTGTCATAGTAGCATGATACTAATTATATTTTAAATTACTTATAATTATAGTTTTGGTTTGTTAAGAATGTCAATGGAAGTTTAAAAGTTGAAACAAACATATGTAAGATTACCTTAACATGTAGGTACCCATACATATCAATATTAACTAGATTATCATGCCAAACTATCTTAAATTGGTATCTTTTAAAGTATTGACAGAAATGGTATTTTTGATAAAGTAAAAATTATATATATATATATATATATATATATATATATATATATATATATATATATTTCATTTATATATATTTAAAACGAATCTAATGTGGACATATATACTAAAGATGTATTCATAGGTAAATTTTGAATCTTAAACAAGTATAAGACTATGCCCAAAAGTGATACCAATTGTTAATTTAAATATTCAAGATAATATAGCTCATGTGTTATGTCTATTATGATATATTTTTATACATATGTATAGATGTCCATATATGTATAAAGCTTATAGTTTGTGTCCATACATCTACGTATACTTATATACATATTCTCACAAAACATAAGTTGATGTGTCCATTATTTGTATTCTTCACATTTTGTCTGTGTCGTAATTTAAAGGTTGAGCATCCTAAATTGAACCTAGGTTTACAAAGAGTATAATTTCTTGTTTCCGTGTCCAAACAATGTATCATAATATAAGTGAATATATTTATACTAGCATGTTGTAATACACATATTTACATTCACGTATATATATATCAAGGATCATTATATATAACAAAAATTAATTTTGAAATGTCTATTCAAGATGTATTCAACACTTGTGTCCAAGCATAATGTGTCCACATGTTTTTGTGTCCAATTTTCATATTCATTTAAGTATTTTATTGGTGTTGTGTCCATAAGTAGGTTTCTTTCAAATTTTAAAAGTCTATATCCATATTACATCCTTACGAAGTTGGATTTGTCATGAATTTATTTAAATTCCAGAAATGTAACTAACCCATATTAATTCAAGAAGAATTTAGAAAATTAATTTCGAGAAATTATCAAGAAGAAGAGGGAAAGAAAGAAGATGAGGACTTGTCGTGAGAAAAATTGATTTGAAATTGGAACTAGGGTTTGAGCCTTCTTCTTCTTCTTCTTCCAATTTCTCCTTCATCTTCCTCCAACAAATTCTTCTTCTCCTTCATCTTATTCCTTCTTTCTTTCTTTTTTTGAAGAAAGGGGTTAGGGCTTTGGTGATGGAGTTGATGATGAGGATGAAGAGGATGATGGTGATGGTGATGGGGATGCGACCACGAGGGGAGGCCGGCCGGCCAGGAGCAGCCGGCGGTGGGTGGCCGGCCGGTCGGCGGGCGCGCACGCGACGGACGACGTGCGGCGGGCGGCGTGGCCGGCAGCGGCCGACGGAGGCAGCAACGGCGGGTAGCAACAGTAGCAGTAGCAGTAGTATGGGGAGGAAGGGGAGAGAAGAGGAAGAGTGGGTTATATGTGTGTGGTTGTGTAGAGGAAGGAAAGGAAGAAGAACTAATGAAGAAGAGGGAAGAGAGAGAGTGAGGTGGCAAGTTATGGAGTCATCTCTCCATGCATCCTAAACATATGTCATCACCCATGCCACCCATCTTCAAATAGTGACACCTAAACTTAGTGAGTTGGTGAATCAAATATATAATTACAAAATTTTTCTATGGATCCAAATGTAAATATATATATATATATATATATATATATATATATATATATATATATATATATAATATTTATTATTGTTATTGTGGTTATCAATTATTATTAATAATATTA
Source organism: Iris pallida (assembly GCA_029216955.1). Lineage (NCBI taxonomy): Eukaryota > Viridiplantae > Streptophyta > Magnoliopsida > Asparagales > Iridaceae > Iris > Iris pallida. Next base: position 11,588,210 of record JANAVB010011399.1, read on the forward strand.
TATTTTTGAAAAATTTAGAGCATAACACTTTTTTTTTTTTTTTTAGAGAAATATCCAATAAAAGTAATATTTTATTAGGTGGCTATTACAGATATTGTACAAAATGATTGAAGAACTCAGGACCAAGGGATTTATTCGTGCTAGTGGATCGCCTTGGGGAGTCCCGATACTTCTTGTGAAAAAGAAGGATGATACGTCCAGATTATGTATTGACTATCGTACCTTGAACTCAGTAACAATCAAGAACAGATATCTCCCAAGGATAGATGACTTGTTTGATCAACTCAGAGGAGCAGTAGTTTTCTCGAAGATAGATTTACGGTCAGGGTACCACCAGATCAGAGTCAGAGAGCAGGACATCCCGAAGACGGCATTCAGATCTAGATATGGACATTGGGAGTTCCTTGTTATGCCATTTGGAGCAACCAATGCGCCGGCTGTATTCATGGACCTCATGAATCGCATCTTCATGCCTTATTTGGATCAGTTCGTGATTGTGTTCATAGACGACATCTTAGTCTATAGCAAGAGTGAAGCGGAGCATGAGCAGCATCTCAGAGTTGTCCTCCAGATTCTCCGAGAGCACCAGTAGTATGCCAAGTTCAGTAAATGCGAGTTCTGGCTCGATCGCATTTCGTACTTAGGTCATATCATCACCAGAGGAGGAGTAGAAGTGGATCCCCAGAAGATCGTGGCTATCGAAACGTGGCCAGTGCCCAGCACAGTTGCAGAAGTTCGCAGTTTTCTTGGATTGGCCGGCTACTACCGACGATTTGTTTCGGACTTCGCTCGGATTTCAGCACCACTGATGCAGTTAACCCGTAAGGATGTGCAGTTTACTTGGACATCAGAATGTCAGGATTCTTTTGAGAAGTTGAAGCGAGGCTTGATGACGGCACCCATTCTCACACTTCCAGATTTGACCGGAGGATTCTCAGTGTATTGTGATGCTTCAGGTCGAGGTTTAGGATGTGTTTTGATGCAACATGGGAAGGTAATAGCTTATGCGTCACGACAACTTCGTGATCATGAGAGGAATTACCCAACCCATGACTTGGAGCTGGCAGCCGTGGCGTTTGCGCTAAAGCTTTGGAGACACTACTTGTATGGAGATAGGGTGGAGATTTTTACCGATCACAAGAGCCTAAAGTATGTGTTCACTCAGAAGGATCTTAACATACGTCAGAGGAGATGGCTAGAGCTGCTTGTGGATTATGATGTCAACCTGCAGTACCATCCTGGGAAGGCCAACGTTGTTGCAGACGCATTAAGCAGGAGAGCCGGAGTTTACTTTCTGACAGCGCAACCAGAATTGTTAGCAGATCTTCAGAAGATGGGTATAGAAGTTGTCCTTCCTACCAGCGTGGCATTGATGGCCAGCATGCAAGTTCAGTCCAGTATAGTGGAGAGAATCAAGATAGCTCAGTCCTCCGATTCTAAGCTTCAGCGACTCAGAGCAGAGTGTGAGGCAGGACGAAGACCAGAATTATGCATTCATGAGGACGGTACACTTCGACATGGTAAGCGTCTTTGTGTACCCAGTGGAGATATCAGACAGGAAGTCGTGATCGAAGCTCACAGTTCTCAGTATTCGATTCATCCCGGTGGCACGAAGATGTACCGAGATATCCGTCAGCACTTTTGGTGGAATGGCATGAAGAGGGAGATAGCTCGGTTTGTCTCTCGGTGTTTGGTTTGCCAACAGGTTAAAGCTGAACATCAGAGGCCAGCTGGACTACTTCAGCTCTTGCCAATTCCAGAATGGAAGTGGGAGCATATAACCATGGATTTTGTGACTGGATTGCCTAGATCCCCAGCTGGTAGAGATGTTATCTGGGTGATAGTTGACAGGCTCACGAAGGTGGCTCACTTTCTTCCGTTCAGAGTTGGTCAGTCGACGGCTCAGCTAGCGGAGATGTATCTCCGGCAGATTGTCAGATTGTACGGAGTACCAGTCAGTATCACCTCGGACAGAGATTCGAGATTTACGTCGCACTTTTGGCGTAGTCTGCAAGAGAGTTTGGGAACTCACCTCCAGTTCAGCTCAGCATATCACCCACAGACAGATGGTCAGTCGGAGCGCACGATCCAGACTCTCGAAGATATGTTGAGATCTTGTACACTCGACTTCGACGGTTCGTGGGAAGATCACCTGCACCTGGTGGAGTTCTCGTACAACAACAGTTTCCAAGCTAGCATCCAGATGGCACCGTTCGAGGTACTGTATGGTAGGAAGTGCAGATCCCTACTAGCATGGGATGATGTTGGAGAAAGGCAGATGCTTGGTCCTGAGTTGATCACTCAGACAGTTGAGGTGGTCAGGAGAGTCAGAGATCATCTTCGCGTTGCACAAGATCGTCAGTGCCATTGGGCAGATTCTCATCGGCGTCCCCTTGAATTTTCTGTCGGCGACCATGTATTCCTGAGGATCTCGCCTAACCGTGGCGTCATTCGTTTCGGCGTACGGGAAAAGCTTAGTCCTAGGTATATAGGGCCGTTCGATATCCTGGAGCGAGTAGGAGATGTGTGCTATCGTCTCGCTCTTCCGCCGTCTCTGAGTGAAGTGCATGATGTGTTCCATGTATCCCAACTGCGACGGTATATCCCGGACCCGAGCCACATCCTGGATCATTCGAAATTGGTTGTTGGTACCAACCTTTCGTATGAGGAGAGGCCCGTATCCATATTGGACCAAAGAGAGAAGATACTCAAGAACAAGACTATCAAATTAGTCCGTGTTGCTTGGGGTCATCACTCCTTGGGTGAGTCAACGTGGGAGCGTGAGGATGATATCCGATCGCGATATCCTGACATGTTTGACTCGTAAGGTATAATGTCCTTCTTATGCCTTACGCTCTAAATTCCTTGCTTGAAATGAATGATTGTATGGTAGATTGCTTGAATATAGCTTGTCATTGCCTCTCTAGCCTCTTAATTAAATTCCGAGGACGGAATTCTTTTAAGGTGGGTAGAGTTGTGATGACCATAGTTCGTAATTATATATTTTGGAATACGTGTACGTATCTGACTCGTATTGCATGTCTCCTGGCTTGGTTCGGCTTGTTTGGGTTGGCTTGGTTCGGCTTGGGTTGCTATTGGTTCATCATGAACCAAGTGGAGAACCCTTACCTACCACCACCATCTCCATTTATTAACCCAACACTCTTTCTCTCTCCTCATTCACTCTTCTTCTTCCTCACCGTTACTCTCCACCTACACCCAAGAGCCCTAGGCAAGTGCAACTTGCTTCATGATGGATCTCAAGTTTTATTGTTCCATTCTCTTCTTTACATGATTATAAGCTTCTTTAGAACATGGAGTTTTTAATTTTGATGGATAGATTCTTCTAGATCTACTTTATAACTTTTAATTCATGGAGTTTTCTTGGATTTTATCTACTAAAACTTGTTATTTTCGAAAACTAATAGTTCCATGAGCAAGAGCACAAAATTTCGTGTGAATTTGGTTTTTGATTCACCTCATTTCGAGTTAAAATGAAGTTTTTATGGCCAAAACAAGTTTTTTGAATTTTCATGTCGGCTGAAGAATGTGGTGCTGGCGTAAAATAAGATTTTACGCAGGGAAGCTAGCGTAAAATCGAATTTTACGCAGGAAGGCTTGCGTAAAAATGAAATTTTACGCTGGGAACCCTGAAATTGCGTATTTTACGCTGGATTGTATCCAAAATGTGAAATTTTACGCTGGGAACCCTGAAATTGCGTATTTTACGCTGGATTGTATCCAGAATGTGAAATTTTACGCTGGGAACCCTGAAATTACGTATTTTACGCTGGAAGGTACCCAGAATGTGAAATTTTACGTTGGAACCCTCCCCTGTTACATATTTTACGCAGAATTAATTTTTTGGCATAAAAAGTACACAGAATGACTGTTTTTGCCAAGTTAAGCTATTTTCTAGCCAGAATTTCGAAAAACTTAAAACATGAAAGTTTTAGATCTTTGTCTTGCCTTTTCGAATATCTCTGGAGCACCTCATTTTAAGTTCGTATGTGGAAGTTATGCCCCGTCTCCCTGAGCCGCATGATTCCTCCACAACTCTTGCACCCTGTTTATATTTAGTTATTGCATACACGCTTATACCAGGTTAAATATTAATTTTAAATAATGACATGACATGATAGTGACCCGTCGTGGCGCACTCTTGACAGTGTATTTGACATGATATATATCTCGAATGTTGTTGCGACGGCTAGCATGTCATGGCAGAATTGAATAGCCTGGACACCGTGGGTGAATGTGTTTGTACTAAATGAACCGGTAATGTTTGCATCATGTCTAAGGCAGGGATCCCTGAGTACCACGGTCAGGGATACCTACAGTAATTGACTAAGGCTAATAAACTAGAATAATTCAGTAGACATGAAGAGATTCCCAGCTACAGGCAATCCCGTTATCTGGGCGCATTAAGTGGACTTGTAGCCTACCGATGAGTAGGGCACATTTCCAGCACACAGTCACGTGTTGCATTCTCCATAAACGGACATTCGACCTGGATAACCGGATGGTCTGCAGGGCTTGTGGCTGTTGGGATAATCTCATTGCATCTTGCTAGTAACTAGGCCTGTGATAACCCTAGTTAGTTAAAAGTATCAAGCCGTAATCTTGATTGGCCGTGATTGATTGGATGGAGTTTATCCCAGCTTGGTCTTGTCCCGATCCTGTACAAGATTGTGACACGACATGATTATTGATGCCTGCCTTAACAATAACGATCGGGGGTCCGGTTCTGTTCAGGCGAAGGGTTACAACCCCGGTCCTTGTTTGGTTTAAGGGTTGTAACCTGGCTCCCGGAGCAGTTCTGTGTCCTCTCTTCGTTATTGTCTTATTGCAACCCCATGCCACGTTCGTCATGTTTTACCTTACTGCAACGACATGATTAATTCTTTATACTGGCCTTAACAATAAAGATCAGGGGTCCAGTTCTGTTCAAGCGAAGGGTTACAACTTCGGTCCTTGTTTGGTTTAAGGGTTGTAACCTGGCTCCCGGAGCAGTTCTGAGTCCTCTCTTCGTTTATTGTCTTGTTACCTTACCATTAGTATTTGAGACGGGTTTCTATTCAGGTGAAGGACTGCAACCCCGGTCCTTGTTTGGTTTAAGGGTTGCAGTATGGCTGCTTGAATGGTTTCCTCGTACTCAATTTATTATTGTTATCTCTATTATTATTATGATCAGTTCTTTTATAAGCTCTCTTTAATTATTCTATTATGATATGCTGGTTTTAGTTCCTAAGTGAAGCCTCCTTTGTGGCACTTGCTCTTTCTGGGGTCTGACCCAACTGGTTTTGTATGGCCAGATATCGGAGCCATCCCAGAGGATCTACCTAACCTCCAGCCAGATGGTGACCACCAGGCGTAACCCTGGCAATGAGTGGGTTTCTTTTTGTCCTCCCACTTTATTGTAAAATTATTCTTTTGAGGCGTTTAGCCGACGAGCACGTGTTAGCTCGATTGCACCTTTACTTATTGTCTGCTTACGGGCTGTAACATGATTGACAGATCCTAGGGTTGATCATGTATGACTTAACTCCTGCTAGTCTTGACATTTTGTACGACTAGCTTCATGATCATCCAATATGTAATGTATGGGACGCCTTGCTATTATATATTTGGTGCTCTGACATCTTGTAACTATTATTGCTTGCTTGAGATTGAGACAATAGGCTTGTTCATGACCATAGGAGACTGTTGGCTTGTAGTTAAACCCTCATGTATCTAGACAGCCGTGACCGTATAGCGAGGTGGGTCGCACTTCAATATACGTAGCTGGCTATGTACGCCCCCGTTCTCCAGTATTCTGGTTCTGGGGCGTTACAATTAGCAAATAGATTAGAGTAGGGGCTTTTGGACTTTTCCCAAATAGGACAAAAACCCCTTTATGGCCGGCCACACATGTGGGGATTGGAATAGCCATTCATTATTTCCACTTTTTCCACTCTCTCTCTTGTACTTTCCCAAATTGATTTGAGAGCAAATCCCTAATCAAATCATCACCAAATCTTTCCATTTCTTCACCAAATCTTCTTCCTTCCTTCTCCATTCTAGCCAAGGAAGGAGCTCCCCAAGTTTGAGAGGATTCGGAGCTTGTTCGTGTCCGTTTGGAATTCCTACGTGTCGGTGGCATTTCGGGATCGATTCGAGTCACCGGAAGGTATAAATCCTTTCTCCTTCTCATTCTTTTCATGCATTAGGATGGTTTTGACCCATAGGAATGACCCCCTTGGTTTTGTGTCCATTTGAGTCCATTTCGTGTCCATTTGGACACTTGTAGAGGTGTCCAATGTGTAGGATCGTGTCCTAATGGGAAAACCGCCTATTTGGACACATGTAAATTATTTGTGTATTGTTTTTATGTTGTTCTAATATTATTCCAGATTTTACTATGTGTTTTAGAATGATTTCTCCTATGTATCTTAATGTATCATATTTCTAATATCAATATATGTATACATGTGGTGATATATATGTATATATTAATCTCTATGTATATATATATATATATATATATATATATATATTGGTTTATATATATGGGATATATAATATGTGGTGTGACTTTGTGATTTGGTATTGGGGAGGGGTCGGCCAGGTGATGGTATGGGTTGAGTGTATGTTTGTGTATGAGGAATTGGTTGAGAGGTTATGAGAGTGGGGAAATTTTGTAGAACTTTTCGTTCAACTTTAGAGACATCTTGTGATCAAACAACACTCCAGAAACACTCAATTTAAACCATCTTGTTTTAAGTCAATGCATGACACCATTCTCAATATCTCCATCTTGATGAATGATGACCATAAATACTAAAAACTATCACAATTAGGTATCTCGTATCCATCGGACTCCGCCCCTCATCTCTCCTTGGCTTCGGATTAAAATCACATTTCCCTTAGATTCCACAATCTCTTTACACTTGTTGTTTAGCATCTAACCTACTTTCATCAACCAACACAATATCAGTAGCAAACATCATACACCATGAAACTTCCTCATGGATATGTCTAATAATTTCATCCATAAGTATCGCAAAAAGGTAAGGACTCAACGTTGAGCCTTGATGTAAGCCAATGGTAATAGGAAGTGGGCTACTATCTCATAGATCGCACGTTCGTCGTAACTCTACCACACATATTACTAATCTCAATATAACTACTAGAAAGTTGTTCTTTCTTCAAAGCCCAGAACATTCTCTCCCTAGAAACTCTATTATAAGCTTTCTCCAAGTCGATCAAAATCATATGTAAATCCTTTTTTCTCTCTCTGAATCTTTTGTTAATCTTCTTAGTAATCAAATGACTTCCATAGTAGATCTTTCCAACGTAAAACCAAATTGGTTCTCTAAAATACTAGTCTTTTTTTCCTTTATCTTTAATCAATTATTCTCTCTCATAGTTTCATGGCATGACTCATAAGCATAATTTTTCGATAGTTGTTACAAATTTGTATTACCCCCTTATTTTTGTACATAAAAATTGATCTTGTTCTATTAGACGAACCAAGTTTTCTTAATGTTAGTGGTTGGATCAAACAATATTATACTAGTTAACTAGGTTTATATTTGGTAAGGTACGATTAGATTAATATCCAATCATATATCATGACAAATAACTAATTAGTGTCATGTTTCGATTCTGCAGAGTTATTCGTCTTCGCATTTATCTCTGAAAACTGATCGTCCTCGCTGGAACGTAATGTCGTACAAGTCTAAATTGTACTTGTACAAGACAAAGACGGTGCATAGTTGATAATCTTCAAATTAGAAACACATCGCAGCAGCACAAGCAGACAAATTGAATATAATAAGGACATATCTCTCTTATTTAACAGAACACCTTATAGATTCATAGTAGCGAAAGTGAGCAGATAACTTGAAATCACAATAAGACATATAGAAATATGTTCTTTTTATTGATAATTAAAATGAGGTACAAGGCTTGCACCGGAATACAAAACTTACAACACAACTCATATTTGTCTTGATAGCCAACTTTGATCACATGCCATCTAAGCTTATATTTGATACTCGACACATTGAATTATAACTGGATATACCGACTTTGCTTACAACTCATTGGTACAACAGATATACAATATTCCATACATTATGCCATGTTTAAATAAAAAATATCATCTTTTACAAGGATAGTTGCTGCATGTCCAACAATTCTTCGATGCCTCGGGTCTGATCCAGTCAATCTTAATGTACTGAACTTTCCAAGCACGAGCACCTGAAAAGGATGCCCACAACATGGGTCAGTACATTGTCGTATACTAGCGAGCAGAACCATCCCACTTGCCTAAACCGACACTAAGTAGTCATGTGAGCAAGCATTTATTAAGAGTGATCTTTCTATTTGGGCCTAACATCAGTTTACAGTTCATGTGCAGTATCAAAGTGAAGCATATAAATATGTTATAACATTGTTCATGTAAAGGCAACATTGTAGCATCATTAAGATTAACATGTTAAGTAGTCAAGTTGAATTAACATGTATGATAAACATCACTTCTTAGTGATTTCTTACCGATAACCGACTTTCTCGTACCTTCATAAAATACAGGATATATAACATACTTACTCTGCATGCATAAGACATTCATTAGCATGCATTCGACTAAATGGTTGTTGATGAAACTACACCTTTAAGGACTTTCTCATCTCGATATACGGCCACCCCACGCATGAGTAGCAAGCCCACCAGAGGTTCGCAATCACCCGTATTGCGACGCGTCCTATCAGCCTGGGTTGCAAGTCCAACTGGAGGTCCTGCAATACGTCGTACTACCAAAGCACGCCAATGTTTCCTCCCAGGTAGAATCGGTCCCAGTGTACCAGATACCGTTCGAGAAAACTTACTCAGACTTGTGCACAAGTACGTCCATGACCATGCGAATGCGTGTCCGACTCGACAAACACAGTGCATCTTAAACAACTGAAAGTAAGCAAAGCCAACAGTTCATCATCTCAATCTCAAATCCAAGCCGTGTTCAATGACTAATCATTTCCATCATTCCCACACTTGGTTATCTCATCGATCCCAAGCCTCATCATTTCACACTCTCATATTATCACATCACAACATTTCTCACATCATTCCTTTCAATAAGGAATAAACAACATTGCATTTCTTATAGGGACATTCATCAACCATTTCATCGTGTCAATAGAATTGCAAGTTCATTTCTCATGTATTATTCACATAAACATTTCATTATTCAAGTGTCTCATTCATTTCAGCAGCATTAAACATGAGCAACATTATCAATTCATTTCTAGTGTTTGATTTACAAGGGCAGTTCAGGATTATGTATTATTCATCTTAACATTATTCAACATAAGCATCTGTATTATTTCATCAACTAAAGCATGGAACATTTAGGAACAAAACATAGCAACACAATACTCTATTTTATTCAGCATGAAAGAGTAGAGAAGAAGGGACAGTTTCACTCACTTGCATAAAGGGTCTACTTGTTCAGATCACATATATGCTCAACGGGTTCTCCAGAGACTGATTTGACACAAAGCATGATATTCCTCACTTGACATAGCCACACAGCGAGCCATGTTTCATAACTCATCCCATCCGACTAGGGATCGACATTGCCCCAGGCCGGGCCGCCCAAGCCCATAAAGTATGGGCTCGGGCCGGAGATTGGCCAATTTTTTTTACCCTAAAGAAATTTCAGGCCGAGTCGGGCCGGGCTTAATTATTATTTATGAAGCCCAAGCCCGCCAACAAGAGTCAGGCTTTTCGGACCAAGTCGGATCAGACCGGGCTAGTCCTATAAAAATTGAGAATTTGCATGTTTTACTCTTTCAAAATACACACTTTGGACTTTTATATGGTCATATTTGTGTGCATATGTCAATGATAAATTGGTTGGAGTCGTACAAGCTGTGTACAATTTGTATGCTTAAATGGAGTTGCACATATCCGGAAGGTTTTTCATTTACTTGCTCTTCCTGTAGAAGCTTTGGTCTGTAGCTCAGCACCAGATAACTGCGTCCTCTTTTAAAACTCTCACTATATATATAAGTGGAAAAAAATAAGTGGAAAAAAATTGGTTTCTGATGCTATTGTCTGGCACTATCAAAATGGTAACACAGTCTTGATCACCTCTTGACAATAATTTAAGACACCAGTCATGCAATTGCCCAGCATAAGCCCACTACTAGATTTTGAGACTGCATGTCATCCGAAATTAATGTATGTCAACCAAAATATATGAACACTGTACCATAAGCATTTCGATCTAACTGTAGACGAGCAAATAGACATTAATAATAAAATTAAGAAAATAAACACTTCTTCCTCTTTACTATTGGTGAAAAACTTATTTTGTGACAAAAACACATTATACACTAGGAATCATTATTTGGCCTTGGGCCGGACTCGAACGAACGCATAGTCCAAGATTGTATCGGACGGGCCTCGAGCCAGTCTCAGGTGAACGGATGTATAGTTCAAATCCGGCCCTATACTAATATGGACGGGGTCGGGCTACCCTAGTGACCGGGCTCTATCGGGCTTTGGTCCATCGGACCGGACGGACTTTTCGGACGTCCATGGATTTCGGGCCAAATGATGATCCCTACATCCGACAAACTAAGAAGACTGCATCAGTATCAAATCTCTTAATTTCTAACACAAGTCACGGTTCGACATTCTGATTAAATCCAACAAGCCAACTAAATACCTCCGCAGGGAACAAGGCATTACAATTAGGCCATGTGCATGTGGGTCCAACAAAATTAAATGTACTTTTTGGATACTTGTGTAGAGAAAACGGTTCTAATGTCATTGGACAGACACGTGTCTCATGTGCCCATTCACAGTGCTCTCAGTCTCATTTGGTCTCAACTCTCAAGTACCAGATTAATTAGAAAATGGCATGTGTCCAACATATCAATAATATTTCTGATATGACATAATAGGAACACAATTCCTCACTTTTGTATGCAGCAAAAAAATTTACAAAGTCTTATTGTTAATATAAAACACAAATCCGTTAATTAGTTATAGGTCCAACATTTCTTTAAAAATAAAAGAAGAACACCCTAGAGCGAGAAGGCTCCTGATTTGTAAAACTAAGTACATTCAGTTCATGATGTACGCAACCTTACATAAAGAGGCCAATTCTTACCGACTTTTCGCTCTAATGAAAAGAAAGTGCCATGTTCTCCATTGAATCACCCATCCAAAGCAATTTTCTCCCCCACTGAACCCAACCTAATGATATTCTCCTGAAGTTAAATGTATAATGGAGATTGAAGTGTTTTGGCCACAGCGAAAATCACATACACCCCCTTTTTCTTTGAAATTTCCTGATTTTGCCTCAATACACACAATGCATCATCTAATGATAAATGTCTATATAACAAAAATAAAAAAGATATATATTTTTTGTAGGAATACACTGACATGGTGGAAACCAAATTGAAGAGTACTTCAGATGGGGACCCTACTTTGCAGAACTGGGAGCATTTTCATCTAATCATTTAGAGGAAACCAGCAATTTTTTTCAAAAACCCACATCACAGTCATTAACAAGAGTAACAGACAAAGAAGCTGTTCTATGAACAACTCTTGCTGCTCATAGAATTCTTACTTGCCTTCTGCAATCAAGCTTTTTTCCTAAAATGCCTGTTCATAAGATTTCTAAAATGCCTATTCATAAGATGAGAAATGCCATTAGTGTTGTGAATAGGCATATCATTTCCTTAATTCCTGTATTTTTTGGAAAAAAATAGAAATCCTCTTTATGTTCCAAAACATTTAACAAAGATAAACATTACTTCCTATGTCCTATGATATGGATTGGTGTATCAAGCAATTAAGAAACATGTTTGTACAACAATGGTAGGTGAAATAGAGGGCTTAGATGGATGAGTTGCAAAATTTGATAAATAAGATAAGAATGATATTATTTGTTGAAGTTGGAGGTGGCACCAACTGAAAAAAAGACATAGTAAAATCATCTCATGTTTGTTTGGTCATGTGCAACATAAACCAATATATTCTCTCATGGTAGTGAAAGATGCGTCTCGGACGCGCCCTGTAGAAAGGTGCAACAACTGCACCTCACACCTAATGAGGCAAGACGCCTTTCTCTGGGCGCACCCAAGGCGCACCTTTTCTACAAGGTGCAACCAAGAAACAGTGTGCCACCTTATGGTCTTTTTATTTATAGAAAAAACTTTGAGCCGTAGAGACAATTATTACCTCATACAAGTAGCTGGTTACAATTGAACTGAAACAACTAAAATTTACTAAAAACATGTTAGAAATAATACACTCTTTTTAGTTATGTTGACTGCTACTGTTGTTCTACTAGTTCACTTAGTTATATTTTTAACGTATTTTTATTGGTTTTATTTCTTAAATTACTAATTTATTTGTTTATCTAATATATTTTTAATATTTGCACTTTGCTTCGCTCGAACATGCGTCTTAAGTGTGCCTTACGCCTTTGACGATATAGACCTTTTGTACCTCGAGTGCACCTTGTGCTTTTGACTACCTTAAATTCACCAGGTGGGAGGGAGTGGGAGAGAGAATCTATAATTTACTCTCTCCCTCTCTCTCCCCCGCCTCATTTGGATCTTTGATTCCAATATTGAGAGAGAATACAGCATCCTTTGGATTCTAAGCCCCTCATTTGGACTCTTTTATACCAATATCAAGACAGATAGCACAAGTGTAGAACATCCTTTGTACTCTTTGATACTGAAATCGAGAGAAACAGATAATGCGAGTGTAGTATAACACATGTATGGCATATGTATCATCAAGTCAATAACAGAAGACAAACTCCATATATACCTAGGCTGCACTGACACAAATATAACACATAATACAGACATCAATTAAACACCTATTTGGGTGTGTTGTGATGTATTTCAGAGTGTCTAACCCAATGCGACACAAACAACATAAACTTTACAGAGCTTCCCTGCTTCCTAGCCCCATACTAATCTACACAAGCACCCTAACATTTTACATTTTAATCACGTGTTTTGTAAATTGTTCCAAAATTCACATAATTCAAGCAGATTGTAGTCAATATCCAAGAAGTCCAGGCACTAGGTGCCCATACTAAATTACTAATCATTGTCTTGTTTACAAGTAAACAAACATATATCATGCAAAATATAAAAGTACAATAATTTTATAAAGAAAAAAGTGGTCATAAGTAAAGGTTTAACACACCTATTGCTTTCCACAGTACTTGAGAGAAGCACCTCATAAGGATCCATTCAAAATTCAGCCACCACTACATTAGAGTAAAACAGACGAGATTTAGAAACTGGCTGGCTGGATAAAAGAGACCAAATTTTACTCTGACAAGAACAAAGTTCCCTGTTCCCTACGACATCAACAAACATTGCAAGCAAATAGAAAGAAGAAGGTTTCCATTTGCGTTTTTTGGATGAGACATTTTTACAAACACAGCACAAACAGAAACAACGGCAGCAGCGACGACGAAAAGGAAGACCAGACACTGAACCTTAGCCCTAGCCCTAGCCGCCAAAGCCGTAGAGGGTCCTCCCCTGCCGCTTGAGGGCGTACACGACGTCCATGGCGGTGACGGTCTTCCTGCGGGCGTGCTCGGTGTAGGTGACGGCGTCGCGGATGACGTTCTCGAGGAAGATCTTGAGGACCCCACGGGTCTCCTCGTAGATGAGGCCGCTGATGCGCTTGACCCCGCCGCGGCGGGCGAGGCGGCGGATGGCCGGCTTGGTGATCCCCTGGATGTTGTCCCGGAGGACCTTGCGGTGCCGCTTGGCCCCGCCCTTCCCCAACCCCTTGCCTCCCTTTCCTCGACCAGACATGGCTGAAGCTTTAGACCCCTCTCTTGATGAATGATGGTGAATGGAATTTTGAGCTTGGGGGACGATGGAGAGGGAGGGGAGCTGGAGGGGTTTTATAGAGGGAAATGTATGTTTGTTTGTTTATTTTTTCCTTTTCCATTCTTCTGAGATTGGGGGTTTGGATCGGGGGAAGGGGGGACTGTGGTGGTTGGATGCAGAATCGACGGTAGGGAATGATTGTTTGGGACAGACGCGGATAGGTGACTTGGTTCATTGGACGATGATTGCCATCGTTAGATGCAGAATTGACGGTAGGCAATCGGTGACTTGGTTCATTGGGCGATTGTTAGAATTATCATATAGCATCCTGAATTGAAAATTCCAAATAATTTGGCTATTTATAAGGGCACATAAGAAGTTTATCACGACTAGCAAGACTTAGTTTTTCATTATTTACAAATTTGCCACTGAAAAATTTATGCAGGGCTATCCAAGTGGTAGGTATAAAAGATAACTCTTATAATTTTGGTCTTCTTCCTCACTCTCCACTCTCTCTTCCCGTTTTTCTCCAAACCCTAGTTCTTTCTACTTGTGGTCCCAACTTTTTCCTCAACCCCACATTTCTCCAAATCCTAGAAGATTCTCCAAGAAAGATTCTTAGTATATTCGGTACGATTACGTCAGCTAAACGACAAATTTTCTTAAATAATTTGTTCTTTGGAAATAATCGTATATTTTGTCCCAATGTAGAAATTATGGCAGAAAGTGGATCATCACATCTATCAATCGAGCAACCCGGACCTTCCGAAGAACACGACAAAACATCCAAAGAACTCTCCGTAAATTTTCGACCGACCAAATACATAGTCGACACATAGAGTTCTCCCGAAGACTTGGACACTAGGACTACCACATATTGTGGCAGTCCCGAAACAAACAGTTTGTAAAGGTGGTGTCACGATCCGCTACCCAAATTGTTGGGCTGGGCCGAGTCATGTCCAGCCTACGCTTGAGATAAAGCGTAGTAAGCAGTTCTAAAGACAAACAGTATATGATCAAAGTATGCTAACAGTTCTATATGTCATATTGAGTCAGAATAATATATCCCAAACACAAAATCATCTCGTATATAAATATGTTCCAAATACATAGTCAAGACATAAAACTGGATACAGGTCCAGTATCAAAATACATAGTCTAAACATGACTACTTTCAAAAGTCCCGAACAACTAAACAAACTACACGAGTTTCCCTGCAAGTACATCCTCGTAAGGCAAAGTCTGATCCTCGACGGCAACTCCATAATAGGAATCACATAGCAACTCCTCCTCGGTAAGTATACCTACAACGTTATCCTGTCAAGACGGGAGCAAGTACTGATTCTAACAAACTAAATATACGAAACATGAAATAAACTGAAGTGTAATAAACAGGAATCATGGCATATCACAATCTATCATGGCAAGGATACATATGTCATAGCGACAGTTATATATGTAGTGTTTAAAACTGTAGCAGGTATGTAAAACCACTAAATTTCTACTAAATTTTTTTATAAATTGAGTATTTCAAATTTTTACTTGGTATTTGTACGTCGCATAGTCGTATTATACGTCGCGTATGAACTCAATATTTTCATATGCCTCGTCGAATGCGAATGTATGCGTGTTACATATTTTTGTAAAAATATTTTATGTTAGAACCTTGAATTTTCAAATAATAAATAATAAATATTTATTTTCGATTACTTAAAGTTGTAAAATGTGTCGCATTTGAAATTTCCAAAACTTTATTTTTATCATGGAAGTTATATAAATAGTAATTTAAAAAAGAGATTTTATGCAAATGATCATTTTATACAAGACATATAAATTATTTCCATTTTTGAATTTAATTATTAATACTTTATTATTCAAAAAGATATTTAAAAATATTTATTATTTTTGAAATTATTATTATTGGCATTTTTGGAAAATATATTTGAAAATTTTGTGACCATTTTAAATCTCGATTTGATCTTATGGATTTAATTTAAAAAGTTTAAAGGTAGAATTTATATTTATCTTTGAGTTAGATGATCTAGATTTAAAATGGAATTTAATTTAAATTTAGATTTAAATTTTTATTGATTTAAATTGAATTTATCTCTTGGGGAATTTAAATCATCCTAATCTATATCCTAATGAGAATTCCCACCTCCTATAAAAGGAGAGGTACTCCTCCAAAAAATTTCCATCACACCCAACGTGTCGTGCATCGTGTCTGTGTCGTCTTTCGGTTCCACTACAGTTATATTTGTACAAATACATGGTTTTTCATGTGTCCGACAGTCTCGGACATCCACCCAAACAAAATCAAATCCTAAACCTATCCGTCGTGCCGCTCCCGGCTACGGCAACTACACCGTGCCAGCCATCACCATCAAAACCCGCGGCAGCCCCGCATTCAACGTGCCCATCCCCGATCTCCCGGCCAGGCCGTACAGCGCCAGTACCCCTCCCTCATCCTCAAGGCCACAAACACCACCACCATATCCGTCCACCTGTCACCGACACCACCACCAGTTCAACACCATGTCGCCATCATCACGCAACCACCACCGCCATCAACAACCACACCACCACCAAACCCCTCACCGCCGGCGACTCCATCAACCGGCAACCCCCACCAGGAGACTCACAACACCCCACCACCATCACCCACAGAAGAAGAAAGGAGGAAAGCCTCGTACCTAATCCCGCAGCCGCCGTGCGCATGCCGCGTCCGTCGGCCGAGCCCGACGCGCCGTCTCCAGTGCGCCGCCTGAATCCCAGCGCCTCCGCTGCGAGGGCCCTTCGTCGTGGATCAGCCCGCCGCCGAACTCAGAGCCCCGGCCGTCGCATCTCCTCCGAGCGATCCGCTCCTCCACCGTTGTCCTCCCCGTGCCACCATGGTCGCGCGGTACCCCGGCCGGTAAGCCCTTTCCGCGCTCGCCAAATCTCCTCCAGCGCCCAGCCGCGCCACCGCATCAGCCTGACCCATCCGCTGGACCCGAGCCCACCGTCCGCCGGACCGAACCCAGAGCCGCCGCCAGTCGAATCTCTCGCCCAACGCAGATCTGCCTCCTCCCTTCCGCGCCTACCTCTTCCCTCTGCGGCCGTCCCATCTCGTCCGGAGAGCTCCGGCGGAACCGCGAACACGTCGCGCCGCGCAGGAGCTGACCCAGGCATCCACTCCTAGCCGACGTCCCCGCTCCAGACATAAACGCCGTCGCGCGTGTGACCGGAAGCCGCCGATAGGATCCTCCAGCCCGGCATCCTCCTTCCACCTTCCCACGACGAGCCACCGGTAAACCCTCATCCCATTTCTTCCTCTACTTTACCAATCTCTCTCTCCCCTCTCTTTTTCTTTATTTCTAAAAGAGAGCAGCACCCATCTTATGTTATTATTATTATTATTATTATTATTATTATTATTATTATTATTAGTAGTAGTAGTAGTAGTAGTATTATTATCATTATATTCATTCTTATTATTACTGATATTATCATTATTAATATTATTATCATTATTGGTTTTATTATTAAAATCATTACTGTTAATTACTATCATGATTTATTAATATTATTATTATCATTACTGTTTATTATTATTATTATGATTATTATCTATTAATTTTATATACAGTATAACATATAAGAGTAAATTATTGCATTTTGGTGCATAAGTGGTTATAAGAGTTTATTATGAGAAGTATTATTATTCTGATTTTATTAAATAAATAGATAAATAATAATTTCGAAAATTACTTTTTACAAAACCTAATAGCCTTAAAATATTCTCCTAGATTTTATTAAAATATTTTGACTAATGAAAAGCTAGTTTCCATAATATTGGTATATTTTACGAACTTAGAACCTAGCCTAAAAATGATTTTTATCCTTCAAATTATTTATCTAGACCTATATCATAGAGAAACAAAATGTATTTTTAAATTATATACATATAAATTATTTCAAGTATTCAACTTAGAAATATTTTACTAAAAGTAGTTACCAAAAATTCATATAATGATTTTTCTAGTGTCTACGAATATTTACCAAGGTTTTGACGAATAAAATTTTAGCTTTAATATTATAAATATTTTCTAAAAGCATATTATACGTATTCCACAAATTTCCCTCGAATAACCTATTGATCTTGACTAATCAAGAATTTCTATTTCGTGCGGAGTTCGGACTCTTACTCGTCAAACATGGCTATTGGACAGAACAGGACTTGTTGGATCATTGCACCACACCCGACGACACACCAGGCAAGACACCTTGCCTTTACTGTTTAATTTCCTGCTCAATAACATGCATGTTGTGTTTATTTTCAAGTTATTTCTTTCTAAATTATATGTAGATGCAAATTACTATATTTTATGCAATTGACTTAGAGTTAAGGGACCACCGTGTGTTTAAATGCATCTCATAAACTGTCACGATGTGCCACGGGTTGTGTGTGAGTTGTGAGTCGCATATAGATACAGACTTGCGTACCGACCGTACATCGGTGCGTACTGGCCGTTCGTTAGGATATAACTGCCAATAGATTATGTAGATGTTACGACCCGATACCCAAATTGTTGGGCCGGGCCGAGCCATGTCCAGCCTACGCTTGGTTAAAGCGCAGTAAGCTGTTCTAAGAATAGACAATAAATAATCTAAGCTACTAACAGTTCTAAAATCATATTTAAATGTTCATCACAACACAGCATCTATAAGCGAAGGTAACATAAGCACAAACTTAATAATACATAACCAAAAAATCTAACTGGAGACAAAGTCCAGTATCCAAATATAAGAACATACCAAAGTCTCAGTCTCAAAACACATAAAAATAACTAAGCAAGGTTCCCCGCTGGGGCCTCTTCTGGAGCTAAGGCCAGGTCCTGAATGCAGTACCATAATATGTAACACATAGCGTTTCTCCTCAGAAAGTATACCTACAACGTTATCCTGTCAGGACGGGAGCAAGTACAACCTCTACAACTAAAGTACTGAACATATAATGAAAGAGATGTACAACAAGAATCATGTTGTGATAAGTCTATAAAACAAGAAATACTGAAAACATGGCCTCATGGTACAACTGGGATCAAGTATCATAGTAACATAGGGAACATGGCATTTCTCATAGTCTATCATGGCAAGGATACATATGTCATAAAGACAGATGTATATGTAATGTTTAAAACTGTAGCAGGTACGTGATCGGTCAATAGGTGATGGTGCTGTGGCACCGATAAGAACCATATGTACTTCCGTACATGCCTAAATGTACACACGTACAAGTCCGCGTGGTTTTGGGCCTATGGCAAGGTCTACATGCATAATGTCGTCCTTACACGGCATCAAGGTCGCCGGAAATGGGGGGGCATGATCACGTACTCAACTGTCAGTTTCCCCATAACCCATATTCTAACATGTGAGAGATACGAGAGCAGTATAAGCATGGCAGGTACTGGAAGCAGTATAAAACTCGTGAATGCTCAGAGCAGTATAAAGCATAGTGAAACATGTACCGAGAACCAGTATGAAACATGTGAAGATATAAGAACTGTCCTAAACATGGTAGGGACCAAATTAATGTAACATGTAAAGACATAATCTTGCAGTTATTCAGAAAGCAGTATTTTAACAGGGCTAATACATGTTCTAACATTAAAAGACAGTAAATGAGTGTGTAGATGTACTTGCCTCGAGCAAAGCAAGAATACTAGTACGAAGCTATAGATGTCCGGTGTCCTGTCAATAATGATATACAAACTCAGTTCTAAGCTATGTTCAAGATTACACTAGTGGTGAGACACGACACCTAACTGGATACTAGCTAAGTGGGGACCTAGCATAAAAGACTAATATGAAGTGTCACTATACACAAACTAACTCTCTAGGGTCTTTACACTAGTGCGGGGTGATGTCCAATATGACTAAAACACAAAACAACACAAAAAGTTGCAAGCCGTAATTATTCAATAATTAAATCTACTGTACACTATGTTCCAACAATTTTAGAGATAGACAAAAAGCTTAAATATATATAAAATAAAGTACCAAAATAATCCTTGTTAATTATAGAAATTTATACTAATTTTTCTGGAATTTATAAACCTTCATAAATATTTATTAAAAATTAGCAAACATAAATATACCGAAAATGAGTTCTGTTTTCCTATTTTTATAAAATACCAAAAGTTCTTATTAAATGCTAGAAAAATTATAATAAATTATCTAAATTAACATAATATTTAAATACCATTTTTCCAAGATTTTTACAGTAATTAAAATATATGTAAAAATTCAAAACCAGAAAGTAACAATATCTAGAAAAATAATTAATTATAAATTAAGGATAATACATAATCAAAATCTACAGATGTTGTCGGACGATAAAATAAATATCACCAACGTGTCCAGAATGGTCAAATCAGCTAGGATAGCCTGTCCAAAAGTCCAATTTGGACACAGGAGCAAAACGGTAATTTCGGGTCAAAATGATGTCTGCCTTTGGACACACTTTGCACCGAAAAGCGTGTCGGGAAAGAAGTCTACAAAACCTAGCAAATTATATATCCACGAATTCAGAATGATGATACGAACCCAACGGTATGTCCAAAATGGAATTCCGATGTGCCGATCTCAAAATGATACGTTGACGCGACACTTGGTATCCGGTTTGCACGGAAATGCGTGCCGGAGCAAATGTCTTCAAAACTCAGCAAATTATATGTCAACGAGTCCAGAATGACGATACGAACTCAACGGTATATCCGGAATGGGATTCCGATGAGCCGACGTCAAAAAGTCCCGTTGACTCAGAAAGTGGGACCCGCTTTGCACCGAAATGCGTGCCAGGGCCCACGTTCTCCAAATCAAACAAATTTTATATGAAAACATGCCAGAACGATGCCACGAGTCTACTGGTGGTGTCAGAAATTGAATCCGGAGTCCCGGGTTCAAAAATGGAATTTAACAAGTGCAATTTAATGAATTCGGACGACCAACTTTGGCGTCAAATTCGACCAACCAAACGTGCTTAAAATGAAACGAAATCTAAAGGAGGCAGGAAGATGGTTATACCAGCTGTGCACCGGAACTGACGGTGCGCAAAACGGAGCTGCGACGACGAAGTTACGAGCTGACGAAGTCGGCTCCACGAAACTGTCCAAAAACAGTTTAATTTAAAACGTCAACTTGGTGGCCAGTTTTGAGGTATCAAACGACATAATTAACGGACAAAAATTGAGGGAAGTGAAGATGGATATACCGAGATTGCGACGGAGCGAAGAAATTGCCGATCCAACGGTCGGATCTCCCGAAAAACGCGTACGAACTTGCTGTCCCGAAATATAATTTCTGAAACTTCTCGCGCGCGCGTCGACGGGATTTCGACGTAAACGCACGAATCGTGTGTTTAACACGTCAGGGAGGCCGGTGGTTGACAGGGGGAGGCCGCCAGGGGGTCGTGCGCCGGTGGGGGTGGTCGCTGGTGGCCGGTGGCGGCCGCAGTGGCGCGCGCCACGCGCCCATGCGCGAGCGCGGGTGGCGCGGCACCTACTGCTGCTCGCTGCCGCTGCTGCTGGTTGCACGCACGCGGCTGCGGCGGTGCGGGGCGGCGGCTGCGACGGCGTATCGCCGGGGCACGACGGGGAGGTGGTGGTTCGGGTGGTGGTGCGTGGTGTTGGCTATGGTGGTGGGAGTGGTTATGGTGGTGATGATAGTAATGGTGATGTTGGTGATGAAGATGATGGTGGTGGTGTGTGGAAGAATGAAGAAGGAGGAGAATGGGGGCTGCGTCGGGGAGGAGCTCAGCCGGGGAGGAGGAGGTCGTCGGCCATGCATGGGATGGTGGTCGGCCATAGGTGGAGATGGGCTGTGTGTGTTGCATTTGAAAAATAAAGAGAGAGAGTGGGAGTGAGTGTAAATAAATATAAAGAGAGAGAGAATGAGTAGTAGAGAGAGAGGAAGATATTTGAGAGGGGGAGAGAGAGGAGTCGGTTGGGGGGGGTGAAAGTGTGTGCTGGTAGAGAGAGAGAGGAAGGGATGTAGGTATAGGTGTAAAGGGAGAGAGAGAAAGAGTGTTTATTTAATATATATATATGTAGGTATATATATATAAAGAGAGATAGAGAGAGAGAGAGAAAAGTATAGAGAGAGAGAGGGGGATGTCGGCCACACATGGGAGGCTGTCCTGATGGGAGAGGGGAGGGGATGTAGGTGTGTGTAGGAGAGAAGAGAAAGAAAGAGAGATATATATATAAGTATACATATATATATGTATATATACATGTATATATATACAAGGAGAGAGAAAAATAGATATTTTCAAAATGGGTAAAATAGGAAAATTACGTAGGGTACTTGGGCAGTCATGAGAATACAACATGGGGCTTGGGTTCGGGTTCGGTCGAGCCGGGTCGGGTCGAAATCGAACCGGGTGCAATAATTGAATTAAATAGGGTATTTATAATCATGGGAAAATAAACAACATGCGGGAACTCCAATAAATGGGACACAAGTTTCATGCGGGTAGTAGGCTTCATGTGGGCCACGTCCATACTTCGGGTTGACTAGGTTGGATCGATGTTGGGTCCCGAAATTAAATTGGAAATTAAATCAGGTTTTATGGTCGAAAATATATCGGCCTAAATTGACCCGGAAGTTGTGCGAAGAAAATGGAGCACAAAATGGAGTGTCTGAGTGGGACACGAAGGTCATGGGTGAAGAGCGTCTCGAGTAGATCATTCATGAGAAGTTGGTTTCGAGAAAATGGCTGATCTGGTGCTCCTAAATTAAAAGCAACGGCAACGTGCAAACGATGATCAAAAATAAAAGTGGGAATAATATTCAACGATTAATCGGTCTAAGTTGACCCGAACTTGCGCGATACAAAAAGAGCACAAGGGAACGAATTTAAGTGGGACACGATATATCAACAGGAAGATAATCTTGCCTACTTCAAAACCCATGAAGAGAGTTTACAGAGATTGGTATCCCTGACGCTCCAGAAGTCAAAGTTACGGAAAGGCACATTAATGATCAAAACAATTAAATAAATAAAATATTTATCGATAATAATTCATTTAGAAAAATTTAAAACAGCCCTGAAATTCAGGGGGCTTACAGTAGAAGACTTGGCAGTTATGAAGGATTAAACAGTATCGTGGAGTCGACACATGTATAGTATCATAGGGAGGGAGGAAGACAGTTATTAGCGCAGGGGCTACATGTTCAGTACACACATAGATTTGGGCCGATAGTGTCTCGTATGAGCGCTACTTACTGCCCCGGGGTCGATAGTTCTCGTATGAGAGCTACTTTCTGCCCATGGTCGATAGTGTCTCTTATGAGCGCTACCTACTACCACTCTCTCTCCATCTATGCTGAACACCTAAGCTCCTGCGTAGAACATTGTCTTCTCAAAGTGTATATCACATAGAATGGTTAGGAACCTTTACGCATGTATGTTTTCTATTGAGCTCTTACTATTCAGTTTATGGCATGATATTATGTGTCTTGTTACGTCCCTCTGAGGACCTGGTGATCTCTCCAGGTGTGTCTTATGATTTCTGCAGGTGCTCTAGCTACGGCCATGACTTGCGCTCTATTCTTCAATATGTTACTTTTTGGACCGTCATCTCCTTCGCTCGACCAATCATTTTCTTGTACAATTCTTCCTTATTTAAATTAGTTGGCAGTGGATTTGTCTCCGCCCAACGATTGTATACATGATAAATTCAAAATTGCTTTTATTTCATTATTTATCTTTGTGGATGAGATTTAGTGCTTTGGTTACTGCATTTTACAGCTTATGTATTCATACGACGGTCCATATACTTCGTATGTATACAACTGGCATGATTACGTTCTAGTCCTACGTATTTGGGACTGGGGCGTTACATGTTTTTGTGGTGGCCCATGCAGGTCAAATTTGCCGTTTCGGATACATGACTGTTTCGAGCGGGCTTGCAATATAGGATTAGAATCTAGGAATCTCATCCACATACTTGATCACCTTCCTTGACCTTCCTTGAATTCCATGTTCCGACTCCCGAGGCTTCCCTTGATTTTTGCATCTTGCTTGAACTCTTTCTACCAACACCCTGTCATCTCGTACTTAAACATGGTTAGAAAGATGACTACACTACTATATACTTATTGGTCAACCCTATGGCTAGAAGGATTATATTGACAAATAATATCCATTGAGGTTATATTTGAGTATAAAGGTATTTATTTTTCCTAGAGATATGATCTTAAGGATTAGTTAATTTCAAGTTGGGTAGTAGCATATTACCACCTTCAAAGGATAGTTAGAATTTTATTATTACAAGGTGGTATACACAAGAGGATAGCTAGATCGAGGAAACAAAATTTATGATTTATGATTTTTGGAAATTACGAAATAGTTTATGATTTATTGGGATGTGAAACCGATTTGAGAAACATCTTGAAATTGTGACACACGATTTACGGTTAAGTTCAAGTTTGGATATGTTACAGTTTATCTCGAATTTATTAAAATATTTTAAATTATAAGTTATGATTTTGTAAACGACTAGATAATGTGGAGGGTTTAAGATTTACGGTTTATTAGAGAGCTTGAGGTCTTAAATTGCGCATACGATTTATAGGTTTATTTTGAGTTTGAAGAGACGATGGTGAAATTTTTGTTTAAAATATTTTGGAAGGTATGAAATCGACTTTGAAGGAAAATTTTAAATTTAAATTGTGTCATATGATCTATGATTTAAAAAGTTAATTAGATTTCAAGTTTAAAGCCTCGATTATGAATATTTAAATTTTGGTAAAAAAAAGATTTAATTTTAGTTACATGATTTGCGATTGGAAAAACGGGCTAAGAGTTTATCTCGAGGTACATTTGAGAATTGAAAATTTTAAAAGTGATGGCTTATTATGAAAATTTAGTTGTGCCGCATTAGATACGATGAAAGATTTTGGAATTTATTTAAAGGAAATTAAACTTTAAGTTATGATTAAATACTTGATGGAGTATTTTGAGATTTTATTTCGAAACTGTTGAGAAACTTGAAATTTGAAATTAGATCATGTATATTGGAAGAGGACCAAGAAGCAAGCAAGTCACCCTAATGGGATATAAGTATTCCTCATTAATTGCCATGATAGTTGTAACTTGAGTGTAGTTGGTCATCTGCCAAATCATATGGTTATATTTCAATCTTGACTCACTCGACCTTCCCTCAAATCTAGATCGTTTATCGTGACCTTCTAACCATTTGGAAGTTGAGTAATGATTAGATTGTTCCTTGATCATACTTCATCTAAGTGGCTATCATATCTTTAGAAACTGTATAACTTATTTTACCTTGATCTAATAGAATCTGAATTATCTTTATTTCATGCTGTAACTTGGTCATTTATTTTGTGTGATAATATCATGAACTCCCACTTTCTATTTTAAATTCTTTTGTGCCCTTACCGTGACTTGGATATTTGGAACACAACACTAGACTTTTCCTTCCAACAACTTTCACATGCAAGACCTAGACGAGCCCACCTTCATGTAGGTATATCATGTGCCACTAAAATACGTCTCCTTGTACCCTAAATTCATGTTACGACTTTCGGGTTATAAAGACTAAATCATAACCCTACCATGGTACCGATATACTTTTTGACCACAGATAGAGACTCAACCTTGACTAATTCTTTCCACCCAATGTGTGATTGTGTTCTATCTGACTCCTTAAAACGCTTGACTTGTGCTTTACCTTGATTGCTTGACCCATTGACCCCTTTACATTACTATTTTAACTCTTGTAAGTTGGGTTGAATATCTCACGACTTAACCAATATTTTTGGACCACTTTGATAGGTTCACTTAGACCATAGAATTCAGGGGGCCCTAATTTATTCAGTCAACCAGGCCGACTGTCTAGTCCCGAACTTCGGGCAGGACTCAATTTTAAAGGATCTTGGACTATTTATTTTCCTTCATTATCCACTGCTTATATTGTGACTATCTTATGTTGCTATTATAGTCTAGTTTTGCAAGCTTACTCTTTATCGAGCTTGTTCGTGACATATGTTCATTGTGGGTGCCCACTAATACATTGTCTAATCAGAACCGGTACATGATGGTTTGATCAACCAAGTGTAATTTGGTTCGTTTTTCGTATATCATTCTACGTAGATGGAGACATAGTCAAACTTGTCCCAATGTCTCATCCACGACTGCCTTGAAAATTCTTTCGAAATTATTCGGTCGTCTTTGAACCATGTAAATCGTAATATCGTCTTTGAACTCTTTATTGCTTTCGCCTTCACCTATTTTGAAACGACGAAGGCACTCACACTAGAATTTCCTCTAGCCGACCTATCACTTATGACCATGGTCACCCAATGTGACTATAACTTCGTCTTAAACTCCTCGTCCTTTCCTCGACCCTATATTTATTATCACCACTCAAGTTATGAGTGAATCATTCTCGTAATCGTGCCCTCAAACCTACCTACTCTTAAATTTCGAGGACGAAATTCTTTTAAGTTGGGTAGGATGTAAAATCCCTAAATTTCTATTTAATTTTTTATAAATTGAGTATTTTAAATTTTTACTTGGTATTTATACGTCGCATAGTCGTATTATACGTCGCGTATGAACTCAATATTTTCATATGCCTCGTCGAGTGCGAATGTATGCGAGGTACATATTTTTGTAAAAATATTTTATGTTAGAAGCTTGAATTTTCAAATAATAAATAATAAATATTTATTTTCGATTACTTAAAGTTGTAAAATGTGTCGCATTTGAAATTTCCAAAACTTTATTTTTATTATAGAAGTTATATAAATAGTAATTTAAAAACGAGATTTTATGCAAATGATCATTTTATACAAGACATATAAATTATTTCTATTTTTGAATTTAATTATTAATACTTTATTATTCAAAAAGATACTTAAAAATATTTATTATTTTTGAAATTATTATTATTGATATTTTTGGAAAATAAATTTGAAAATTTTGTGACCATTTTAAATCTCGATTTGATCTTATGGATTTAATTTAAAAAGTTTAAAGGTAGAATTTATATTTATCTTTGAGTTAGATGATCTAGATTTAAAATGGAATTTAATTTAAATTTAGATTTAAATTTTTATTGATTTAAATTTAATTTATCTCTTGGGGAATTTAAATCATCCTAATCTATATCCTAATGAGAATTCCCACCTCCTATAAAAGGAGAGGTACTCCTCCAGAAATTTTCATCACACCCAATGTGTCGTGCATCGTGTCTGTGTCGTCTTTCGGCTCCACTACAGTTATATTTGTACAAATACATGATTTTTCCTGTGTCCGACAGTCCCGGACATCCACCCAAACAAAATCAAATCCTAAACCAATCCGTCGTGCCGTTCCCGGCTACGGCAACTACACCGTGCCAGCCATCACCATCAAAACCCACGGCAGCCCCGCCTTCACCGTGCCCATCCCCGATCTTCCGGCCAGGCCGTACAGCGCCAGCACCCCTTCCTCATCCTCAAGGCCACAAACACCACCACCATCTTCGTCCACCCGTCACCGACACCACCACCAGTTCAACACCCTGTCGCCATCATCACGCAACCACCACCGCCATCAACAACCACACCACCACCAAATCCCTCACCGCCGGCGGCCCCATCAACCGACGACCCCCACCAGGAGACTCACAACACCCCACCACCATCACCCATAGAAGAAGAAAGGAGGAAAGCCTCGTACCTAATCCCGCAGCCGCCGTGCGCATGCCGCGTCCGCCGGCGGAGCCCGACGTGCCGTCTCCAGTGTGCCGCCTGAATCCCGATGCCTCCGCTGGGAGGGCCCTTCGCCGTGGATTAGCCCGCCGCCGAACTCCGAGCTCACGCCGCCGAACTCCGAGCCCCGGCCGCCGCATCTCCTCCGAGCGATCCGCTCCTCCACCGTTGTCCTCCCCGCGCCACCATGGTCGCACGGTACCCCGGCCGGTAAGCCCCTTCCGCGCTCGCCAAATTTTCTCCAGCGCCCAGCCGCGCCACCGTATCAGCCTGACCCATCCGCTGGACCCGAGCCCACCGTCCGCCAGACCGAACCCAGAGCCGCCGCCAGTCGAATCTCTCGCCCAACGCAAATCTGTCTCCTCCCTTCCGCGCCTACCTCTTCCCTCCACGGCCGCCCCATCTCGTCCGGAAAGCTCCGGCGGAACTGCGAACCCGCCGTGCCGCGCAGGAGCTGACCCAGGCATCCACTCCTAGCCGACGTCCCCGCTCCAGACATAAATGCCGCCACGCGTGTGACCGGAAGCCGCCGATGGGATCCTCCAGCCCGGCGTCCTCCTTCCACCTTTCCACGACGAGCCGCCGGTAAACCCTCATCCCATTTCTTCCTCTTCTTTACCAATCTCTCTCTCCCCTCTCTTTTTCTTTTATTTCTAAAAGAGAGCAGCACCCATCTTATGTTATTATTAGTATTATTATTATTATTATTATTATTAACATCATCATTATTATTATTATTATTATTATTATCATTATATTCATTCTTATTATTACTGATATTATCATTATTAATATTATTATCATTATTAGTTTTATTATTAAAATCATTACTGTTAATTACTATCATGATTTATTAATATTATTATTATCATTACTGTTTATTATTATTATTATGATTATTAGTATTATTATCTATTAATTTTATATACAGTATGACATATAAGAGTAAATTATTGCATTTTCGTGCATAAGTGGTTATAAGAGTTTATTATGAGAAGTATTATTATTCTAATTTTATTAAATAAATAGATAAATAATAATTTCGAAAATTACTTTTTACAAAACCTAATAGCCTCAAAATATTTTCCTAGATTTTATTAAAATATTTTGACTAATGAAAAGCTAGTTTCCATAATATTGGTATATGTTACGAACTTAGAACCTAGCCTAAAAATGATTTTTATCCTTCAAATTATTTATCTAGACATATATCATAGAGAAACAAAATGTATTTTTAAATTATATACATATAAATTATTTCAAGTATTCAACTTAGAAATATTTTACTAAAAGTAGTTACCAAAAATTCATATAATGATTTTTCTAGTGTCTACGAATATTTACCAAGGTTTTGACGAATAAAATTTTAGCTTTAATATTATAAATATTTTCTAAAAGCATATTATACGTATTCCACAAATTTCCCTCGAATAACCCATTGATCTTGACTAATCAAGAATTTCTATTTCTTGCGAAGTTCGGACTCTTACTCGTCAAACATGGCTATTGGACAGAACATGACTTGTTGGATCATTGCACCACACGACACACCAAGCAAGACACCTTGCCTTTACTGTTTAACTTCCTGCTCAATAACATGCATGTTGTGTTTATTTTCAAGTTGTTTCTTTCTAAATTATATATAGATGCAAATTACTATATTTTATGCAATTGACTTAGAGTTAAGGGACCACCGTGTGTTTAAGTGCATCTCATAAACTGTCACGATGTGCCACGGGTTGTGTGTGAGTTGTGAGTCGCATATAGATACGGACTTGCGTACCGACCGTACATCGGTGCGTACAGGCCGTGCGTTAGGATATAACTGCCAATAGATTATGTAGAAGACTTGGCAATTATTAAGGATTAAACAGTGTCGTGGAGTCGACACATGTATAGTATCTTAGGGAGGGGGGAGACAGTTATTAGCGTAGGGGCTACATGTTCAGTACACACATAGATTTGGGCCGATAGTGTCTCGTATGAGCGCTACTTACTGCACCGGGGCCGATAGTTCTCGTATGAGAGCTACTTTCTGCCCATGGTCGATAGTGTCTCTTATGAGCGCTACCTACTACCACTCTCTCTCCATCTATGCTGAACACCTAAGCTCCTGCGTAGAACGTTGTCTTCTCAAAGTGTATATCACATTGAATGGATATGAACCTTTACGCATGTATATTTTCTATTGAGCTCTTACTATTCAGTTTATGGCATGATATTATGTGTCTTGTTACGTCCCTCTGAGGACCTGGTGATCTCTCCAGGTGTGTCTTGTGATTTCTGCAGGTGCTCTAGCTAAGGCCATGACTTGCGCTCTATTTTTCAATATGTTGCTTTTTGGACCGTCATCTCCTTCGCTCGACCAATCATTTTCTTGTACAATTCTTCAATATGTTGCTTTTTGGACCGTCATCTCCTTCGCTCGACCAATCATTTTCTTGTACAATTCTTCCTTATTTAAATTAGTTGGCAGTGGATTTGTCTCCGCCCAACGATTGTATACATGATAAATTCAAAATTGCTTTTATTTTATTATTTATCTTTGTGGATGAGATTTAGTGCTTTGGTTACTGTATTTTACAGCTTATGTATACATACGACGGTCCATATACTTCGTATGTATACAGCTGGCATGATTACGTTATAGTCCTACGTATTTGGGACTGGGACGTTATAAGGTACGTGATCGTCAATAGGTGTACAATGTGCGGGGGCACATGTAAATGAAATGTACTTTTGTACAAGTGATACGGCGATAGATGTACATACGCACAAATACTGCTTTGAGAAAAAGGCCTACGACGCAGTAACATATGAAATAAAACTTTACTCGAGTACGGTAAAGGGGGCATGATCACGTACTCAACTATCAATTTCCCCATAACCCAGATTCTAAACATGTGAGAGATACGAGAATAGTATAAAATATGGTGGATACTGAGAGCAGTATAAAGTATGTGAAACATGGAGAGATATGACTTGCAGTTTAGGTATCGGTATTTAACATGGTTTATACACAATTCATTATATGCAGTCAATAAAGTTTGTAGAGGTACTTGCCTTGTGCAAAGTAAGTGTATGGATATGAAGCTATAGATATCCGAGTATCCCGTCACTGTAAAAAGGATATATAAACTTAGATTTTATACTAAGCTAAATACTATGACACTAGTGGTGCGACACGACTTTTTGACTAGACACCTAGCCAAATGATGACTTTAGCATAGGAGATCAATATGGGATGACACAATACCTAAACCAACTTTCTAGGTCCTTTACACTATGGTAGGGTAAGGTCCAACACTAAAATATCCCAAAATCACACATAACATCGCAAGTCGTAATTATTCAATAAATAAATCAGTCTGTACACTATGTTCCAACAATTATTAAGGTAGGCAAAAAGATCAATTATACATAAAAAAAGGTACCAAGATGATCCTTGTTAATTATAGAAATGTATACTAATTTATCTGGAATTAAAAAACCCTCATAGATATTTATTAAAAATCAGTAAACATAAGTACCCTGTAAATTAGTTCTGTTTTCCTATTTTCATAAAATGTCAAAAGTACTAATTAAATCCTGGAAAAATTATATTAAATTAGCTAAATTAACAGAGTATTTAAATACAATTTTTTTTAGATTTTTACAGTAATTAAATTATATATAAAAATTCAAATACAGTAAGTTACAATCTCTGGAAAA
This sequence comes from Iris pallida, assembly GCA_029216955.1. Lineage (NCBI taxonomy): Eukaryota > Viridiplantae > Streptophyta > Magnoliopsida > Asparagales > Iridaceae > Iris > Iris pallida. The sequence continues at coordinate 11,619,559 of JANAVB010011399.1, forward strand.
TAAATAATTAACTATTTAATATTTTATCCACGTACACGAAATTGAACCGGGGTCTAGATACGGGACCCAAAGCCATGAATCAAGTCCGATATGACTTGTATAGGCCTTGAATGTATTTAGGCTTATTTAAGACCACAGAACCCATGCTAGGTCTGGACTCAAATGGCCGTAATTAATCGAAAAATAGAAATACATATATTAAAAAATATATATATAAATAAATATTAAATTATTTTAATAATATATATATATAAATATATATATATATATATATATATATATATATTAAAGCAGTGAAATATACAAGTTGTAAAATTAAATAATAAAATAACTTGTAAATTTATACATAATAATATTAGCACAAAATTATATCTACATACATAGAAATATATACATATAATTTCGTAAATGCATATATGTATATATATACATAATAATAACATACATAAATATATATATATATATATATATATATATATATATATATATATATATATATATATATATATATATATATATATATATATATATATAAACAGTATATATAAAATATACTTAACAGTATAATACATAATATTTACATATACATATATATATATATATATATATATATATATATATATATATATATATATATATATATATATATATATATATATATATATATATATATATAATCCAGACCAAAACTCATTGGGCCCAAACCCATTTTAAATAGTAAACCCGGTTAATTAAAACCTGTTACTGTGCGGATTTAAACCCAATAACACAAACCCAAACCCATTAACCCAATTATTTTTAACTCGCGTCAGGACAATTAGGGACACGAGTATTGAATCTGACACCGAATCCTGTGTCCTTGGCTAGCACGACAAGCACGACACGAATTCGCTGTGTCCATGCTCACCACTGGACTCCTCGACACTGGACGACCTCACACACGTGTACACGAGACACGACACGACTTTTTAGGAAGAGTGACACGTACGTGTCCGGCGCGAGGGAGCTGTCGGGGGTGCTATACGGCGGAGGAGGCGTCGGAGAAAAATATGGACGAGTTCGTCTCGTCGAGACGAACTGATTGGTGGTGGTCGGGTGTGTCGACGTGGGCTAGGGCGGCGGCCACAATAGATCTAGGTCTCCGGCGAGCTCGTCGGAGAAGAATAGGCTAGTGCGGTGGCTGTGGTGGTCGGGGCGAGAAATAGGGTTAAGGGTTCGGTCGGGGGTCTATTTATAGGGCTGGGTTTAGATTCGGGTTTCGATTAGGGTTTAGGCCTAGATTTAGGAATTACGGTTAGGGTTTTGGCCGTCGGTCGGAGGATTAGTCGGGGACGAAGGCAGTGGTCAAAGGACTTTTATAGAAACCCCCCTAATATTGGATATTATACAAAGCCCCCACCGCCTTGATTATATGCAAAAAATAATTTGCACAACCCCCCCGCTCTGCTCTGTACAAATTAAATTTGCACAGAAGATTTGAATATTGCAAACTGCCTTAAAACATTTTAAATAATTACAAAATGCTATTAAAATAATTTAATAAATTGTAAAATAATATTTTTAGGCTTTAAAACCATTTAAAAATTATTTAAAAATTTCTAGAAAATTTCTAATAATTATAATTATTTATTTTAAGGATATAAATGCTATTTGTAACTAAAAATCCTTATTTAAAATGATTAAATATCTAGGGGCTTACAAATCTTTCCTCCTTGAAAAAATTTGTCCTCGAAATTCACAAGGATAGAAGATTCTACAAACATTCTAACATAGCAAGCAATTAAAACAATGACGAAGGCTACTATTAAGACTAACCTCTAAGGTATCAAGCGGGAACGGATGATTCCCTTGCGGGTGGTGGGTCGAACAAGTAAGGATATCTCTTCCTCATGTCTGACTCCCTCTCCCAAGTAGATTCCCGCGGAGAGTGACGGCTCCAAGCTACTCGGACCAAGGGTATGACTTTGTTCCTCAGCCTCTTCTCCCTCCGGTCCAATATCTCCACGGACTGCTCGGTAACTGCAAGACTCTGTACGATCTCCAACTCTGAATGATCTAGCACATGGCTGGGGTCTGGAACGTATCTCCTCAGCTGAGACACATTAAAGACATCGTGAACTCCTGCTAGGTTGGGTGGAAGTGCAATCCTGTAAGCTACCTTTCCGATCCTGCCGAGTATCTCGAACGGTCCAATGTATCTGGGGCTCAACTTGCCGCCTCGTCCGAATCGGATCGTCCCTCTAGTAGGTGATATCTTCACCAACACCATATCTCCGTCAGCGAACTCCATCGGTCTGCGACTAGCATCGGCCCAGTATTTCTGCCTGTCCTGAGCAACTCTGAGTCTGTCTCTGATCATCCTGACCTTCTCAGCTGCCTCAGTGATCATCTCTGACCCAAGCATAACTCTATCCCCAACATCATCCCAAAAGACCGGTGTATGGCATCGTCGTCCATATAGTGCCTCGAATGGAGACATACCGATGCTGGCTTGGTAGCTGTTGTTGTATGAAAACTCTACCAAGTGAATATGGCTCTCCCATAATCCGCCAAAGTCCAACACATAAGTCCTCAATATGTCCTCGAGTGTCTGAATCGTCCTCTCGGACTGTCTATCGGTCTGTGGGTGGTACGCTGTACTGAACTTGAGCCGATTGCCCAACTCCTCCTGCAAGCTCCTCCAGTAATAGGATGTGAATCTGTTATCCCGGTCCGATACGATGCTCACCGGTACTTCGTACAAGCGAACTATCTGCTGTATGTATAGCTCCGTCAACTTCTCGGTGGAGAGCCCCACCTTAAAGGGTATGAAGTGAGCACACTTCGTCAGCATGTCAACGATGACCCATATGGCATCCTTCCCTCCTTGGGAACGAGGAAGCCTTGAGACAAAGTCCATCATAATATGATCCCACTTCCACTTGGAAATGGGTAATGGCTGCAATAGACCAGCTGGCCTCTGACGCTCCGTCTTGACCTGCTGGCAAACAAGGCATCTCGAAATGAAGCGTGATACATCTCTCTTTGTAACACCCCAGTCCCAAAATACATAGGACTAAGATACGTATACATGCCAGCTACGCATCGAGAGGACTCCAATCCAGCTCGAATACGTATAAGCTGTCTGGTTTCCTAAAGCAATCTACAAATATCTCAATCCACTGAAGATAAACTCTTGTATAAACCAAGTAAACTAATGTTGGTCAGACATTAGCAAACCGGTTACTACAAGTAACAAAAAAAGATAATATACAATAAAGTGGACCAGACTCTAATGCAATTATCTTGAACAAGCTTCTAATGAAAGATAAAGCTTGTAAAACTAGGCTATACAGCAGCAATATCAAAGTAATATAATACAGGACAAAATCTAATTACGGAAGAGAACGATAAAATATCAACTAAATATACCTGCAGTCTTGGTGTAGCAACGTCATCCATCAATGTATCATATCTTCAGCTAATACCTGGAGAGATCACCAGGTCCTTAGAGGACTAGCAAGACACATAATATACATGCCTACTGTACAGTAAATAACATACAGAATGAAGTAGAGAAATGTAAAATAGACAAAGATCAATAAGACATCTCAATATCATAACGCCATGGGACGCTCCCGACCTCGAGACAAAAGATAAGTCTCTACTACCGTAATGCCATGGGACACTCCCGGTCCTAGAGACGGGATAACAAGTCGATAAGAAGTCTCTAACACCGTAACGCCATTGGACGCTCCCAGTCCTAGAGATATCAGGGCTAATATCGAATCAATCAATCACGACTACAGGTCAAGTCAAGCTCAAGGGCGAACGTAGAAGACTAGTCAAAATCGTCACAAGACTCGCGTAGAACAATAACGGCATAAGATGACTCAATAAGGAACGTGCACGTAAAATAAGAAAGTAGAAGTAACATAAACATGAATGAAAGATATAAAGTAGAACTGGAAAGAGATAACAATATATAATATGCATGTAAATACTGTAAAGTTTGGCAAGGTGTACTTGCCTGGTGTCGCTTTGTGACTCTGAAACGTCGCTCCCGCGTCAATGCTGTCGGAACCCGACTTCCTAGATAATTAATTAACTAAATTAACCCACTACTCATGAAATTACAATATGACTTAATTAGTCAAGATAATGTTTTAAGATTACTTCAATTTCTCGTGGAACCCTTTAGACCCATACAATCACACACAGTTTTCATGAGACACCGAACACAGTTTTTGGGTTTCTAACTCCCAATTAGTCATTTATGTTGCTACTTCAATCATATACTTAAAAATTATATAAAAATAATAAGAATATTATTTAAACTAATTTTCTATAGATTTATCTCAGAATTTATATTTCTAAAGAATTATACTACTAGTTGTCTACCGGGTCGACTAGTCTACCCAAAATTTGTCTAGAACTTCCTTAATTATCTAAATTATAAAAATCCTCAAAAATACAATTTAAACAGAATTAAAATGCCCTAAATATTATAATATAAAATTTTGATGCAAGGGTTTCATGGTACTAATGGTTTGGAATCTTCTAGGTCAACAAGTCACCCGAAAATGACTAATATTGACCTATAATTTTTCCGAATAGAATAGAATTGATAAATTCATAAAAAATGCTTTAAAATCCTATTTTAAATATATTAACCTATATAAAATTCAGTTTTGAAAAATTCCTACAGAAACTTATAGTTCCTTCACAACATGGTAAGTTTTGGCTCTACCGAAACATGAAAATAGCTATCATAATTCATGAAACTTTTATGGGTGAAAATAATACACAAGAGACATCAAAATAATATTTCTACAGAATTAATACCATAATTTCTACAGATTTCTAACATAGGTTTGAGTTGGAAAAATTAGGATTTCTTACCAAAAGTCCTTGCTAGTTGGGTTGTGGAGGCTTCTCCTTGCCAAAGCTCCCACCTTTATTGCTATCCTTGCTTGCTAATCCTCTCTTGATGAGTTTGGAGGGGTTGACAATGGTTCTAGATGGTCAGATGGAGAAGATAGAGTTTTTTTAGGGTTCGTTTGGTGAAGTTTAGATGGAAGAAGGATGAAAGAAGGAGCCTTTATGGAGGAGGATGAGTTATGTGATGGAGGGGATGATGTAGTAGAGGGGAGGGGATTCTATTTTCGAAATTAATGGTAAAGGAGCTGCTCTTGGATGATAAATAAGAGTTTTTGGTGTTAGGGTTAGGGTTTTGATAAGGGTTGATATATATATGGGCCTATGTGTTGAGTTTATATATGTAGGAGGGTGTTTCCATGCATGACATGACCCGCCAATGTATGGGATTATTTTTGGACGAAAATTACATGAAAATAATCTTTGGTTGGTCATATATGGGGTCCACATGGATTGGTTTGATTATTTGATGAGTTGGCTAATTGATTGATTGAGGATTTAAATAAAAGGTTTCCTAATATGGAACTAGTTAGATTTCTAAATATAAATACAATCTAAATCTGAATTAAATATACAATATATATATTTATTAATATATATTAATGTCCAACATGCCTACATAGGTTTGGGTTGGACTTTGGGTCGAATATAAACTAATGCCAACTAGGATTACACGTAGACACTTTCTATAAATAGAAACTTTCCAAAATTGAAAAACATATTAATATTAATAAAATATATATACAAAATATATATATCAATATGAAGGTATTTGAGAGTACTACTTGTCTATTTAGATTGGGATTTGGTTCGGGTCAAGTCGGGGCTAAATTGGTACAATCGGGTCTCCTAGAAAGTCAATAATCTAATAATTAAATAAATAAATCATCGGTGGAGGTTAAGTCGCAACTTGGCCTGATTTTCCTATTTAGAACACACCTATGGCTCGACTTTCCCTACCATGGGTAATAGACTAGTCAAAGTACACGACTACACTATTCGTACTAAAATTTCTAGTCAATATGTATCTCAAACTTAACCATAACTAAGGCCATATATATAATATTAGACTATTATAAATATAATCATATACACAAAATTTGTATCTAAATCTAATTGACTGTATAACATCCTAAAATGAATCCATAATAATTATACTGTCATGACAACCTATCATGGCTCCCTACCAGGTGGGGTTGGCTAGGTTAGGGTCCAAATATATTTTCTAATTTAATCGAACTCTAAGAGTCAACCAATAAGTCTCTTGTGCCATTCGCAATTAAATAGCACATGGAGACTCGATTGAGTGACACACTCTTAGCATGTGCGTCGTAGGCTCAAAATGAGTTAAAACCATAATTGGGTCGAATAGTTTTGATTTATGTCGAGGCCCGAACTCACGTGGGAAGTTAGGTCTGGAATTATGTTAAATAATCTAATTGCCTAAATTTGACCCGAAGTTGCGCAAAGTCAAAAGAATGCTAGGGGACAAGTTTGGATGAGACATGATATATCAAGTTGAAGGTCATCATGTCTACTACAAAACTCATGAAGGACGTTTCAAGAGATGGGCATGTCTTGTGTTCCAAAAATCAAAGACACGAAAGAGTACATATATAATCATAATTAAATATACAATATAACCTAATAATTAGAAATACTAAAAAAATAATTCCCAAAAATCAGGGTCCTCACACTCTTCATCTCGTGCCACCAAAGATGTTCCCATAAGTCACGGTACATCTTGTTGGCACCGGGGTGAATAGAATATCGCGATCGGTGTGCCTCCTGCAAGATCGCCTCTATCAGCTCTCCCTTCGGCACGCATAGCCGACTGCCATGCCTCAAGGATCCATCCTCTGCTACGGTGAAGTCATCAAGCAATCCAGCTAAAGCCTGGAATCGGAGTATGCGGAGGCTCTCATCTGTAGACTGAGTCTCCTTGATCTGCTCCATCAAACCTGACCGAATGTCTAGCACAATCATCTGTATCACTGATCCTGGCCGAATCATCTCAATACCGAGCTTCTCCATATCTTCCCACAGATGTCAATCTATCATCAGATACCATGCCATCGGATGCTTGCTCATCGCATCCGACACCATATTTGCCTTTCCGGGGTGATATTGTAAATCGATGTACCGAGCTTCTCTAGATATTCCCGTAAATGTCGATCTATCATCAGATACCATGCCATCGGATGCCTGCTCAGCGCATCCGCCACCACATTTGCCTTTTCGGGGTGATACTGTAAATCGATGTCGAGTCCTTCATCAACTCCAACCATCGTCTTTGCCACATGTTCAGCTCCTTTTGCGTGAACACATACTTCAAGCTCTTGTGGTCAGTAAAGATTTCCACTCGCTCTCCGTATAAGTAGTGTTTCCACAACTTGAGTGCAAAGATCATCGCAGCCAACTCTAGGTCGTGGGTAAGATAGTTCCGTTCATGAGTCCGTAATTGTCTAGATGCATAAGCAATCACTTTCCCATGCTGCTATAGGACACATTCCAGTCCCTTTCCCGAAGCATCGTTGTAAATGGTGAAACCTCCAGATCCTGAAGGTAATGTCAGAACTAGAGCGATCGTCAGCCTCCTCTTTAGCTCCTCAAATGCTGTCTGGCAGTCCTCTGACCAGATGTACTCTGCGTCCTTCCGTGTCAGCTTCGTCATAGGTTCAGCTATCCTAGCGAAGTCCTGGACGAACTTCCTATAATAGCCTGCTAATCCCAAGAAGCTCCTGATCTCTAAAATCGATGTCGGAGCCTTCCATGTCTTGACGGCAGCAATCTTCCTGAGATCCACTGAGATCCCCTCTCCAGTGATCACATGACCGAGAAACTCCACTCGGTCTAAAAAGAACTCGTACATACAACCTCTCCTGCCTCAAAATCTCCAAAATTGTTCGCAAAGTGCTCTGCGTGCTCCTCCGGCGTCTTTGAGTATATCAGGATGTCGTCGATAAATACCACGATAAACTTATCCAGATACTGATGAAATGTCTTGTTCATCAAGTTCATAAAGACAGCTGGCACATTTGTGAGACCAAATGACATCACCAAAAACTCGTACTACCCATACTTCGTGTTGAACACAGTCTTCTGGATGTCTTCGGCCCTGACTTTCACCTGGTGGTAACCAGATCTCAAATCTATCCTGGAAAATACCTTCGCCCCACTCAACTTGTCGAACAAATCATCTATCCTGGGCAGAGGATATTTGTTCTTGATGGTGATGGTATTCAGCGCCCGGTAGTCAATGCACAACCGGACTGTACCATCTTTTTTCGGCACAAAGAGTACTGGCGCTCCCCATAGAGAAGCACTAAATTGAATGAAACCCTTTTTTAACAGGTCATCGATCTGCTCCTTCATCTCTACGGCCTCCTTGGGGTTCACTCTATAGCAAGCCCGGGATACTGGTGATGAACCCGGTACTAAATCTATAGTGAACTCCACATCTCTGTCAGGCGGAAGTCCTGGAATATCCTCTGGGAATACATCCATAAACTCCCTAATGATAGGGTGTGGCGGTGCTAACTCTCCAACTGTCGCACAACAGTTCGGCTCTAGGCTGATCTCTGACCCTGTCCTCCTGACATTGAATGGTGTTGTGCCCGGGGGACTGAACAGAATACTACCCTCATGACAGTCTATAGCTGCGTGAGCATAGCTAAGTCAATCCATCCCCAATATGATATCATACCCGGGGAGTGACATCACAAAGAATCGTCCTCCAAACTCTCTCCCAGCTATAGTAATAGAGCATCTATAGATAGCATTAATGGGTACTGGTCCGCCTCCCGTCATTACCCTGCTCATCTCCTCGGTAGGTGTAGCTACTAAGTGGTGTTTATGCAAGAACTCTAATGAGAGGAAGCTATACGATGCACCGGAATCAAACAAGCATAGAGCTAGAAAAGTATGCAAATAAACATGACCTGTGATGACGTCGGCCAAATAATATGGCTCCGAAACCTGCTCCGGCTCTGCCTCAAGGGCTAGACTATAAGCCTTCTCCTGGGGTCCCTTCTGCTGCTGCAGATGTTGCCCGAACCTCTGCTGCTGAGTCGGAAGCGGCGGTCCTCTAGATGGTGGTCCAGCACCTAGTACCCTCGCTACTGGGCATTCCCGAAGCTGGTGGGTGGTAGACCCACAAGCTAAGCACTGCCTCAACCTCTTCCTGCAGATGGAGTAATCATGCCCTGGCCTACTACAGAATACACACAGAGCTCCCTTCTGCTGCTGTGGTCCCGAGGCTCTAACTGGTGGGGTTGGGTGATGTGGTGTGGGAGGATGGTATGTCTGTTGGTGCGACGCCGGTGCTCTCGGGTGGAAAGCCTGGCGCTTGGAAGGTCCCTCGTGGTGTACGAAAGCCGGCCTCTTGCAAGACAGAAGACCCTCCTCTATGCTCCAGGCCAACTCTAGGCTCTGGTAGTAGTCGGTCGTTCTGTTTGCCACTAGAGAATGCCAATGTCTGGGACTAGGCCATGGCAAAATCTACACGTCATCTCCGCTGGGTCTGCAACCAAGCTAGGAGCGAAATGACTCAAACGACTAAACTTCGCCGCGTACTCGTCAACAGAACGGTTCCCCTGCTGGATGTTATAGAATTGTAGCCCCATGGCTACTCTAGCGGTGGTCGAGAAGAATTTCTTCTTGAACTGGATCTTGAACCGATTCCATGTGGCTCTCCCTCTCACGAATAGTGGCTCATTCCTGAACCAAACTCCTGCCAAGTCTGTCAGCAGAAATCTCGCTGCCTTGACCTGAAGGTCACCCGGCAACCTAGCTCCGAGGAGCTTCCTCTCTACCGAGTCTAGCCAGTCATCTGCGACTATGATTCCTTCAGTCCCCATGAACTCCCTGGGGTTCAAGCCCATGAAGTCCTTGATTTTCCTCGCTCTCGGTCGTGGCTCTACCGGTGGTGGGACCATGGTACGCTCCTCAGAACGCTCCATGCTCTGGCGGAGTAAGGTGGTCTGCTCCTGATGGGTCGTTAGGAACCCCAGGATCAGAGTGAGCAGTTGGTTCCCGTCGAGAGTGACAAAAGCCTGGGTAGGTATATTAATAGGTGGTGGTGGGAGTATCGGGTCCTGCTGGGACTGTGATGTGGGAGGTGGTGGAGGCATCTGGGTTGGTGGATTTATGGAGTGGGGGTGTATGGTAGGTGGAGGTGGAGGTGCATCGGTCAACTAGTCAACCGGCTGGATATGAAGTGTGCCATTTTCAGGTGTGGCATACTGGGACGATCGTGTGAGCACCATCTAATAAATAAAAGAACTTTATAAGAATTCTTTTAAGCAAACAATCACAAACAAACAAGAAGGTCTAATTTGTAGTAACGATCATATGATGTGATGAGCTCCTATGTTGTAATCCTATTAATCCTCTAGGTGTTCTAAATGTCATTCCTAGTGTTGTCTAGTGTCACGATCCGCAACCCAAATTGTTGGGCCGGGTCGAATCATGTCCAGCCTATGCTTGAGATAAAGCGTAGTAAGCTGTTCTAAAGACAAATAAGATAAGACCAAAGTGTGCTAACAGTTCTATATGTAATATTGAGTCAAAAATGTTCCAAACACAAAAGTCATCTTGTATATAAATATGTTCTAAGTATAATTCCAAAAAATATAAAACTGGATACAGGTCCAGTTACAAAATACGTAGTCTAAAACATGACTACTCTCAAAGTCCCGAGCAACTACACAAAATAGACGAGTTTTTTCGCAAGTAAATCCTCGTAAAGTAAAGCCTGATCCTCGGCAGCAACTCCATAATAGGAATCGCATAGCAACTCCTCCTCGGTAAGTATACCTACAACGTTATCCTGTCAGGACGGGAGCAAGTACTGATTCTAACAAACTAAATATACGAAACATGAAATGAACAGAAGTGTAGGAATCATGGCATATTATAATCTATTATGGCATCATATGTTTGTTTTAAAGTTTAAAACTGTAGCATGTACGTGATCGGTCAATAGGTAAAATTGGATGTACAGTGGCACATATCAATTTTCTGATGTGTACATACGTACACATAACAACATCGGTGTATATCCATACACAAATGCGGGACCAGAACATACGACAAAGTTACATATAGAAAGTAACAGTGCTCGATAAATACATACGGAGAAGGGGGCCATGATCATGTACTCTACTAACAGTTTTTCCTTAACCCGTTTTATAACATGTGAGTGATACGAGAACGATATAAAGCATGGTGGATACTGAGAGAAGATGAAGCATATGAAACATGGTGATATACGACTTGCAGTTTAGATATTAACATGGTTTATACACAATTCATTATGTGCTGTAAATAAAGTTTGTAGAGGTACTTGTCTCTAGCAAAGCAAGGTAGTGAAGGAAATGCTATAGATGTCTGGTGACTCGTCACTGTAAAAATAATACATAAACTTAGTTTTATACTAAGTTAAACACTAAGACACTAGTAGTGCGACATGACTTTCTGACTGGACACCTAGCCAAATGATGACTTTAGCACCAATGTGGGGTGTCACAATACCTAAAATAACTTTCTAGGGCTTTTACACTATGGTATGGTGAGGTCCAATACTACAATATCCCAAAATCACATAATACATCGTAAGTCATATTTAATCAATAATTAAAATAGACTGTACACTGTGTTCCAACAATTTTTAAGATAGACAAAAAGCTCAATTATACATAAAATAAAGTACCAAAATGATCCTTGTTAATTATAAAAATTTATACTAATTTTTCTGAAAGTTATAAACCCTCATAGATATTTATTAAAAATCAGTAAACATAAGTATCCTGAAAATGAGTTCTGTTTTCCTATTTTTATAAAATGCCAAAAGTACTTACAAAATGCTTAAAAAATTATATTAAATTAGCTAAATTAACATAGTATTTAAATACAATTTTTTCCAGATTTTTACAGCAATTAAAAAATATATAAAAATACAAAAACAACAAGTTATAAATCCTGGAAAATAAATAATTAATTATTTAGTATTTTGTCCACGTATACAAAATTGAACCGAAGTCCAGATACGGGACCCAAAGCCATGAATCAAGTCCGATATGACTCGTACAGGTCTTAAATGTATTTAGGCTCATTTAAGTCCACATAACCCATGCTAGGTCTGGACTTAAATGGCCGTAATCAATTGAAATACAAAGTTACATATATTAAAAAATATATATATAAATGAATGTTAAAGCATTTTAATAATATATATATTAAAATAGTGAAATATATAAGTCATAAAATTAAATAATAAAATAACTTATAAATTTATACATAATAACATTTGCACAAAATCATATTTGAAATATATATATACATATATAACAAATACATTTATATATATATATATATAAGTCATAAAATTAAGTAATAAAATAACTTGTAAATTTATACATAATAACATTTGCACAAAATCATATTTGAAATATATATATACATATATAACAAATACATTTATATATATATATATATATATATATATATATATATATATACATATATATATATATAATATATATGTTTATATATATGTATATAAACATATATATATATATATATATATATATATATATATATATATATATATATATATATATGTGTGTGTGTGTGTGTGTATATGTATATGTATATGTACATGTATTTCTATAATAATAATAATAATAATAATAATAATAATAATAATAATAATAATAATTTTATATATATATATATATATATATATATATATATATATATATATATATATATAATCTGGCCCAAAACTCACTGGGCCCAAACCCATACCCGTTATACACAGTGAACCCATTAATTAAAAATCCATTACTATGCGGGTTAAACCCATTACTGTTCAACCCAAACCCATTAAATATTTTATTTTAAAACTCGTGTCCTGACTAGGGCTGACGATTTTGCCCTGGTACCCTCTATCCTAGACGGGTACCCTGTACCCTCAGGTGCCCACGGGTACCCTCTACCCTAGGAGGGCAAGCCCTACCCTTACCCTCTTGGAATTAGGGTAGGGTAAGGGTTTTATTCTGTTACCCTAGTGCAATTACCCGGGTACCCGCCCTACCCTCTGCCCTGTAACCCTACCCTGAACCCTACCCTACCCTGAATCACTACCCTACCTACTATCCTGTAAATCTGTGCTTTGTAATTTTGTATAGGCCCACTCCCACTGTAGTTACTACTACATACTTGTATAGTCCCATACTCCCTCTGCCCTGTAACCCTACCCTGAACCCTACCCTACCCTACCCTACCCTACCCTACCCTGAGTTACTACTACATATTTGTAGTTTTTTGTAATTAGTTAGTACTTAGGATTAGGAGAACTACATAGTGCTTGATCCTAAGAAGCAGGTCTAGCCCCCTCCTTAGGTATGTAGGCAGCCCAGGTTCCACTATATAACTAGGTTCAGCGCCTTTGGTAAAAAAAATATTCCCTCCGTTATTTCTTGTTAAGTTGTTATGATTTTTGAATGTTGTAATAATCTTAAGTATCAAGGTGTTTACTAGCAAAAAAAATGATTTTCAAAGTTAAAAAAAACTGAAATGGCAAGGGTAATACCCTTACCCTCCCTACCCTGACCCTCAGCTACCCTGTGAGGGTAAAAGGCAAGGACGGGTAATGGGTATTGGTTTTTTGGAAGAGGGCTACCCTACCCTACCCTCATGACTCCCCTAGGGTATCAAAAAAATGTCAATACCCTACCATGCCCTGCCCTCTTCCTGCCCTTACCCTACCCTACCCTACCCACCGCCACCCTTAGTCCTGACAGTTAAGGACACGAGTACACGAATCCTGTGTCCGTGGCGAGCACGACACGCACGACACGAATCTCGCGTGTCCACGTGCACCACTGGGTTCGTCGACACAGGATGATTCCACTCACGTGTTCATGAGACATGACTCGACACACAGAAGAAATGACACGTACGTGTCCGAGAGGCGGTAGCTTTCGGGGGCGTTGCACGGCGGAGGAGACGTCGGGGTGGTATGAGAAAATTCAGCCGAGTTCGTCTCGTCGAGGCGAACCGAATGGTGGTGGTCGGAGGGGATGACAACGGCTGGGGCGGCGCCTAGGGTAGATCTAGGGTTCCGGCGATCGTCGGGGAAGAACGGGCTAGGGCGGAGGCTGTGGAGTTCGGGAAGTGAAATAGGTTTAGGAATCGAATTTGGGGTCTATTTATCGGTAGGAATTTGGGTTTAGATTAGGGTTTTGGTCGGGTTTAGGGTTAGGGTTTAGCCGTAGGTCGGCGGATTAGCCGGAGACGAAGGCGGTGATCGACGGCACTTTTGCAGACCCCCCCAAATACTGGATATTACAAAACCCCTCACCGCCTTAGAAAATACAATTTCTAAATTACAAATAGCCCCCTGCTGTCGTTCTGTGCAAATTTTATTTGCACAGACAAAACGAATTTTGCAAACAGCATTTAAAATAATTAAAATAATTACAAATTGATACTAAAACAATTTAAATAATTACAAAATAATATTTTTAGCTTTAAAAATCATTTAAAAATTTAGAAAATTTCTAATAATTATAATAACTCATTTTAAAGATATAAATGCTATTTAAAATTATAAAAATAATATTTTAAAATCTAGGTGCTTATAAATCTTTCCTCCTTAAAAAATTTCGTCCTCGAAATTCATAACGATAGAAGACCCTACAAACATTTAATATAGCAAACAATGCAAACAAAGACTAAGGCTACAATTAAGACTAACTTCTAAGATATCAAGCGGGAACGGGTGGTTCCCTCGTGGCTGTTGGGTCAAACAAGTAAGGATATCTCTTCCTCATGTCCGACTCCCTCTTTCAAGTAGATTATCCCGGAGAGTGACGGCTCCAAGCTACTCGGACCAAGGGTATAACTTTGTTCCTCAGCCTCTTCTCCCTTCTGTCCAATATCTCCACTGGCTGTTCAGTAACTGCAAGGCTCGGTCTGATCTCCAACTCTGAATGATCTTACACATGGCTGGGGTCTGGAACGTATCTCCTCAGTTGAGACACATGAAAGACATCGTGAACTCCTGCTAGGTTGGGTGGAAGTGCAACCTTGTAAGCTACCTCTCCGATCCTCCCAAGTATCTCGAACGACCCAATGTATCTGGGGCTCAACTTGTCGCCTCGTCCGAACCGGGTCGTCCCTCTAGTAGGTGATATTTTTACCAACACCATATCTCCGTCGGTGAACTCCATCGGTCTGCGACTAGCATCGACCCACTGTTTCTGCCTGTCCTGAGCAACTCTGAGCCTGTCTCTGATCATCCTGACCTTTTCTGCCGCATCAGTGATCATCTCTGGCCCAAACATAACTCTATCCCCAACATCATCCCAAAAGAGCGGTGTACGACATCGTCGTCCATATAGTGCCTCGAAAGGAGACATACCGATGCTGGCTTGGTAGCTGTTGTTGTATGAAAATTCTACCAAGTACAGATGGCTTTCCCATGATCCGCCAAAGTCCAGCACACACGTCTTCAGCATGTCCTCTAGCGTCTGTATCGTCCTCTCTGACTGTCCATTTGTCTGTGGGTGGTATGCTGTACTGAACTTGAGCCGACTGCCCAACTCCTCCTACAAGCTCCTCCAGTAATGGAATGTGAATCTGCTATCCCGGTCCGATACGATGCTCACTGGTACCCCGTGCAAGCTAATTATCTGCTGCATGTATAGCTCCGCCAACTTCTTGGTGGAGAGCCCCACCTTGAAGCGTATGAAGTGCGCACACTTCGTCAGCCTGTCCACGATGACCCATATGGCATCTTTTTCTCCTTGGGAACGAGGAAGCCTTGAGACGAAGTCCATCGTAATATGTTCCCACTTCCACTCAGGAATGGGTAACGGCTGCAATAGACCAGCTGGCCTCTGACGCTCCGCCTTGACCGACTGGCAAATAAGGCATCTCAAAATAAAACGTGATACATCTCTCTTCATCCCGTGCCACCAAAGATGTTCCCGCAAGTCAGGGTACATCTTGTTGGCACCAGGGTGAATAGAATATCGCGATCGATGCGCCTCCTGCAAGACTGCCTCTATCAGCTCTCCCTTCGGTACGCATAACCAGCTGCCATGCTTCAAGGATCGATCCTCTGCTACCGAGAAGTCATCTAGCAATCCAGCTAAAGCCTGGGCCCTGAGTCTGCGGAGGCTCTCATATGTAGACTGTGCCTCCTTGATCTGCCCCATCAAACCTGACTGAATGTCTAGCGCCATCATCTGTATCACTGGTCCTGGCCGAACTATCTCTATACCGAGCTTCTCCAGATCTTTCCACAAATGTCGATCTATCATCAGATACCATACCATCGGATGCCTGCTCAGCGCATCCGCCACCACATATGTCTTATCGGGATGATACTGTAAATCGATGTCGAAGTCCTTCATCAACTCCAACCATCATCTTTGCCTCATGTTCAGCTCCTTCTGCGTGAACACATACATCAAGCTCTTGTGGTCAGTAAAAATTTCCACTCGCTCTCCGTATAAGTAGTGTTTCCACAACTTGAGTGCAAAGATCACCGCAACTAGCTCTAGGTCGTGGGTAGGATAGTTCCGCTCATGAGTCCATAATTGCCTAGATGCATAAGCAATCACTTTTCCATTCTGCTATAGGACACATCCTAGCCCCTTTCCGAAACATCGCTGTATATGGTAAAACCTCCAGATCCTGAAGGTAATGTCAGAACTGGAGCGGTCGTCAGCCTCCTCTTCAGCTCCTTAAATGCTGCCTAGCAGTCCTCTGACCAGATGTACTCTGCGACCTTCCGCGTCAGTTTCATCATGGGTTCAGCTATCCTAGCAAAGTCCTGGACGAACTTTCTATAATAGCCTGCTAAACCCAAGAAGCTCCTGATCTCTAAAATCGATGTCGGAGCCTTCCATGTCTCGACGACAGCAATCTTCCTGGGATCTACTGAGATCCCCTGTCCAGTGATCACATGACCGAAAAACTCTACTCGATCTAAAAAGAACTCGTACTTTAACAATTTGGCATACAACCTCTCCTACCTCAGAATCCCTAAAACTGTCCGCAAGTGCTCTGCGTGCTCCTCCGGCATCTTCGAGTATATCAGGATGTCGTCGATAAACACCACGATGAACTTTTCCAGATATTGATGAAATGTCTTGTTCATCAAGTTCATAAAGACCGCTGGCACATTTGTGAGACCAAATGGCATCACAAAAAACTCGTATTGCCCATACTTCGTGTTGAACGCAGTCTTCTGGATGTCTTCAGTCCTGACTTTCACCTAGTGGTAACCGGATCTCAAATCTATCCTGGAAAATACCTTCGTCCCACTCAACTGGTCGAACAAATCATCTATCCTGGGCAGAGGATATTTGTTCTTAATGGTAATGGTATTCAATGCCCGGTAGTCAATACACAACCGGACTATACCATCCTTCTTAGGCACAAAGAGTACTGGCGCTCCCCATGGAGAAGCACTAGATCGAATGAAACCTTTTTCAATAGGTCATCAATCTGCTCCTTCATCTCTACGGCCTCCTTGGGGTTCACTCTATAGCAAGCCCGAGATACTGGTGATGAACCCGATACTAAATCTATAGTGAACACCACATCTCTGTCAGGCGGAAGTCCTGAAAGATCCTCTGGGAATACATCCATAAACTCCCTAATGATAGGGTATGGCGGTGCTAACTCACCAACTGTCGTAAAACAGTTCGGCTCTAGGCTGATCTCCGGCCCTGTCCTCCTGACACTGAATGGTGTCGTGCCTGGGGGACTGAACATAATACTACCCTCATAACAGTCTATAGCTGCGTGAGCATAGCTAAGTCAGTCCATCCCCAATATGATATCATACCCGGGGAGTGGCATCACAAAGAATCGTCCCCTAAACTCTCTCCCAGCTATAGTAATAGAGCATTTATAGATAGCCCTAATGGGTACTGGTCTGCCTCCTGTTTGCAAAAACAAAAGTATGAACTTTATTGATAGCAAACTTTGTAAAAGATTACAATTTGAATTCTAGGAATGGTACAACTTTAGGAATCCAATCTAGATGACGATTGCTTTTATCTCTTGGACGATGTGAACTTTGAAGACGAAGCCTCTGAAGTTGAGAACAACTCTGAAAAATTGAAGGCAGAAAGCCTCGGAAGTCGAAGGCAAAAGCCTCGGAAGAATGCAGCAGCACTTGGGCAAGAACTCCTGAACTCTCTGATCTCTGATCTTGAACTCTTGATCCCCTTGAAATGAAGACTTGAAACTCTATTTATAGAGTTCTGGAAATAACTAACTTTCAGTTATTCTGGACTGAGCATGATGATTTGTGCAGCAATTGGTTTGCGTAGCACTGGACTGCGCAGACAGTTGCTGGATCATGGGTTAACTGTATGGGACACATGGCATCATTTGATTGAAATACGCATGATCGTGCATAGACAGTTACCACATAATGAGCAATTGATGGCATGAATGCCACATGTACTTTATCAGTTATGTTGGCAGAACGCGCAACCTGAACTACGCAGACTTTAGTTTGCGCAGTACCAGACTGCGCAGGAATGGATTGCGCCATCCTGGATTGCGTTGCCAGCTGTCAGCCGCCCTCGAGCACTGTACGGCGCAATAAACGAACAGTCTCCTCGTTCTCCGTGCTGTCAGCTGTCAGGAAGATTTGATTTGATTTAGGTAATGATGACTTCTGCCACGTCAGCCTGCGCAGTTGGGAACGTGCGCAAACCAACGTGCGCAATTTGATTGCTGCACAATCTGTTGTCTGCGCAACTCATCAAAATGATGTATATCTTGATTCTTTGACTTTGTTGATTGATGCAACTTGATTTTTTAGGACCTACAAGACCCCCTTCAAAGTTTTCGAAAGTTGAATATTTTCAAAGTTTCGAAATACTTTGAATTATAAAATTCAAATCAAGTTGCGCATGATGGTGATCTGTCTGCGCAATCGAAGAACCTCAATTTCAGGCACAATAAGAGGTAGCCGTTTCATAATTCGAAGACTATAAATAGTCTCTTCAAACTTAGAAATACTCTTTACTTGCATTCGTACTTCTGAGAGAGAAATACTTCGAGCTCTTTGTTTTCAGCCTTCTTCTCCGACGACCAATGGCTCCTCGACGCTCCTCCACCACCGCCGACAAGGGCAAGGCCCAGGCCGAGCCATCTGACAGAGTTGTATGACGAGCATCTCGACACGAATCTACGCACCCCGCTCTGAGAGGTTGTTCAACCGATCAAAAACCTTTTTTAGGGTGATTCGACTTCCTTTGATCTTCGAAACTCATCTCTTTTTAGAGATGAGTTCATATTGCGCCACCCTTTTTAGGGTTTTGGTTGCATCAACTGTCAGTCTTTATTTTTATGAAGGCTGCATTCCTGCACAATCTGTTGAATTGTGCTGACAGGAAGTCAGCGCAATCGATTGATTTGTGCAGGTAGTCAGCGCAAACTATTGCTTTGCGCATCCTATTATGATGCGCAATCTGATATTACGCAAGTCATGTCAGCACAATCTGAGAATTTTGCGCACTCTAATATTTTGTGTTAAAACAGAGTCTTTGACTTGTACTAATCTTTATCTATTTTTGATGCAGTTGAGATCAATGAAGATCCAGATTATGAACATTTTGTGGGAACCCTCTCAAAGTCTGAATATAAAGAGGATCTGTCTCATGTTCACTATCCTCAGTACGATCTGCCGGCTTCCCGTCAAGCTATACTGATCTCCCAGGATAATGAGACTTTAATGTGTTTGATGAATGGACAACCCCTAGAGTCAGCGGATGCTGTCATTCATAAGAAACCCTTATTCCTGTTCGGTGACGCCTTTGAGAAAGTCTCTCAGCCTAGGCCGAGGATGGAGGAGAGAATAGTTCACCAGGAAAATAGACCATTCTTCATACCAGACGTTGCTCGCTGCCTCCCTTTGTCGCGGTATGCTCATGCGAGCCACCCAAGGAAGATGGAGTGGAACATCACTCTTTTTCAGGATGCCCGTGCAGGGAAAATCTTCGTAAAGAAGGGGCCAAACAAGAAGGATATGTTTTATAGCTCCTCTGATAGATATAGCGTCCTGTTGAGAGGCTTGAAACCCGGCTGCATTCCCCCAGAGAACTCCTCTATGCTGATGCCTGTTAGGACACCGATATTCGCAAATGAATTTGCGAAGGCTGAAGGGAAATATCCCGAACAAGACATCAGACTGACTGGATTGGTGAATCCAGATTACAAGCGATGGAACTACATTACGAATTGGATTCTGACAACATTCCAAGACAGACTCCAACAGATCAATCTGTATCAAGCAGTGCACGCCACTGTATACGGATTTGCTCCCAACCCACATATGTTTTTAGCCTTGGCTGAGAGGTACAACTATAGGATGGGGACCTTCATGACCCCGGGTGGAGAGATGGGGTTTACACTCCACGAGATGAAGTATATCTCGTACTTGCCCATGGCAGATGCTCCGTATGAGGAGTTTGTACCGACAAATGATGAGCTGGATAAGCTTAGAAAAGAGAATGCAGCAATGGTGTCAGTATTCGAGGAACTACTGTGCCATTACAAAATCTGCTCTCTGTTTTATAAGAGTGCTACCGCCAACACTTGTTACTCTTCGAAGTGGTTACCATATCTGTTTCTCAACCACATAGAAGAGAAGAAGACCAAGGAGAATGACAAATGCCACCCTAACTTCTTCAAACCTTTGAGCAGCGCAGAGGTCATAAAGCTGATGGAATAGAGTGGTAACTTTGATAAACAAGTAAAAGATGATCATGAGTATCCTCCTTTGAAGACAGGGGATACTTTGGAGCGTTACTTAAGAATGGGCTATAGACCCATGTCAGAAGAAGCACAACTGGCAGGGTTCTTAACATACTGGCTTCGGAGATTTGTAGTTCCCGGATCCAGCGCTGTGGATCGCTTCCACCGGGGCGTTCTTTTTGCTGCTGTCAAGTTAGTCTTCGGCTATAAGATAGACTTGTTATCAGCAATGACCTATAAACTAAATGCCAGTCTTCGTTTATACGTCGACCTGATGCTGAAGGCGAAAGGAGAAAAAGAATTCCCTCGCCTAGAACTGCCATATACATATTTATTTGGATGGTTGCTTCTCCATTATCCAACCTTAATGGACCCCGGCATGGGACCAGTTGATGGCAGTTTTCTCCGAAGGTATTCTCATGGAAAATGGAAATACACTTCTTTAAGCGAGTGTAGATATACCTTGAATCTGGATAGAGGATGGAACTTCTGTTGTGCTCCTCTCCCTGCGGGGTACGATCAGATGCCCACAAATATGGTGGATTCGAAGAAGCAGCCTCTGACCCGTGCAGCCTTCGAATGGTTGAAAACGATTTGACCATCTCATCTGGTTTACCGATTCGAAGAAGAATGCTATTTAGAACCATATCTTTCCAGCCGATTTGCTCGGCAGTTTGGGTATGATCAGTTCTATGTAGGGAATGCAATTACCTGCCTCCAAGGCAAAGGTTATTTGATAGACGGGGCCAGAGCTTGGGCTTATTACAATGCCCGTGATACGAAAGCCACCTTTTCAATGCCAGCAAGGAGTACTCCCCAGGGTCCTCGGATGCTCTTCACATATTCAGTGTTTTATACATCCACGAATACTTTTGCCGAGAATTTTAATCTCGCAGATAGTTTCGCTTCTGCAACAAGATTGAGGAGAGGGAGAATTACTTCATCGATCCCTGCAAATGATGAGGTGCACGAGCCAGCGGATGTACCTCTAGAAACTTCGAGTATGTTCCCTCAAGAGGTAAATACACCACTGCGTGTTTCTCTGAAAGTGGGTAGATCTCCCGCAAAGAAGAGAAGAAGAGAGGAGCCTCCTGCTCCAGCAGCAAAGAAGAAATTGATCCTAGATCATTCTTCTGAAAAGGTCACTACAAGATCCCAATCTCGGCAATTGGCCGAGACACATCAAGAGACTGCTACTACACCAACTTCTGTGCAGAAACAAGCAGAAACAGTAAATGTAGAAAGTCCTGCCAGACCTCTACACAGAAAGAAGAGGGTGGTCACCAGAAGAATTTTAGCAGAATCTTCTTCCAGATAAATCTTGACTTCAGTAGATGCTGCAGCAGGGATTATAATGTCATCTCCCACACCTGTTTCTGAATCTGGGAGCAAAACTCTTGAAGAAACTGAACAGAGGGGAGATCTTGTCCCAAGAACTGAGGTTGAAGAGTCTAGGGAGAACATCACAGAGGAAGAACAAAATGTTGTACGACCTCTTTCACCTGTTGCAGAGGCAACTCAAACTCCTCTTACTCCTAGGACTCTTTGTGAAGAAGAAGATCGTGAAATGATCGCAGCTTTAGAAGATTGCAGTTATAGCCTGCAGGATGATCAGACTGCAACTAACAGTAGGAATGCAGAAGAAGAAGACGAGGAGAGCTCTTCGTCTAAAAATGTTGATGAATATATACAAGATCCTGAAAGGAATAATGAAGAACATATATCTCTTGATACTGCCGATGATATTTCAGATCCTAAAAAGGATATTGAAGTGGAGGCGTCTGCAGAAAAAGTTGCTGATCTTTTAAATCCTGATGAAGATGTTGAGATAGAAAGATCTCTTGAAGAAGCAGCCGATGAAGATATGTTGAAAGAAAATCCCGCCACCGACCCTCAAGGTATAAAACGAGATCTCGTAATCTTCTCTTTTAAAATAGACTGATAACTAATATCTTCATTTGTAATTCTTGCAGATCTTGAGACTCTGCCAACACCTCCAACGGACCTGGCTATGGTGCCTATACCAACGGTGGTTGTGAGTAGTAGTCATCATTTATCTTGCGGTTCTGAAGCGGGCAGCAGCCAGGCTATCGCAGCTGAAGCTACTTCCGTTCAACGGGAGTCTATTCCAGCAGGAAATGCACTTGTTGCTAGATCGAACCAAGGTAAGATTGCTCTTATTTGATCTTCTTGTTCATCGGCAAACAATTAGTAAAAATTAACAAATTTACTATTGCAGAGGATCAAACAGGAGGAGCGACTAGCTCTACTCTGGCTCCTTTGTTTAAAGAGCCTGTTGTCCAGCCACAAAGGGTCGAGCAACCTGCTGTCTCATCCTCAACAGGAGTAGCAGCGACCCCTGGAACTCTGGCCATTAATCAATAAGTCGTCCAGTCATTCACCAGATGTTTCTTCGAGTCACTGGGATCTCTTGTTCATAAAATGATAGAGAAAGAAGGAGCTGATTTCATTATGGTTAGGAAGCCAACTTCTTTCTTAATAAGAGCCATAAGGGAGCAAGGAGACGAGGCTCAGGCCACTCTCCTTGAACACATTTTGAACGAATTAGAAATCTCCATAAAGAAATATAAGGAGCTCAAGAAAAAGGAGATAGACTCTTTAGTGCAGGCTGAATTTGAGCGACTGGCTCAAGCCGCTGATATAGAAAGAGTAAACCTTCAAAATCTTTTAGAGGCTCATTCTACAAAATCAGCTGAATACAACTCTAAGATAGAATCAGTTACTTTAATGGCTGAAAGCAAAGGACAGAGACTTGCTGAGCTGAAAGCAAAAATTACTCGCCTCCAGCAAGAATTTGAAGAAGAAACTGTTAATCACCAACTCGTGATTGAACAATTTAATGCCTTAATTCAAGAGAGGAATGAGTACGAGACAATTCATGGTGCAGAAATCACCCGCCGGACAGTGGACATGCCCATTTTTGATAAAGAAAGCGGGATGGAAGAAGCAAGAAGGATAGTAACATCAACTCATGAAGAAGAGCTGCAGACACTGAAGCAGCAAATTGACAATCTGATTATCCCTCCTTCTTAATTAGAACTTTTTTGTATTTTTGTGTTTGTTGTTGTAGATGCGTTTCTGTAATGCCTCATATTTTGATAAAGAAAAGACATCTTGTTGTGGCTCCATTATTTATCGCATATCTTATTCAGATATAAATAACAGATAGACATGATATATTTCTTGATGAATTTATTATCTCAATTTGACAACTTAATCGAAAACGACAAGTTGCTGATGTGGATAATGAACGATGATGAATTGTCAATGTATGTGATATGAATGAACGGGAAGACCGTCAAGTGATAGATGATAATGAACGAGTGAAACGTCAAGTGATGATGAACGAACGGGTGAACCGTCAAATAATGATAAATGAACGGATGAATCGTCAAATGATGATAAACGAACGGATGAACCGTCAAATGATGATAAACGAACGGATGAACCGTCGGGCATTAATGAACGGACGAACCGTCGGATGAATGTGATAAATGAACGGATGAACCATCATACATTTAATGAACGGACGAACCGTCGGATGAATATGATAAATGAACGGATGAACCGTCATACATTTTAATGAACGGACGAACCGTCGGATGAATGTATCGCTTCATTAGTTGAGGAACTTCTGCCTATAAATATAGCAGAAATCTGACAGGAACGAAATACTTCTACTCTTCAACATAAAAATGTCTTCTGGAGAAGCATCTAAGAAGGCTGAGATCGCCCCGAAGGTTCAGAAGGGCACTGAAGAACGCCCTGTCGATCCAGTTCAGCCGAAGGAGGCAAAGGTCCGTCTGCACCCCAGCCACCGAGAGACATCTTGGACTTTTTGCTTGAACCAGGAAGGACTGAAGAAGAAGAAGCCATGAGGATGGCTGCCTGCAAGTTCCTCGTGGGATCCAGCAAAGAGGTTCTCGACTCTTTTGCTGACCGTGTTTTTGAAAAGGACGGCAGCGGTCCACGTCCAAATGTAAAGAAGGATGATAATGACCTTCCTTAATATCATATACTATCATTAATGATTAAATAAAATTTTATTTATGAACTTGTTTGATGATTTACAAACATTTACATTTATACATAGTACTTTTTAAGGAACTTGCCATTGATAGGCATCATAGCAATTCGTCCATCCAATTCTGAGAGTTGATATGCTCCATTAGAGAAGACTTTGCTCACAACATATGGACCTTCCCACTTTGCGTCGAACTTGCCTTTACTCATATGAGTCATAGTCATAGGACGTCTGACCGTTAAAACAAGTTCTCCTTGCTGAAAGGTTCTGACCTTCACTTTACGATTGAACGTCTTCGAGATGCGAGCTTGATATAACTCAATATGTTGTTGAGCCATTAATCGCTTTTCATCCAATGCCTCCAATTCTTGAAGTCGAAGAAGGTCATTGTTCTCTGTAGTGAGCTCATTAGCAATGGCAATCCTTAAAGAAGGAATTTGCAGCTCCAAAGGAAGGACAGCTTCACAGCCATACACCAAAGAGAAAGGTGTAAAGCCTGTGGGATTGCGGACCGTAGTTCGGTAGGCCCATAGACATTCGCCAAGTTTTTTGCTCCAATTCCGTTTGTTAGTGGATACAAACTTCTTAAGGAGTTTAATGATGGTTTTGTTAAATGCTTCAACTAAACCATTAGCGGCAGGATTGTATGCAGTCGAAGCGACATTATCAATCCGGTGATCATCACAGAATCTGGTAAATTTCTGGCTGATGAATTGAGGTCCATTATCATGGATGGTTCTTCGAGGTACACCAAATCTATAGATAACGTGGTGTTTAACGAAATTGATGACACTGCTAGTCTTGACTTCAGCCAGAGGTATAGCTTCAGCCCACTTGGAGAAGTAGTCGGTTATCGCTAATATGAACCGATGTCCTTTAGAAGAAGGAGGATTGATAGGACCTATGACATCCATGCCCCAAGCTTCGAAAGGCCAGGAAGCAACAGTCGGGTGTAAGAATTCTGATGGTTGATGAATGAAATCTGCATGGATTTGACAAGCACGACATTTCTTTGCATATTCAATGGCATCTGATACCAGAGAAGGCCAATAGTAACCCATGCGTCGGATGCGATCCTGTAGTTTAGGACCGGGATGATGTGCTCCGCAAACACCGTCGTGAGCTTCACGTAGTACTTGTTTTGCTTCATCACCAGCTAAACAGCGTAGAAGAAGACCGTCGTAAGTCCGTCGATAGAGAGTCTTAGTGATTTGATTATAGTAGAATCGTAGAGATCGTCGTCGAATACTGGTGGCCTCCTTAGGATCTTTGGGGAGTATGTCATGTACCACGAAATCGATGAAAGGAGTTCTCCAATCGTCATCGATAACATTGACTTCAGCAAAATTGCTGAATTCAATATTACAATTATTTTCGATACAGAACAGTTCTCGGTTGGAGATAACCACCACCTGCTGTCTTTTGATAGGGATGGCTAAAACAGCTGCAAGATTGGCCAAAGCATCTGCTTCAGTATTGCAAACTCGTCGAACATAATCTATGAAGAAAGCTTTGAATGATATAGCTATCTTGATTGCTGCTTCGTGATAAGGCATTAGATCTTGATGACGGACTTCATAGGTTCCTCTAACCTGATTAACAACCAGCTTAGAATCACCGTAGACTTCGAGATATTCAACATTCAGTTGTTTGGCTAACTGAAGACCGATGAGTAGAGCATTGTACTCCGCTACATTATTGGAGCAAGGTTCATCTAGAGAGTAGGCTCTTTGGATAGTTGATCCATCTGGAGAAACGAGGACCACTCCAACACCTGCCACAATAGCACCATTTGGTCCGATCCTTGATGCACCGTCAAAGAATAGACGCCATGTTAGAAACTCTTCAGAGATCATGTTGACTTCCAACGTCTCGTTTGGAATTTCGTCATATAGCTTGGATGTTTCTGGTACAGGATGAGCCGCTAAGAAGTCTGCCAGTGCTTGACCTTTGACAGACTTTTGAGGAACATATACCATGTCATATTGAGCTAGCAAGATTGCCCATGTGGCCAGCCGAGAATTAAGTGTACTAGGCTTCTTTATCAATACCCGAAGAGGATTAACTCGGGATATAACATGAATAGTTTGGCCAATGATGTAATACCTTGTCTTCTGCACAGCAAACATGAGAGCCAGGCATTCTTTCTCGACCGGACTATAACGGTGTTCAGCACCAATTATAGTACGGCTAAGATAATAGATATCCTGTTCGTGGCCTTCTTTGTTCTTTTGGGCAAGTAAAGCACCCAATGAATGGTCCATAGCACGGACATACATTAAGAATGGAATGCCTGAGATTGGTGGTACCAAAACAGGTGGGTTCATAAGATATCGTTTGATGTCGTCGAATGCTTGTTGACATTCTTCAGTCCAAATAAAAGATACACCCTTCTTCATTAGTTGAGTGAATGGTCTACAGCATCCAGACAAGTTCGAGATGAATCGCCTGATGTACGCAAGTCGGCCTTGGAATCCTCGTAGCTCTTTTAGGTTGCGTGGAGGATGCATCTCTTGAATGGCTTTGATCTTCTCGGGATCCACGTGTATACCCTTAGAGGTAATGACGAAGCCGAGAAATTTGCCACTAGAGACACCCAAGAATAACTTGGTGGGATTCATCTTGAGCTGATGTTGGCGCATGAGATTGAAGATAGTTCTCAAGTCTTGGATGTGATCTTCCTTCAGACGACTTTTGACAGCGATGTCGTCAACGTAGCATTCGACAGTCTTACGAAGATGTTCTCTGAAAATGGTACTCATGGCTCGTTGGTAAGTTATACCAGCGTTCTTGAGACCAAATGGCATCACTGTGTAGCAATAGACTCCCCGAGGAGTACGGAAAGATGTATGTTTTTCATCTTCGGGATTCATCTTGATCTGATTATATCCAGAGAATCCATCCATAAAAGATATTTGCTCGAACCCACAAGTATTGTCAATTATGACGTCTGTGATAGGAAGAGGAAATTCATCTTTCGGACATGCTTCGTTGAGATCTCGGAAGTCGATGCAGACTCGGACTTTGCCGGTTTTCTTTAAGACTGGAACAATGTTGGCTACCCAATCAGGATGTTGTTCTTCTCGAATAAAGCCACAAGCTATAAGCTTCTTAACTTCATCATCAATAGCGTCCATCATTTCAGGCTTGAATCGCCTTTGTTGTTGTTTAACTGGTTTAGCATTAGGAAGAATGTTCAGTTTATGAGTAGCAATCTTGGGATCTAAACCTGGCATGTCCTCATAACTCCAAGCAAAGACGTCAATGTATTCTTTAATGAGAAGAATCAACTCTTGTTTATCTGCTTCTGGAAGATTCTTGCTAATAAAGATTGGACGAGGTGACTCGCTTTCTCCTACATCAATTTGAATTAGTTGATCTTCAGTAGGAGGTTCTCTTTGTTCAAATCGGAGTACCCATTGATTATCCATCTGTTGAACCCAAGGATCTGTCTCAGGACTTTCTTCAATATCCTCTTCATATCCTTCTGGAAGTTCAGCGGAAACCATATTAGAAGATACGATTATACGATGGACTTCACCGATGCTAGTATCGGAATCCCATGATCTGGAATCAGAAGAATTAGAACGTTCTTCGCTATCAGAGTCAGAAGCTGCTGGGGATAACATTGGAGGAGAAGCGTATCCGAGACCTCTTTTGGTCCTGCTATAATACATTTATGATTTTTCTTTTGGAACTGTTGTACGAATGGGAGTTCGTCTACCTTTACCGTAGTTAAGGCCGCTTTTGAAGTCGTAACCCATCTTTCGGACAATGTCTTTTGATTGTTGACTATAACGACGGAATTAAAGAGGTCCTGTGTCATTAACTTTGCTATCATCCGTGTAGCTAAATTTTTGTTCCGGTCTTTTACTAAAAAGTATTGGACTTTCGCCTTTTTTACGAGCAGGAACAATACGATATGAATCTTTTGGATGTTCACATGAAACTTCTGTTTGAAGAGATTGTACAACTCCCATTGTAAATGACTGAAAGCTATCTAACATATCCAAATAGTATTTAGTATGATAAATAACATCAGTATACTGGAAAGTAGATGCTTTTTCATTGATATTTACATCTGTATTTACATCAGGACCTTTAGCCTTGGCAGGCTTGGTCAGATTGATTACAAGAGGGGGAGAAAAAGAACGTGGATGAGGCTTGTTACGACGGAGGTCGATAATAAGTAGCTCAGAAGAGGTGAGCTTCCTTTTTTCCTTGTTGCGAGTTAAATCAACAACAAGTGGCTCAGGAGAAGTGAGCTGCTTTTTGTCCTTGTTACGACGTAAGTCGATAACAAGTGGCTCCGAAGAAGTGAGCTCCCTTTGATTTTGATCAGCATCAACTGATTTTTTCTGAACTGGCAAGTGGATAGCCAGTGGTTTAGAAGACTGCGGATGAGAAACACGCCCTTTGACAGGTATGATGAGAGTTTCATGGGGCACTGCTTTTTGATCTTCTTCAGTGTCCATAGCCAATACCACTTTCATAAATTCATCCTTGTACATACGAGCATCATTACAATACGCTTCAACGCCCTTGAAAGGATAAAGGTCCGCAACTTCCTTGTGAACTTGTCCTTTGTCATCAACGTATTTAAAGCATTGATGAAGAGTTGATGGAATAACATTATGTTCATGGAGGAATGGTCTTCCCAAGAGAGCGTTGTAAGAACAACCATGATTGTCAATGATATAAAAGGTCATCTTTGTGCGAAGATTGCCTATTTGAAGTTTTAAGCGGATCTTGCCCAAAGGTTCACTTTTTCCTTGGTTAAATCCCAAGATAGTAGTGATTGTGCTCGAAAGACTATGCACTGGTATCTTCAGCGCATCTAGCATTGTCTTTGGCATAATGCTAAGTGCAGACCCTGGATCTATCAGGATACGATCGACCTTCATCGAATCAACATATCCTGTATAGTAGAGAGGACGATCATGTCTATTATCTTCCAGCAACATATCATCCTGAGTGAAAGTAATATTCGGGATCAACTCCAAAACACTATGACAGTGATGGCAAGAGACCGG
This sequence comes from Iris pallida, assembly GCA_029216955.1. NCBI lineage: Eukaryota > Viridiplantae > Streptophyta > Magnoliopsida > Asparagales > Iridaceae > Iris > Iris pallida. The sequence continues at coordinate 11,649,349 of JANAVB010011399.1, forward strand.
TTCTGATTCCGACTTTTTGAGAAGAGTTAAGCAAGTTTCAGCCTGCATCAGAGCTTCACTTAGAGTTTCTCGAGTCTCTTTAGAAAGACGCAAGAGCTCGAAGATTGATAGTCTAGCCGGTGTATTGGCTAGTTGAGCCAATATATCAAAGTTATATGGCTTTTCAAGTCCTGTAGGAGATGACTTCTTCAGGGGCTTATCAAAGCAGACTTGTTGCTTGCCTTTGTCAGCCGTTGTTGGCTTGGGAGGAATTGATACTACAACTGGTGAAGATGTAGAAGGGATCTCTTCAGTAGAAGCAGGTTGTGCCGGAGCAGGTTCAGAAGAAGAAGCAGGATCCTTTTGACCTTCAGAATGATCTTTTAAATAGGCTTTCCCTGATCTGGTGCCTAACAGAATCTCCTCGTCAACTATGGCATCAAAAGACACCATGTTGCAAATCTTGGTTTTGCCTTTAGAATGAGTTTTCTTCTTGGAAGAAGAGGGCACCTCGAATTCCGGAGCAAGATCGGGATGGATCCACATAATTTCACCGTTATCAAGAGACAAGGGAACAAGACCTTTATTTGGTGGAAGTGGGAGATTCTCAATCTCAAGTGTTGCTTTAGGAATTAGAATGATACCGTGCTGTACCATCTGCGGAGGAAAGTCCCCAAACTGGACTGAAACCATGTTTGCAGTAACAGTCTTCTCATCTTGTTGTAGAGTGACTACACCAGCATTGACAAGCTCCTAAATTTTGCCTTTGAGCACATAGCATGCTCGAGTAGGATGTCCAATAAACCTGTGATAGACACAATATTTAGGATGATCCGTCTTACCGACTTTATCAGGTTTCTTTGGGTCAAGGAGTTGAATTTTATTGCTTTTGAGTAAACACTCAAAGATGCTTGCAGTGTCATTCTCGTCAAAAGAATATTCCACTTTTGGACGAGGTTCCCTCGGTGGAGGTGCAGAAGGAGTAGGAGTGGATGTAGGCGGAGCCACATTGACAGCCAAAGATTCTTTGTTTTTGTTCAAATTAATATTCAAAGTCTCTTTTGCTTTGCGATTGTTTTGGCGGTTGCCACCACCTGAATTCTGATGCTCATCTCGATCAGGGTTAGACATTTGTACCCCCAATTGTTTGAACTTGTCGACACTCACTTCAGCAGCTTTGGCGTTGATAATAAATGGAGGCCAATCTTGGAATTGGGTGGACCCCGTCCACATACTGATAATAGGCAGAAGATTCGCCTTACAAGTATCAATAGTGACAGCAGCTGAAGTCCCAGGAGGCATTTTCAAGGCTTCACGGCGGAACCGTTCGATAAAACTCTCAGCAGTTTCATTATGTTTCTGTTTGATTTTATTGAGAGCTGACATAGTCATATCATTGAATCCTTCGTAGAACCGTTCCAGAAAGATTTGTTTGAGACCTGAAAAGGAAGTAATGCAACCATCGGGCAAACTTCTGTACCAGTCGTATGCTGCGCCGGCTAAACAACCAACGAACACTCTGGTAAGAAGAGCGTCATTTGGTTGAAGTTGAACAGTCATTACCTCAAAATGATTGATGAATTGACTAGGGAAAGTACTGCCATCGAACAAAGAGATTGTTGGGATTTTGTATTTCGGTGGGAACGGGACTTCTTTCCATTCAACTGGATAGGGCTGCTTAATCCCCAATCTTTGCAAGTTATCTTTCTCTTTAAATGCTTCGAACTGAGTTCGTAAGAGTTTGACAGCTTCGTTGGCGTCTTCTGATGACGAAGAAGGAGCAGGTTGAGTTTGAATAGTAGGAGGAGGAACAGCATTGTAAGCACTACCCCCAGCTCCTGATTGACTTGGTGTAGTTTGAACTTGTACATGAGGTATTTGAGTAGGTGCTACCCCTAATCCAGCATTAACAGGCACTGATGATGCTATGATTTCAGGATTTACAGGTATTACGGTAGGTAGTGTAGCATGTTGTGCTACAATGATAGAATGCATACTAGCAACCATTTCAGCCATGGTTTTTAGTTTGTCTTCGAGTGCAGCGATTCATTGTTCTTGATTTGCAGAAGTTGAAGCATCTGGATCATCAGTGACAACATAAGCTGTCACTTCTCTTGGTACAGTAGAAGACATCGTTTGTTCAGAACTTTTGCTATACGCATCGTAGTCGGAGAAAGAGTCATCTCCTGAATGAAAAACAGGAAGATAACCTGAAGAATCTTGAGGAAGATTCCTTTGACCGATTGTATTTCGGCTTTGAGAACGGGTATGTCGAAATACTCCTTCAGAGGATTCTTGGAGTAAGTCTAAATACCGTTGGCTTGGTTTACGGAGTCTACCGTATTTAGAGCATCTTTTACCCCCAGTGTCTCGGGAAGTCATGTTAACAGAAGCATATAAGACTTCATCTTCATCTGACATAGGTTCAGTTTTAGCAAAAGTCAAACGATCGAAGACAGATCGTTTTGTTGTTTGACAACAACATTGAATAATGACTTTGTGATTGCAGTGATGATCAGATGGTTGCACTGGAGGTGTTGAGACATTGTCCCATTTTTGTCTTAGATGTTCTCGAAGATCAGCAACATGATGAAGAAAGCTTTGAGGGATCTGTTCTTTGATAACATTCGGAACATGATTCCGATTCTTCAAATGTTTAGTCCCTTGAGTATACAGGAAAGTGTTCACTTCATTGGCATAAGTGTCAGGATTTTTGATCTTGGAGATTTATTTCTGATGATGTTTGATCTTCGGCATTGGCTGTTTACGTTTCACCGAAGTGGGTCGGTTGAGATAAGTTCTGAGATCAGCAAATTCACCCCCAGGGGTTTCTGTTTGAGACACTAACAGTTTTCCCTGTCTGGAACGGAAAATTTTGAGAGTTGGGAGGTCCTGGAATTCTGCTATTGGAGTAGGCAGAATACCTCTTTGGTCAGTACAAGTGCTCTTATTTGAAAGAGTTCTAGTACTGATTGGTGCAAAGGTACATTCATATTGATCTTCTTCAGTAAAGACTGAAGAAGATTGAGAAAAGACCAAAGAGCCTTTTCCTTTGTTTCGAGATGAAGGGTTAGCTAAAGAGCGTTTCCCTCTGTTGTCTTCCAAGTCATGGGATAAGGAAGTTTGAGAAAAGACCAACGGGCCTTTTCTTTTGTTTTGAAAAGAAAGAGGAATAGCCAAAGGACTATCCCCAGTGAATTGCGCAGGAGCAATAGGGTGTTTGGGAAGAGGAGTAGAATCTCTTTCTTTGAGTTTAGCCAAAAGGCTGTTACTCTTGGATTGTGCAGGAATACTTTGCGCAGGAGTCCTTGCCACAGAGGGCTTAGATTGCACTCTGGTTGTTGGAATGTTATTTTGCGCAGGAAGTTTAGCAGCCAATTGCGCCAGAGGCATAGGGGTTTTATACTTAGCCATAGCAGCATATGAAGTCTTTTGTGCACTGGCCATAGCAGACTGCGCAGCAGTGGCAGAGACAGTTTGTGCACTGGATTTGGTAACAGAAGCACTGAACTGTGCAGTAGACTTGCTGGCAGTTTGTGCAGGAGACTTGCTGGCTACATTGACAGAATGCGCAGCAGTCTTTGGGACCCACTTTGAGTGCACTTTGCTTGTGGCAACAGTAGTTGCAGTACGGGGAGTGGTCTTAGAATTGATCATGGATTCATAGGCTGTCTGGTTGATTTTCACAACCAGTGTCTTCTGCGTCTTTCCGATAGACGCTACGTCACATTGAGTTGTCACTTCCTCGTCGGAGGAGAAAGTCGTCCCCAGCAGAGTCGCTATTTTGTTTGCAAAAACAAAAGTATGAACTTTATTGATAGCAAACTTTGTAAAAGATTACAATTTGAATTCTGGGAATGGTATAACTTTAGGAATCCAATTTAGATGACGATTGCTTTATCCCTTGGACGATGTGAACTTTGAAGACGAAGCCTCTAAAGTTGGGAACAACTCTGAAAAATTGAAGGCAGAAAGCCTCGAAAGTCGAAGGCAAAAGCCTCGAAAGAATACAGCAGCACTTGGACAAGAACTCCTGAACTCTCTGATCTCTGATCTTGAACTCTTGATCCCCTTGAAATGAAGACTTGAAACTCTATTTATAGAGTTCTGGAAATAACTAACTTTCAGTTATTCTGGACTGCGCATGATGATTTGTGCAGCAATTGGTTTGCGCAGCACTGGACTGCGCAGACAGTTGCTGCATCATGGGTCAACTGTATGGGACACATGGCATCATTTGATTGAAATATGCATGATCGTGCATAGACAGTTGCCACATAATGAGCAATTGATGGCATGAATGCCACATGTACTTTATCAGTTATGTTGGCAGAACGTGCAACCTGAACTGCGCAGACTTTAGTTTGCGCAGTCTCAGACTGCGCAGGAATGGATTGCGCTGCCAGCTGTCAGCCGCCCTCGAGCACTGTGCGGCACAATAAACGAACAGTCTCCTCGTTCTCCGTGCTGTCAGCTGTCAAAAAGATTTGATTTGATTTAGGTAATGATGACTTCTGCCACATCAGCCTGCGTAGTTGGGAACGTGCGCAAACCAACGTGCGCAATTTGATTGCTGCGCAATCTGTTGTCTGCACAACTCATCAAAATGATGTATATCTTGATTCTTTGACTTTTTTGATTGATGCAACTTGATTTTTTAGGACCTACACCTCCCGTCATTACTCTACTCATCTTCTCGGTAGGTGTAGCTACTAAGTGGTGTTTATACATAAACTCTAATGACAAGAAGCTATGTGATGCACCGGAATCAAACAAGCATAGAGCTAGAAACGTATGCAAATAAACAAGACCTGTGATGACGTCAGCCAAATAATCTTGTTCCGAAACCTGCTCCGGTTCCGCCTCAAGAGCCAGACTATAAGCCTTCTCCGGGGTCCCTTCTGCTGTTGCAGATGTTGCCCAAACCTCTGCTGCTGAGTCGGAAGCGGCGGTCCTCTAGATGGTGGTCCGGCACCTGGTACCCTTCCTACTGGCAGTCCCGAAGCTGATGGGTGATAGACCCACAAGCTAAACACTGTCCCAACTTCTTCCTACAGATGGAAGCGTCGTGGCCTGGCCTTCTACAGAATGAACACACACCTTCCTTCTGCTGCCGGGGTCCCGGGGCTCTAACTGGTGGGGTTGGGTGATGTGGTACGGGAGGATGGTTAGTCTGCTGGTGCGGCGCCGGTGCACTCGGCTGGAAAGCCTGACGCTTGGAAGGTCCTTCGTGGTGTACAGGAGCCGGCCACTTGCAAGACAGAAGACGCTCCTCTATGCTCTGGGCCAACTCTAGGCTCTGGTAGTTGTCAGTCATCCCGTTCGCTACTATGAGAATGCCAATGTTTGGAACTAGACCATGGCAAAACCTACGCGTCATCTCCTCTGGGTCTGCAACTAAACTAGGAGCGAAACGACTCAGACGGCTAAACTCTGCTGCATATTCGTCAACAGAACGGTTTCCCTGCTGGATGTTCTAGAATCGTAGCTCCATGGCTACCCTAGCGGTGGTCGAGAAGAATTTCTTCTTGAACTGGATCTTAAACTGATCCCAAGTGGCCCTCTCTCTCGCGAATAACGGCTCATTCCTGAACCAAACTCCTGCCAAGTCTGTCAGCAGAAATCCCGTTGCCTCGACCTGGAGGTCACCCGGCAACCTAGCTCCAAGGAGATTCATCTCTACCGAGTCTAGCCAGTCATCTGCTACTACGATGCCCTCGGTCCCCATGAACTCCCTGGGGTTCAAACCCATGAAGTCCTTGATGTTCCCCGCTCTCTACCGTGGCTCTACTGGTGGTGGAACCACGGTACGCTCCTCAGAACGCTCCATGTTCTGGCGGAGTAGGGTGGTCTGCTCCTGATGGGTCGTTAGGAATCCCAGGATCAGAGTGAGCAGTTGGTTCCCGTCGAGAGTGACGGAAGCCTGGACAGGTATAGTAATAGGTGGTGGTGGGAGTATCGGGTCCTGTTGGGACTATGATGTGGAAGGTAGTGGAGGCATCTGGGTTGGTAGATTTGTGGAGTGGGGGAGTATAGTAGGTGGAGGTGGAGGTGCATCGGTCAACTGGTCAACCAACTGGGTAGGAAGTGTGCCATTTTCAGGTGTGGCATACTGGGATGAGCGGGTGAGCACCATCTAATAAATAAAAGAACTTATAAGGATTCTTTTAAGTAAACAATCATAAGCAAGAAAATCTACCACTAAAATAAGGCAGATTAGCGACGTCCAGATACGTCGCTAATTATGGAAAATACGTCGCTAATCGTAATTAGTAACGACTTTAGCGACGGAAAATGAAGGTCGCAAAAAAGCTAGTCGCAGATGACAAATTCGTCGCTCTACGTCGCTATTTGCGACGTCACTTCCGTGTCGCTGGGTCGTCGCAAAGTTAGCGACGACAACTTTACGTCACAAAATTAGCGACGTAGTGCGACTACGTAGCGACGTTTATTTCTATTTATGTGATGACATGGCATGCCTGCCACGTCAGCATAGTAGCGACGTACAACGACAAAATGCCGCTAATTAGCGACGTATTAGCGACGTCCCCATACGTCTCTATCCGTCGCTATCCGTCGCAGAATCCTAAAAAATTAAAAAAATATAATGTGTATTTTTATTATGCTATGTGTCTGTGTTTACAGTGTGTGTGAAGTGTAGTGTTCGAACCATCGGCAGTTTCGCGATGCAGCTCGTCAATCTGAAAATGAAGCTCTCAGAAGTACACCATGAACAGTTGCTCTTTCTGTCCAAGATAAAACATACAACATTAATCAAAACTATCGATGGTTCCGAATGCTGCATTTCACATACACTGTAAATACAGACACACATCATTACAAAAATACACATTATATTTTTTTTTAAATTTGGGCAGCACCTCCTTTGTATATCAGATCATCGCTTATAACCCAGCGTAGGTATATTTGTCATCCCCGTCGCAGATATCATCATAATTAACAGTCTCCCATCATAACAGTCTACAACTAATAGATGAATAACAGTCTCCCATCATAACAGTCTACAACTAAATATCATACATGTACTCAACAAAAATATCAACAAATTAAATATCACAAACATACATGTCCAACAAACATACATGTCCAACAGAGTCAAATAATAATAAAAATCATTATACAGAACGGTCAATGGGCCCATAGGGCCAATAAATACAAAGATGATAAAAAATCTACTAGATCACTGAGGACCCCTGTCGCGCATCTGGGATAGCATGTACTCATACTGCTCCTGTGTGAGCTGCACCATAGGGGCAGTAGGAGGCAGTGCAATGTCTGGAGTCGGCACCGTCGATGGACCGGGAGGACGTATCTGCTCCAGCTCTCGCAGTCGCTCACCATGCGCAGCAAGGGTACTCACCATCCTCTGAGTACTCTCCTCAATCGAAGCCGATACCTGAGTGAGTGAGGCAGACATGGTCCTCTGCGATCCCTCCAGCTCGACCTGTCTACGCTCTGTGCGCTGCGTAGACTCGGTGAGCGTGTGCAAGCTGGTAGCTGTAGCCTGCTGCAGACTCATCAGCTCCTGTATACTGCGCTCGACCGCATCAAATCGTTCGGTGATCATCGGAGGGTCGGATCGTCGCTCTGCGGTAAGGTGATCAGAAATCTGCTGTTGCAACTCGCGACGCAGCTCGTCGATCTGACGACGAATATCCTGAGCTCGTGACGACGCATGCGAAGCTGGAGACTGCGCACTGACAGAGGGGGCCCGGGATGACTCTGAAGCCAAATACGTGCCGTAGGATCCCGTACCGTAGTACGTACCCTTCTGAAGACTGCCAACGGCGGTCATCCAGAGGTCGTCTGACGATGGAGCTGTAGGCGGCTGGGAGGAAGTACCAGCCCCTCCCTCTGCTGGCGCACTAGCAGCAGCAGCTGCCTCCTCTTGTAGCCGAACAAACTCGGCCTAGAACAATATTTGCTAACGTGTAAGTGTTTGCTAAAGTCTATATTGATATCTATTTTCCTGTTTTCTAAATTATAGTAAATTAATATAAAGAATAGAACGTACATATGCCTGCGTCGCCTTCTCGTCAATGAACTCCCCAGCCCTCTGATGGGTGACCAGGAAGATGGTCATCATGTTCGGATCCTCACCCTTTTTTACCTGTTAAAATATATTATCTATTATTAGTATTAAACATTCTATCCAACTATATATAAAATGATGTCCGTCTTAGGAAACGTACTAGACGACGAAAATGCTTCATCATCGGAATGGAGCCACCACACCACTTACTGGCGCTCGACCGCGCCACCTTGGCCTTGTCAGACCGCTCCTGGTACCTGGCCTCGGCGAATCTAGCATTCATCGCAGTCCACTGCTTTGGCGTGATCCAACCATGGATCGGCTTTCTGGAGCGATCACGAGACTTCTGGTCGTGGATCGCATCACGGATGAGCTTGCCTGCGACGGCAGAAAATTGGGCCTCGATCTTCGTCGCCCGGTATGGTGGATAGAAATAGGTCCTCTACAAGAAGTAAAATAGAAAAGTTATATAATATACACAAATGATTATTAAAATTTAAACCTTGAAGTGGGCCAACCAAAAGGTCTTCCTATCTGCGAGAGCATCTGAGTAGTTAATCCAAGGCCCACCATAGTTCTGCCTCAGAAATAACTCCAGCTGTCTCTGTACTACAGGAGGCCGATATCTATACAATAATAAATTTCATGAATATATATATGTACATATAATCATTTGAGAAAAATATATTAACTTACTTCGTAGGCCCGTCCGTCCAAATCTCCATACGCGTCTCGTCCGGGGGAGCGCATGGAGGGTCGCTCTCACCTCCTGGCTGGACAGGATCAGTCTGATCGCCGTCCTCCATATGCTCGACGTCGGATCTTCCCATGGAGCCGTCGGCAAGAGGAATGCTGGACGCGGAAGGAATGCTGGACGCGGGATCAGGAATGCTGGACGGCGAGGGAGGAGTCGCCAACCTGCTGGAACTGCCTTGTCCCGGTAATGGACCGAGAACAGAACGGTACACTGGCATACTCGAAGATGAGGATGAGGGTACGAAATCTGCATTTCCAGTCCGAGGCAGAGGGGACTGCCTAACATAATATCCTCCGCGTCGTCCGGGTCTAGTCATACCTGATAATAATATATGACAATAAAACAAATATACATATTTATATGATAGACATCACAGATCATTCAAAAATCTCATAGTCACAGATAAAAGTATCACTAAAGTGTCACAGATTTATATGATAAAAGTGTCACTAAAGTGTCAAATATGATGATAAAACAAACGTACAGATTTAATCCTCTTCTGAAAATTCATCTAGTTCGTTTAGCTCATCTTCTTCTTCATCTTCTTCTTCTTCTTCTTCTTCTTCTTCTTCTTCTTCTTCTTCTTCCTCCTCTACATTTTCACTTTCATCTGCATCTTCCTCTTCAGATAATTCTACTTCTTCTATACAATTAGATGTGTAATGAGGAACTTCCGTCGTGTCCACTTCTATAATATTTGTTACCAGAGGTAGTTCATCCTCCTGATAAGCTATATCGTCCACCTCAAAGGTATTTCTAGCTTTGGTCTTGCATACTGCCCACCAGTCCGACCTTGTTGTTTTTCGTTTAGGATAACTTGTGAAGTACACGAGCTGAGCCCGACTTGATAGGACAAATGGTTCATAGGCTTGATATCGACGCCGATAGTTTATATCCACAAGACCGTGCTTGTCTACTTTCCACCCTTGACCTTCAATCGGATCGAACCAATCACACCTGAATAATACAATCTTAGCAGGCTCTATTCCATAACTATATGTCAGCTCCACAATCTCCCGTAGGACGCCATAGAAATCGTTGCCCGTATCAACATCTTTGTAGTTCGAAGATCTGATACACAAACAACTGTTTTTGGTGGAATCGAGATCCACAAAGTTGTCTCTGATCGGGCAAGTTGTTGACTTGAACCTAAACCCATTAACATAGTAGCTTGGCCATATTTTTGCAGTATAAATTGTTCCCTTGGCTAGCGTTCTAATAGACTCATTCTCAAGTCTTGCGTATGGACGATCGACCTAAATACCACGAAAAAATAAATTAAGCTCATTCTCAAGTGCATATACAGAAAGGTAATTACAGAGTTCTCAAGTCTTACATATGCACTCAACCATGATGAAAAATAACGCCTCATTTCTTGTTCTAGTTCTTCTTCTATTATGTGTGGCCTACCTGACCTCACATCATCATTAAATATGCTAAAAATAACATCATTCAATTAATTTAATAGTATAATAATCAACACTATTAAAATAATGTAGATGTATTAATTACTTACCCCTCCAGCTTCTCTACTTCATCATCGTCGTAGTTGAGTAATACATACACCTGAGCAACCCTTAGCTCATCATCGTTCAGATATCTCTTCTTTATTTTACCCGATGGCTTTCCTGGGGCATTGAATACCTTCAGTATTGTATCATTACATTCATGATCTCCGTCGTCGTTTCTGGAAGCTCTCGTTCTATTAGTTGCAATATGAGGCTTGAAATACATCGAACAAAAGTTTGTGATCTCCTCGAGAACATAGGCTTCACAAATAGAACCCTCGACCCGTGTCTTATTTTCACCTTTTTTTAGGTGATTCAAATGTCGCTCGAACGGGTACATCCATCGATATTCGACGGGTCCACCAACACGTGCCTCATAGGATAGATGAATTGGCAAATGCTCCATAGAGTCGAAGAATCCAGGAGGAAACACCCTCTCTAGCTTGCACAATGTTACCGCAATGTCCTTCTCTTGCTTTTCTAGACGATCAATGAGCAATTTTTTAGAACAATGATCCCTGAAGAATATGCTAAGCTCCGTCAATGGATCCCAAACTGCCTGCGGTAAGAATTCTCGAAATGCAATTGGAATTAACCTCTCCATGAATACGTGACAATCGTGGCTCTTCATACCCGTCAATTTGTTTTCCTTCGGATCGACACATCTTCTCAAATTTGACACATATCCGTCTGAAAATTTTAGGCCCTGGATCCACCGACAAAGTCTCACTTTATCCTCCTTGTCCAGTGAGAGAATTGACTTCGACAGGAACTATTTTCCATTCTCCTCTATCATATGCAACGCATGGCGTTTGTATATTTCTTCTAAGTCCAACCTGGCCTTGGGATTGTCTTTCGTTTTTCCTTTTACGTCCATCACAGTATTAATTATGTTATCAAACACATTCTTCTCAATATGCATGACATCAAGATTATGTCTGATCAGATTGGTACTCCAATATGGCAGATCCTAGAATATGCTCCTCTTTGTCCAGTTATGATCTCTACCAAATCCATCGCACTTGTACCCAGTTGTAGGATCTTCGATAGCACTTGGAAAATCTCTAACCTCCTCCCATATCGTGGCTTCGCACCACCTTGGCGGTGGATCACCCTTCTCTACAACGCCGGCACGGAATGCATTCTTGTTCCTTCTGAACGGATGATCTTTTGGCAGAAATTGCCGATGACAATCAAAGAAGCACGGTTTTCCTCCGTGTTTCAAGCGGAAAGCCTTAGTACGGTCCATGCAATACGGACATGAGAGACGGCTATGAGTGCTCCATCCAGATAACATTCTATAGGCCGGAAAGTCGTTGATGGTCCACATAAGGGTTGCCTTCATCTGAAAATTCTGCTTCCTGGAAACATCGTACGTGTTAGCGCCTACTTCCCATAACTGATTCAACTCATCTATCAAAGGCTGTAAGTACACATCAATATTCCTCTTAGGATTGTTCGGACCAGGAATTATAACGGTTAGAAACATGTACTGAGTCTTCATGCACATCCAAGGCGGTAGGTTATACGGAGTGACAATCACAGGCCAGCACGAACACTGGGATCCCGAAAGACCAAAAGAAGTAAAACCGTCAGGAGATAGCCCCAACCTGACATTACGCGGATCTGAAGCAAAATCAGGATACATTCGATCAAAGTGCTTCCACGCTTCTCCATCGGATGGGTGATCCAATACTCCTTCAATCTGTATTCGCATGTGCCAACTCATATTTTCGGCCGTCTCTTTCACCATAAATAATCTTTGCAACCGCGGCGTTAAAGGCAAGTAGTGCATTGAATCGGTCGGTATTCTTGCACCGGTAGACCTTCATGTACTAGTGGTCTTATAGCGATCAGCACCACAAAATCTGCACTCATCTGCGTCCTTGTCGTCTTTGTAGTACAACATGCATCCATTGTGACAAGAATCGATTTTCTCGTATCCCATCCAGAGCGATCTCACCATCCTCTTAGACCGATAGATGTCTTTAGGTAACTTAGCACCCGCCGGCAAGATCTCTATAATCAACTCCAACACTCGATTGTAGCATTCTTGCAACATGTTAAAATTTGACTTAATGCTCAACAGTCTTGTAACCACCTCCAACGGTGAATGATCCTCACAACCAGGATACAACAGAGTCCTTGCATTCTCCAGCAACTCTATGAACTTTGCAGCATCGACATTCGGTGCCTCTTCAGCTGCATCATAAACGAAACTAGGCCCCGTAGCGTCGAAAACCATGTTCACGCAACCGTCGTCGTATGCATGATTATCTGAAACGAAATTAGGTCCTGCATGCATATGCGGCTCAACATAAGGCTCCGGCTCTGATGCTAAAGACACAAGTTCTCCGTGTGCGGTCCACTGATAGTAATTAGGCGTGAAACCTCTCGAGTACAAATGATATGTCACTTCCACTTCTGGATAATATTTCACGTTATGACATTTCAAACACGGACACTTAATTTTGGTGTCGTCCATGTACTGAGGGAACACCTTAGCAAACTGCAGGAACTGCTCTACTCCCGCTATGTATTGATCCCGCACACCACACATATCATCAGGACGACGATTGTACATCCATGAACGATTTCGCAAGTAGTAATTCATATCCATTTGGAAATAATTCTGCAAAGATGGACACACATTATCCAATTGGCACAAATTCGTATATTATGTCTTATTATGGTACACACATTAGTAGCGGACAATTACTAATAACCATGCTATATCGCACATAAGTTCTTGTGCATCCAACGTGTACACATACGCTATCGATTCTTACTGAACATTAACCAAGCTAAAACTATCCAAAATTCCCTATCAACTACAAATCTTATACATATCTTACTAGTACACACTGATTTAGGATGACTCCTGCCTGCCTACTGGCTCTTGTACACACTCATCTCACTCTTCATAGCTCCTTTCTTTAGAAAATTAACATACACACAGATAATTAACACTGATTTAAGCTCTTTCTTCATACACACAAATAATTAACATACACACACATATACCTTACTCCCCCCTAACCTTACCACTAGTCCTTGCCTAAGAGCAGTGAGCATTGGCCTTCTCTTGCCTGCAGGGCTTCCCTGGTATCCCCCAACCTGTTGTATTGCATAAAAGGCATGGCAGACCCTACTACTGCTGCTCTCTTCTATATTCTTATTACACTAGCACCATTCTCACATTCTAAACAGAGTGTACTAACCAAATCCTTTCATCCATTGCCTATCATGAACCATCCATTCCCATTCACTATACTCCACTATATATATATATATATATATATATATATATATATATATATATATATATATATACTTAGAACTTATGTATCTATCCAAATTTATATGCATATCTTGTACCATGACACCCTTACTGATACCATCACTGTAGCTAACAGATACTAACACTACACTCTCTAATTTTTCTCATCCACTCCCAAGCCAAATGGCCAAGTGGTCGTAGCCAACTATTCTCCTTATGACTAATTCCATGCTCCTACTACTACAGGTTCTTCACTGACACTCTCATATGTTCACTCACTCACACAAGCATCCTTTCTATCACTCAAGCCCAGAATTACCAACTTCCTCTAACCTTATTCCTAAATTTCCTCTTTATCTCTCCAACACTCACACACGCATGAAAGGAGAAAGATATGTCAAAGAGACAGTACATGGTTATTAAGTAGATCAGGAATGAGATCAATGTAAGAAGTGGCTTCATACCAAGCACCCATGGTCTGCACAAAGTCTGGATAGTATAAGGTCAGGCCCCCAGGTACATTATCCCTCACCAAAACCATCCAAATCCCATACTGAACTGTAAGGAGTAATCAATACATGCTCTTGGTAGTTAAGACACTTAAATAAACTCAAGCCCCCAAATCTCATCACTAAACCTAATCCCCAAGAGGACTGATACTAGGCAGTGCTAAATCAAGATGGATAAACCATTACATATATAGGTTAATACCTATTCCTAAGGCAAGGCAAGACAATTTTAGGATAAACCCATTACATATATAGGTTAATACCCATTACATATACAGGATAAACCCATTACAAATATAGGTTAATACCCATTACATATATAGGTTAATACCTTAAATAAACTCAAGCCCCCAAATCTTATCACTAAACCTAATCGTGTGTGCCTCTGTGTGCGTGTGTGTGTCCGTGTGTTCGTGTGTGTATGGGGGGGGAGAGAAGAAGGAGGAGGAGTTAGGTTAGGGTTTACCGGAGAGGAGTAGTAGCTCGGATTGGGGGAGGAGGAGTTCGACAGGGGGGGAGGTAGGGGTCGCCGGGGGGGGGGGGAGGAGGGATGCGCCGAGAGCTCGATTATAAAATTTTCGAGTTTTCGAGTGATGGAGAAAAAGGAAACAGGACTGTGCCCTAAGTAAAAAAAGTTAGCGACGTCAACAGTCGACGTCGCTAACCGTCGCAACAATTTTAATATAGGTGACATATTTCAATAATGTCGCTGAACGTCGCTATTCCGCGACGTAATGTATCTAGTGTCGCTGAACGTCGCTATTCAGCGACGTTTTGCGATGTCAATAGAAGGGAGTCGCTATATTATATATTTAGCGACGGTATTTTATTCCGTCGCTAAACAACGTCGCTAATATAGCATATTTTAGTAGTGATCTAATTTGTAATAGCGAACATATGATGTGATGCGTTTTCTATGTTACAATCCTAGTAATCCTCTAGGTGTTCTAAGCGTCATTCCTAGTGTTGTCTAGTTACCTTAAGTTCCTAATTGCAGGCATGCTTGGTACAATGACGTAACCAAACAATTTAGTCAGGACCTGCATGGGCCACTACTAAAAATATGTCACGATCCGCTACCCAAATTGTTGGGCCGGGCCGAGTCATGTCCAGCCTACGCTTGAGATAAAGCATAGTAAGCTGTTCTAAAGACAAATAAGATAAGACCAAAGTGTGCTAACAGTTCTATATGTAATATTGAGTCAGAAATGTTCCAAACCAAAAAGTCATCTTGTATATAAATATGTTCCAAGTACAAGTCCAAAAAATGTAAAACTGGATACATGTCCAGTTACAAAATACGTAGTCTAAAACATGACTACTCTCAAAGTTCCGAACAACTACACAAACTAGACGAGTTTCCCCACAGCTACATCCTCGTAAAGTAAAGCCTGATCCTCAGCAGCAACTCCATAATAGGAATCGCATAGCAACTCCTCCTCGGTAAGTATACCTATAACATTATCCTGTCAGGACGGGAGCAAATACTGATTCTAACAAACTAAATATACGAAACATGAAATGTACATAAGTGTAGGAATCATGGCATATCATAATCTATCATGGCATCATATGTTTGTTTTAAAGTTTAAAACTGTAGCATGTACGTGATCGGTCAATAGGTAAAATAGGATGTACAGTGGCACATATCATTTTTTGATGTGTACATACGTACACATAACGGCATCGGTGTATATCCATACACAAACACGGGACCAGAACATACGACAAAGTTACATATAGAATGTAACAGTGCTCGGTAAAAACATACGGAGAAGGGGGCATGATCACGTACTCTACTAACAGTTTCCCCTTAACTCGTTTTATAACATGTGAGTGATACGAGAGCGGTATAAAGCATGGTGGATACTGAGAGCAGTATGAAGCATATGAAACATGGTGATATACGACTTGCAGTTTAGATATTAACATGGTTTATACACAATTCATTATGTACTGTAAATAAAGTTTGTAGAGGTACTTGCCTCTAGCAAAGCAAGGTAGTGAAGGAAATGCTATAGATGTCTGGTGACTCGTCACTGTAAAAATAATACATAAACTTAGTTTTATACTAAGTTAAACACTAAGACACTAGTAGTATGACAAGACTTTCTGACTAGACACCTAACCAAATGATGAATTTAGCATAGGAGACCAATGTGGGGTGTCACAATACCTAAAATAATTTTCTAGGGCCTTTACACTAAGGTAGGGTGAGGTCCAATACTACAATATCCCAAAATCACACAATACATCGTAAGTCGTGTTTAATCAATAATTAAAATAGACTGTACACTGTGTTCCAACAATTTTTAAGATAGACAAAAAGCTCAATTATACATAGAATAAAGTACCAAAATGATCCTTGTTAATTATAGAAATTTATACTAATTTTTCTGGAATTTATAAACCCTAATAGATATTTATTAAAAATCAATAAACATAAGTATCCTGAAAATGAGTTCTGTTTTCCTATTTTTTATAAAATGCCAAAAGTACTTATTAAATACTGGAAAAATTATATTAAATTAGCTAAATTAACATAGTATTTAAATACAATTTTTCTCAGATTTTTACGGTACATAAAATATATATAAAAATTCAAAAACATCAAGTTACAAATCTTGGAAAATAAATAATTAATTATTTAGTATTTTGTCCACGTATACGAAATTGAACCGAAGTCCAGATATGGGATCCAAAGCCAAAAATCAAGTCCGATATGACTCGTACAGGCCTTAAATGTATTTAGGCTTATTCAAGTGCACAGAACCCATGCTTGGTCTGGACTCAAATGGCCGTAATCAATTGAAATACAAATTTACATATATTAAAAAAAAAATATAAATGAATGTTAAAGCATTTTAATAATATATATATTAAAATAGTAAAATATATAAGTCATAGAATTAAATAATAAAATAACTTGTAAATTTATACATAATATAGTGAAATATATAAGTAATATATATATATATATATATATATATATATATATATATATATATATATATATATATATATATATATATATATATATATATATATATATATATATATATATAAATATATATATATAAAAAAATATATATATATATATATATATATATATATATATATATATATATATATATATATATATATATATATATATATATATATATATATTAAAAAAAAATATATATATATATATATATATATATATATATATATATATATATATATATATATATATATATATATATATATATATATATAATCCGGCCTAAAACCCACTGGGCCCAAACCCATACCCGTTATACACAGTGAACCCATTAATTAAAAACCCATTACTATGCGGGTTAAACCCATTACTGTTCAACCCAAACCCATTAAACATTTTATTTTAAAACTCGTGTCCTGACAGTTAAGGACACGAGTACACGAATCCTGTGTCCGTGGCGAGCACGACACGCACGACACTGTCAGTCCCTGTTTTTCAAATTTGATTTAATTAGTGTTAATTAGTTGCTAATGACATATTTAGCTTTAAAATAATTTATTATGATTTTTGGGGATTTTTCTTGAATTTTTAAATAATTTTTAAATAGTTTTTAAATCAAAATATATCATTTTATAATAAACTAAATTGTTTTAATATCACTTTGTAATATTTAAATTTGTTTTAATATTAGTTTGTAATAAAATGAATTGTTTTAATTACAGTTTGCAAATAATATTTGCTCCCGTCCTGACAGGATAATGTTGTAGGTATTCTTACTGAGGAGGAGTTGCTCTGTGACTCATATTATGGAGTTACTGCCGAGGACCAGGCTTTGTCTTACGAGGATGTACCTGCAGGAAAACTCGTCTAGTTTGTGTAGTTGCTCAGGATATTTAGTGTAGTCATGTATTAGACTACGTATTTTGTAACTGGACCTGTATCCAGTTTTACATTTCAGACTTGTACTTGGACTTACTATTATATGAGATGACTTTTGTGTTTGGAGCATTTATGACTCTTCTTTACTTATAGAACTGTTAGCACATTTTAGTCTTATCCTGTTATCTCTAGAACAGCTTACTGCGCTTTATCTCAAGCGCAGGCTGGACATGACTCGATCCGGGCCAACAATTTGGGTAGCGGGTCGTGACATATTTTTAGTGGTGGCCCACGCAGGTCCTGACTAAATTGTTTGGTTACGTCATTGTACCAAGCTTGCCTGCAATTAGGAACTTAAGGTAGTTAGACAACACTAGGAACGACGCTTAGAACACCTAGAGAAATACTAGGATTGCAACATAGGAAACGTATCACATGTTCGTTGCTACAAGTTGGATTTTTTTTGTTATTTATGATTGTTTACTTTAAAGAGTCCTTATAAGTCCTTTTTTATTTATTTAGATGGTGCTCACCCGTTCATCCCAGTATGTCACACCTGAGAATGGCACACTTCCTATCCAGTCAGCTGACCGATACACCTCCACCTACTATACTACCCCACTCCACAAATCCACCAACCCAAATGCCTCTACCACCCTCCACATCCCAGTCCCAGCAGGACCCGATACTCCCACCACCACCTATCACTATACCTACCCAGGCTTCCGTCACACTCGACGGGAACCAACTGCTCACTCTGATCCAGGAGTTCCTAACGACCCATCAGGAGCAGACCACCCTACTCCGTCAGAGCATGGAGCGTTCTGAGGAACGTACCGTGGTCCCACCACCTGTAGAGCCACGGCAGAAAGCAGGGACAATCAAGGACTTCATGAGTTTGAACCCCAATGAGTTCTTAGGGACTGAGGGCATAGTTGTAGCAGATGACTGGCTAGACTCAGTAGAGAGGAAGCTCCTTGTAGCTAGGTTGCCGAATGACCTCCAGGTCGAGGCAGCGAGATTTTTGCTGATAGACTTGGCAGGAGTTTGGTTCCGGAATGAGCCGCTATTCGCGAGAGGGAGGGCCACTTGGGATCAGTTCAAAACCCAGTTCAAGAAAAAATTCTTCTCGACCACCGCTAGGGTAGCCATGGGGCTACGATTCCAGAACATCCAGCAGGAGAACCGTTCTGTCGACGAGTATGCAGCAGAGTTTAGTCGCCTGAGCCGTTTCGCTCCTAATCTAGTTGCAGACCCAGAGGAGATGACACGTAGGTTTTACCATGGTATAGATCCAGACATTGGCATTCTTATAGTGGCGAACGGTACAACTGACTACTACCAGAGCCTAGAGTTGGCTCGGAGCATAGAGGAGCGTCTTCAGTCTTGCAAGAGGCCGACTTCTGTACACCTCGAGGGACCGTCCAAGCGTCAGGCTTTCCATCCGAGAGCACCGACGCCACACTAGCAGACTTACCGTCCCCCTACATTACATCACCCAACCCCGCCAGTTAGAGCCCCGGGACCCCGGCAGCAGCAGAAAGGAGCTTTGTGTGGTTTCTGTAAAAGACCAGGGCATGATTACTCCGTCTGTAGGAAGAGGTTAGGGCAGTGTTTAGCTTGTGGGTCTGCCACCCATCAGCTTCGGAACTGCCCAGTAGCCAAGGTATCTAGAGGACAGCCGCTTCCGACTCAGCAGCAGAGGTTTGGGTAACATCTGCAGCAGCAGAAGGGACCTCAGGGGAAGACTTATAGTCTGGCCCTTGAGCCGGAGCAGGTTTCGGAGCCAGATTATTTGGCTGACGTCATCACAAGTCATGTTTATTTGCATACTTTTCTAGCTCTATGCTTGTTTGATTCTGGTGCATCTCATAGCTTCCTGTCATTAGAGTTTATGCATCAACACCACTTAGTAGCTACATCTACCACGGAGATTAGTAGAGTAATGATGGGAGGCGGACCAGTGCCCATCAGAGCTATCTATAGATGCTCTATTACTATAGCCGGGGGAGAGTTTAGGGGACGTTTCTTTGTGATGCCACTTTTCGGGTATGGTATTATATTGGGGATGGACTGGCTTAGCTATGCCCATGCAGCTATAGACTGTCATGAGGGTAGTATTCTGTTCAGTCCCCCAAGCACGACACCATTCAGTGTCAGGAGGACAGGGCCGGAGATTAGCCTAGAGAATTATTGTGCGATAGTTGGGGAGTTAGCACCGCCACACCCTATCATTAGGGAGTTTATGGATCTATTCCCAGAGGATCTTCCAGGACTTCCGCCTGACAGAGATGTGGAGTTCACTATAGATTTAGTACCGGGTTCATCAACAGTATCCCGGGCTTGCTATAGAGTGAACCCCAAGGAGGCCGTAGAGATGAAGGAGCAGATTGATGACCTGTTGAAAAAAGGGTTTCATTCGATCTAGTGCTTCTCCATGGGGAGCGCCAGTGGTCTTTGTGCCTAAGAAGGATGGTACAGTTCAGTTGTGTATTGACTACCGGACGTTGAATGCCATCACCATTAAGAACAAATATCTTATGCCCAGGATAGATGATTTGTTCGACCAGTTGAGTGGGGCGAAAGTATTTTCCAGGATAAATTTGAGATCCGGGTACCACCAGGTGAAGATCAGGGCAGCAGACATCCAGAAGACGGCGTTCAACACGAAGTACGGGCAGTACGAGTTTCTGGTGATGCCATTTGGTCTCACAAATGTGCCAGCTGTCTTTATGAATTTGATGAATAAGACATTTCACCAGTATCTGGATAAGTTCGTCGTAGTGTTGGGGCATCAGAGCTATCTATAGATGCTCTATTACTATAGCCGGAGGAGCATGCAGAGCACTTGCGGACAGTTTTGGAGATTCTAAGACAGGAGAGATTGTATGCCAAATTGTCGAAGTACGAGTTCTTTTAGACCGAGTGGAGTTTCTCGGCCATGTAGTTACTGGAGAGGGGATCTCGGTGGATCCCAGGAAGATTGCTGCCATTGAGACATGGAAGGCTTCGACGTCAGTTTCAGAGATCAGGAGCTTTCTGGGTTTAGCAGGCTATTATAGGAAGTTCGTCCAGGACTTTACTAGGATAGCTGAACCTTCAGGATCTGGAGGTTTCACCATATACATCGATGCTTCGGGAAAGGGGCTAGGATGTGTCCTACAGCAGCATGGGAAAGTGATTGCTTATGCATCTAGGCAATTACGGAGCGTGTAGAAATCTTTACTGACCACAAGAGCTTGAAGTATGTGTTCACGCAGAAAGAGCTGAACATGAGGCAAAGACGATGGTTGGAGTTGATGAAGGGCTTCGACATCGATTTACAGTATCACCCCGGGAAGGCAAATGTGGTGGCGGATGCACTGAGCAGGCATCCGATGGCATGGTTGTAGGCCTCAAAAATGAAGTCACGCTGAGTTGATCAGAACAAGTCACGCAGAGTGATCCGAGAAGCAGCACAAAAGATACGCTAAGTTCTGCCTGTCCATCTCCTTTAGAAATCGCGCAGAGACAGCTCAGCCATACGTCAGAATCATATTGACTGACAACACAGCAGTCGAGAAACGTCTCCTCGTATGCCACGTATGCACATAACTCGAGAGATCATCGCCGTCTTTTGCGTGATTTTCGAAATCTTCATTAGCAAGACTCACTCTTCACCAAGTTGGCGTGACTTTGGGTCTTATCTTCATTTAATGCGGCTGACAATATAATCAATGTCAGAGATTTTGTGTCAGACGAAGCGTGCCAAATCAAGACAGCTGGCGGTTTGCGTGGATTCTGAACCTTCTCCTTCCTCAAGTTTGCGTGGATTTTTGAGTTATTCTTCTCAAAGCCTGCGTGAATTCTGAAGTATTCTTCTTCAAAGCTTGCGTGGATTTCGCCTTCAACGAGTCTGCGTCAACAAAACTGCATGGATTTTTGCCTTCAGCAAGACAGCATAGATTTATTTCAACTGGAGTACGTGGCAGCCATGCCACCGATCTCTCTCTCGCGTGCCCAGTAACTTGCACACGACCCATGCACTAATGCCATGTGTCCAACAGTTACGGGCCACGTCCAGTAACTACTCACTAACCCTGCGTGTATTTAGAGTCTGCGTGACTTTTCAAATGCACCAGTGGTGAGGTAGTTATCTTTTCAGTTACTGTTTTGACTCTATAAATAGAGTTCTTTTTCTCATTCATTGTACAGATACATTGATATCTACTGTCAAAATTTTGAGAGCTTTTCTTCTTCGCATAGTCCAAGGGATAAAGCGATCGTCTTCTAGATCGGATTCCTACAGTTGTAATTTTCTCAGAAACACAACAAATAAAGAGAATTTCTTTATGGAAAATAAATTGGCGACTCTGCTGGGGAAACCATCTCCTCTTCTGAGATGGTAACAACTCAATGCGACACTTCGTCAATCGGCTCGACGAAGAAGATGATGACGATCAAATTCGATCAACTCGCCTATGAAGAAATGCAGCGGGCTAAGGGTGGCAAGCCCATTCCAGCCTCCATCATTACTGCCAAGTCGAAGGGACACTCTGTCTATGTCCCTAAGAATCAGTTGGCAGTCAATGGTGAAGTCTCTGCCACAGTGTCTACTCCTAACACTGGCAAGAACTCTACTGCAAGCACGCACACTCTTGTGCGCTCGAAGATGACAGTAACTAAAAGTCACGTTGACAGTACTGGCTCCTTAGCCGAATCTGTTCCAACGTGCAAATTCAATTCTAAAAGTCACGCTGACAGTACTGGCTCCTTAGCCAAATCTGTTCCAGTGTGCAAATTCAACTCTAAAAGTCACGTTGACAGTACTGGCTCCTTAGCCAAATCTGTTCCAGTGTGCAAATTCAACTCTAAAAGTCACGCTGATAGTACTGGCTCCTTAGCCAAATCTATTCCAGTGTGCAATCCCACATTCAAAAGTCACGCTGACAGTACTGGCTCCTTAGCCAAATCTGTTCCAGCGTGTAATTCTAAAATCAAAAGTCACGCTAACAGCTCTGGTTCTTTAACCAAGTCTGTTTCAGCGTGTATTTCATCAGAGAAGAATAACTCCTTAGTTATCTCTTCTTCTTCACCGAGTTCTACTAGAACTGGGGGTGGTCTTCCACACAAAGTCCCTTCGAAAAGGAATAACTCTTTAGTTGTTTCTTCTGCTCCTGTAGTTTTTACTCCAGGAACAGCTTTGACTGATACTTTTGTTAGTCAAAGGAAATGAGATGGTCTTTTGACTACTCTTCCTTCTGGACATTCTATGTCTCAACATCTGAATGAGTCTAAGAAGAAACATTCCTTAATGTCTTCTTCTTTGATTTCTTCAAATTGGGCACAGAATCTGTCCATTAAAGAGGGTCTGTTACCAACTCCTAATCAAGGGAGTGGTTTAACTCTTCCTTCTCTGCAAATATCCAGATCAATGGAAGGAAAACTCCATGTTTCCAAAATTAATATGTTACCTTCCACTGATTTAAGAACAAAACTCAGCACTTCTGGTGTTAAGAAACCATACCAATTGGATATGAAGATAAAAGATCTAGATGCAGAGTATGCAAGAAATTATGTGGCTCACATTAATCACTCTTTGTATAATCAAGAGCCATCAAGACCCAAGAACAGGAAGTATACTCCTCAATCTTCACAAACAGATTTACGGGAATATCTTCAACAGAAGAGAAGGAGTAATTCTATATCAAAGGAACATGCTGAATGTGACTTCTATCCAAGAGTCATAATTCAGTGCAGATGAGAATCAACAGTTCAAGACCATGGTGATCATGAATGTGACTTCCAGCCAAGAGTCACAATGCAATGCAGATGTCAAAATAAACGACAGTCTGTCTTTAATAGGATTCAGTATGAACCTATGCCTGATGAAGATGAGCCTTTGTTTGCCTCTATCAACATGACTTCTCGGGACACCGGGGGTAGAGTTGATAGTCCAGATGGAGTATATAGAAACACCAGAGCAAGAGTCCTGGCTTCTAGTCAAAGAAATTTGATCCCTGAAATTGATTCTGAATTTCTTGGAGAATCTAACTTCCCACCTCTTCCTACTGGGGTAATTCTCCTATAGTTGACTTTGATACACGAAGCAATGATTCAGAGCATACAACATCTACTAGTTCATCAATAATCCCTCATACAGTCACGACTTACATGGTTGATGGGAATACTGATGAACCTTCTTCTTCCCTGACTCCTCAAGATCAAAGAATTGCTTCTTTGGAACAGCAAATGAAGTCTATGACTGACACAATGAAGTCAATGTATGAACTCATGACAGCTCAGTTACAAAATCGACAGACTGTATCAGATGCCATACCAGTTGATACTGATATAAGTCCAGTACAAGTTCCTCCAGCAGTACAATCCAATACTCCTGGACCTGCTCAACCAAATCCTAGTCTCTCTAGAGCTGGGGGTAGTGCTTACAATGTTGTTCCTCCTTCCAACTATTCTCTACAAGCCACAACTCCACAATCTTCGGGAGTTGTCTCTGAAGAATTGAAAAATCTCAAAACTCAATTCGAGGCATTCAAACAGAAGGATGGTTTACAAAGGTTAGGCATCAAGCAGCCTTATCCGATAGAATGGAAGCAAGTATCATATCCTCCTAAATACAAGCCTCCTACTATCTCATTCTATGATGGAACCACTTCTCCAAGTCAGTTTATCAATCACTTTAAAGTGATGACTGATCAACTACAACCAAGTGATGCCCTTCTTACTCGGGTATTTATTGGATGTCTCAAGGGAACGGCTTATGAATGGTATAGAAGTCTCCCAGATGGGAGTATTACCTCATTTGCTGGTTTCAAACAGATGTTTCTTGAAAGGTTCTATGAAGGGCTTAATGACATGACTATGTCTGCTCTTATTAGAATCAAGCAGAAAAATAATGAATCTACAGAGGAATACATTGAACGGTTTCGAAGAGAAGCTTTAAAGATGCCTCTTGGAACTCCTGATGCTGTCACCATTGACACGTGCAAATCAAACTTGTTGCCAATCATCAGTATGTGGATAGGGTCCACTCAATTTCAAGATTGGCCTTCCTTCATAGTCAGTGCTAAAGCTGCAGAAATCAGTGCTGAAACCTTCAAAGGTTTAGGAGTGCAGATGACTCCTAAAGAAACAGGACAAGGTGCTAACAATAAAATAATGCTCGCAAAGGAAAAGAAACTCTTGAAGTTAATCTTCAGAGCAAAGATGCATCAAATGTTCAAACTCCTGCCTCTACAACTCAACAATCAAGAACACCTCGCCCCAGAGAAGAATATTCTTTTGATGACGACGATGTCCTTGGTATCTTTGAATGTCTGCTGAAAGGTAATAAAATACAATTACCAGAGATCAAGAAACCTGATGAAGCTGGTAAGACAGATCATCCTAAATACTGTCCATATCACAGAATGCTGGGTCATACAATTCGTACATGTTATGTATTGAAAGGAAAGATCCAAGAAATGATTAAATCTGGAGCTATCTCTCTTACTCCAAAAGAGAAGACCGTCACCTCCAACGTCGTCTCTATGCAATTTGGAAATTTCCCTCCTCAACTCCTTGAAAGTGGGATTGTTCCTATTCCCAAGGCAACTCTTGACATAGTGAATCTTCCTCCTCCACAGTCTGAAGGATTAGTGCCAATCACTTTGGAAACAGGGGAAATCATGTGGATCCATCCTGATCTAGTGGCAGATTTTGAATCACCTTCTCCTCAAAAGATTTCTTCTCAAAAATCCAAGAAGGCTGGAAAGATCAAGTCATGTCATATGACTTCTCTTGGGTCTATCTCTGACATAGAGCCAAAAGACAAAGAAGAAGCACTTGTTAGTGCTACTCGAACGGGGAAACCTTACCTAAAGGATTATTCTAAAAATCCTGAAGATCCTACTGATATCCCTTCAGATGCTAAGATGCTCCTAATGTTCCTCCCAAAGAAGAACCATCTACTGAACCTGTTCCTCCCAAGCCTACGGCTCTGGAGAAAGGCAAACAACAGGCTCGGTTTGATAAGCCAATCAAGAAGTCTTCTCCTCTTGGACTTCAGAAGCCTTACAACTTCGACATTTTGGCTCAGCTTGCTAATACTCCAGCTAGAATGTCCCTTTTTGAACTTCTACGTCTTTCCAAAGAGACTCGGGAGACGTTAAGTGAAGCACTTCTACAAGCTGACTCTTGTCTTGCATAATTGAAGAAGCCGGATGCGGAACCTGCCACTTGCTTATATTGCAACAGTGTACTGGAGATTATCCCAAATATCAACTTTACACAAGACGACATGTTACTGGAGGATAATCGACATGACCGACCTCTCTACTATACTGGTTATATTGATACGATGAAGATAGATCGTATTCTCATTGACCCAGGGTCTGCTATAAGCATAATGCTAAAGAGTTTGTTGGATGAACTAAAAATCCCTCTTACAAGCTCTCCAAGACGGTTACTACTATCTTGGGATTCAATCAAAGTCGAAGTGAGCCTTTGGGAAAGATTCATCTGAAGCTTCAGATAGGTGATTTCAGATCTAAAGTCACTTTCTATGTGATCGAGATCGCGGGATCCTATAATCTTCTTCTGGGGAGGCCCTTTCTTCATAAAAATAATGTGGTGCCCTCTACTCTTTATCAATGTTTTAAATACATTGATAGCAATGGAAGAGTACAAAAAGAAGTTGCTGATATAAATCCCTTCCATGGGGTTGAAGCTTATTTCAATGATTCCCGAATGTACAAAGAAGAGTATACAAGGATCATACAAGCTATAGAGAAAGAAGATGCACAAAGTGAGACTTTAATAATCCCTGTTAAATGTCGAACTACTCAGCAACAATCTCCTAAACCCTCTGGAGAAGATTCTTTCATCATTCCAGTGAGTGGACGGATCTCTCCGTTACCTCAGTCATCTACTCAGAATACACTGATCATTCCTGTCAGTAGGCGTACTACAGTTCCTGTACCTTCACAAGATACTCTGCTAATTCCAGTTGGAGGGCGGACTACTCTTCCTACTCAAACTTCAAGGGAGCTCACCTCTTCTGAGCCATTTGTTATCGATCTTAATCGAAACAAAGCTTCTTCTTCTTCTCCCCCTTTAGTCATTGACTTGGCTAAAATCTCTAAGGCTCAGCCTTCTCCCAATGTAAATATTGCTGCTTTTACATTTAATGAAAAGTCTCCACCTTTGCAGTACGTTGATGTGTGTAATTATGTTCATAGTTATTTACATCTGTTAGATGACTTGAACACAATAACCATAGGAGTTGTACAGACTGTTCATACAGATGTATCTCTAGAACCTGTACAATCTTCATACTTTCTAGTTCCCAGCAGAAAGTCAGGAGACATTCCAATATTCTTCTACAAAGGGCCTCAAAATCCTTCTGATCTTGAAGATGATGACAAAAATGATGATACTGGAAGATTACAACTACGTCGTTATAGTCAGCAATCTAGAGACATCATCAAAAATATGGGCTATGACTTCAGGACTGGCCTTAATAATGGAAAAGGAAGAAAAATGCCTGTCCGGATTCCTCCTTTGAAATATGGAAGGACGAAATGCGGATTGGGTTATACTGCTCCTACTCCTTTCATCAACATTATCCATGAAGATCTTGAGTCTGACGAAGATAAGGATCTGATTCTTCTAGTACCACTTCTTGGGATTCCGATACGAGTATCGGTGACTTCTATTGCAACCTTCTGTCTTCCAACATGGTTTCCATTGACCATTCTGAAGAAAGTGATGAAGACGAAGAAGAGTTTGAAATCTCACCTGAATCAGAACAGTGGGCCCAAAGATTAGATAATCAATGGGAGTTCCGTTTCGAGCAAAAAGAACCTCCGACTGAAGATAAACTTGTTCAAATAGATGTTGGTGAAGAGGGGTCTCCCAAACCAATATTCATCAGTAAAAGTCTTTCAGAAACTGATAAGAAATACATGATCAAACTCATTCGTGATTACATCGATGTCTTTGCTTGGAGTTATGAAGATATGTCAGGGCTTGATCCTCAAATTGCAACTCACAAGCTCAACATCTTGCCGAATGCTAAACCGGTCAAACAACAACAGCGACGATTTCGTCCGGACATCATGGATGCAATTGAAGCTGAAGTCAATAAACTCATTACCTCTGGGTTTATTAGAGAGGAACAACATCCCGATTGGGTGGCTAATATTGTTCTGTTCTTAAAAAGACTGGCAAGATCAGAGTATGTATAGACTTTCGCGATCTCAATGCGGCATGTCCTAAAGACGAATTCCCTCTACCAATCACTGATGTCATGGTTGATAATACCTGTGGATTTGAACGAATGTCATTCATGGACGGGTATTCTGGGTATAATCAGATCAAAATGTTCCCAGAAGACGAGAAGCACACTTCTTTCAGAACGCCGATTGGTACATACTGTTATACAGTTATGCCATTCGGTCTCAAGAATGCAGGAGCAACTTATCAACGAGCTATGAGCACTATATTCCGTGAACATTTGCGAAAAACAGTCGAATGCTATGTTGATGATATTACAGTCAAAAGTCGACAAAAGGAGGATCATATCCAAGATTTGAAGACTATATTTGATCTAATGCGTAAGCATCAATTAAAGATGAACCCTACTAAGTCCTTCTTAGGCGTCTCTAGTGGTAAATTTCTCGGCTTCGTCATTACCTCTAAGGGTATACACGTGGATCCCGAGAAGATCAAAGCCATCCAAGAGATGCGTCCTCCACGCACCTTAAAAGAGCTACGAGGATTTCAAGGAAGAATCGCTATATCAGGAGATTCATCTCTAATTTATCAGGACGCTGCAGACCATTCAACAAACTTATGAAGAAAGGTGTCTCTTTTGTCTGGAATGATGAATGTCAGAAAGCATTCGATGATATAAAACAATATCTGATGAGCCTCCAGTATTGGTACCTCCCGTCTCAGGAATACCGTTCCTCCTCTATACTCGAGCAATGAGTCATTCATTGGGTGCATTACTCGCTCAAAAGAATCAAAATGGCCATGAACAGGCCATTATTATCTCAGCCGCACTTTGACCGGAGCTGAACCTCGATATTCATCGGTTGAAAAAGAATGTCTAGCCTTGATGTTTGTTGTCCAAAAGACACGTCATTATATCATTGGCCAGACTATTCATGTCATCTCCAGGATCAATCCTATACGGATCATGATGAAGAAACCCAGTGTTTTGAATTCTCGATTGGCTAACTGGGGAATCCTACTTGCTCAGTATGATATGCACTATATTCCTCAGAAATCAGTCAAGGGACAAGCTTTAGCTGATTTTCTGGCTGCTCACTCAATTCCAGAAAATTCAAAACTCTATGATGAAATCCCAGATGAAGTCCTAGATTCAAATCAAATTGCTGAAGAAGATCCTACTTGGCGTCTATTCTTTGATGGAGCATCAAGAATTGGTCCTAATGGCGATATTGTTGCTGGAGTTGGAATTGTTTCTTGTATCGCCAGAAGGTCTTGCCATCCAAAGAGCTTATTCTCTCGATCAGCCGTGTTCAAACAATGTAGCTGAGTACAACGCATTGCTTATTGGTCTTCAACTCGCTAAACATCTGAATATTCAACATTTGGAGGCGTATGGAGACTCTAAACTTATTGTCAATCAGATCAGGGGTACTTATGAAGTTCGCCATCAAGATCTGGTTCCTTATCATAGAGTGGCCATATCTATGGCCTCATCATTTAAGGAATTCTTCATTGAACATGTTAGGCGAGCATGTAACACAGAAGCTGATGCCCTTGCTAATCTTGCAGCGGTGCTGGCTATCCCAATCAGACGGCAACAAATGATTGTTGTTCGTAGTCGAGAATTATTTCATCTTGAAAATAATCTGACTCTAGGACTTCCAGTTGACATTGAAGAATCAACATCTCATGACGTCAACACAACAAGAGGATTTGGATTTAGTCGTAAATCGATATCATCTTCATCCGATTCCAGCATGGAATTCATCTTCAGTAACTCGACTGAGAATCAGAATACGGATAAAGATTGGAGACTTCCTTTCTTAGATCTTGTATTATATGATATTCTTCCGGATGATCCGAGTGAGGCAGCATCTATCAGACGACGATCACTCAGATTCTATTACAATCATACAACAAAGACCTTATATCGTCGAGCTTATGATGGTTTACTCCTTCAGTGCATTGCCGGTGATGAAGCCCAACAAGTTATTCGTGAAGCACATGATGGAATTTGTGGAGCGCATCAACCTGGGCCAAAACTTCAAGACCGTATTCGACGGATGGGTTATTATTGGCCAACTATGGTATCAGATGCCATTGAATATGCAAGGAAATGCAAAGCTTGTCAAATCCATGCAGATTTTATACATCAACCTTCGGAATTTCTACATCCGACGGCAGCATCATGGCCCTTCGAAGCTTGGGGCATGGACATTGTCGGCCCGATCAATCCACCGTCATCTAAAGGTCATCGGTTCATTCTCGCAATAACCGATTACTTCTCCAAATGGGCCGAAGCTATTCCTTTATCTGAAGTTAAGACGTCTAATGTCATCAGCTTTATTAAGCACCACGTCATCTACAGATTTGGTGTTCCTCGACGCATTGTTCATGATAACGGACCACAGTTCGTCAGCCAGAAATTTACTCGATTCTGTGACGATCACCGGATCAATAATGTGCTTCTACCGATAATCCAGCAGCTAACGGATTGGCAGAAGCTTTCAACAAGACTATCATCAAACTCCTAAAGAAGTTTGTCCACTAACAAACGTAATTGGAGTAGATGACAAGCTCGGGGAATGCTTGTGGGCTTATCGCACTACAGTCCGTAATGCTACTAAGTGTACACCTTTCTCTCTGGGTCTATGGATTGAGGCGTTTCCCATTAGGATTCAAATTCCTTCTTTAAGGATAGCAATCGCTAATGAACTCACTGCGAAAATAATGATCGTCTTCG
>JANAVB010011399.1:11680420-11809248 GCA_029216955.1 Iris pallida
TATAATAATATATCTATATATATTTATATATAGATATATATAATATATATATATATATTATATATATGTAATATATATGTATATAAATAGATAGAAAACTAGATATATATATATATATATATATATATAGATATATAGAGAGAGAGAGAGAGAGAGAGAGAGAGAGGAAGAGAAGTAGAGAAGTAGGAGTAGAATTAGAAGAAGGGGAATAGGAAACAGCACAGCAGTAGCAATGCAGGAGCAGCAACAGTGGCATTAGCAGCTGCAGCAGCAGCTGATAGCAGTAGCAGTAGCAGCTGCAGGAGCAGCAGCAGATAGGAGCAGCAGCAGTAGGCATTAGCAGCAGTAGCAGTAGCCCTATAACCCCCCATATTATATATAATATTATATATATATATATATATATATATATATATATATATATAAATATATATATATATATATATAGGAGGGTTGGCTCCCCTAGCTCTTGTGGTTAGGAGGGTTGGCTCCCCTAGGGGAGTCCGGCGGGCCTAGCTCTTGTGGTTAGGAGGGTTGGCTCCCCTAGGGGTGGGCTGGGTTCGAGCCTCCCCTTCCACCCGGGGTGGCTGGGCGGCTTTGGCCGCGGCCCCGGGTGGCACCCGCTGCCGGATACCCCCCCCCCCCTGCCCCCCCCCCCCGGGCTCCCCCCCACCCCCGGACCCCCCTCCCCCCCCCCCCCCCCAAAAAAAATAAATAAATATATATATATATATATTATATATATATATATATAGATGTATATAGAGAATTAGAAGAGGGAATAGGAATTTGAAGAAGAATGAGAAGAAGAGTTAGAAGAAAAATTAGAAGATAGGAATTAGAAGAAGAATGAGAAGATTAGAAGAGGAAGAATTAGAAGAATAGGAATTAGAAGAAGAATGAGAAGAAGACTTAGAAGAAAAATTAGAAGAATAGGAATTAGAAGAAGAATGAGAAGAAGTGAAGAAGACGAATTAGAAGAATAGGAATTAGAAGGAGAATGAGAAGTAGAAGTATAGGAATAGAATTTAGAGGAGTTTGAGTGAGTCGGATGTGGTGAAGGGTAAAATTGAGTCCCGAGTGTCGGAACGCATTAAAACTTGGAGAGACCTAGATTAGGTGAATTAGACTTTGTGGGTAGGCTCCCGAGTTGAAATCGGGGTTTTAGAACGATGTTATCGCACCGTACCATTTCGTATCTTGAGATATTCAAGATATCGGCAATAGGCCGTAAGATGGACTGGATATCCTACTACCCTAGGAAGCTTGGTAGGTAACGAATGTATAGGCTAGTATCCTACTACCCTAGGCACGGGTCAATTATCAAGCGTAGGTAGGCTAACTTGGTATTTGCCTAGGTTAGAAATTTACCTTTGTAAAGGGTAAATTAAGATTTTGGCCTACGGCCAAGATACGGGTTTAGGAGTCCAAGATAGACTTGGATATAGGTTGTAAGGGTTGGTAATGATTAGAAATAGTCGCCTAGACCTAGTCTTGACCTTGGTTGACCACGATTGACTTTTTAGACCAAAAGTCAACTATGGGTCAACACTTTACCCAATTTAGTTCCAAATTCTATTAGACTTGAACGGTTGACCAAAAGTCAACTGTTAGTCACCATTGACCTAGGATTGACCTAGGGTTGACCTAGAGTTGACCGAAGTTGATCCGTTGACCAAAAGTTAACTGTAAGTCAACTTTTGACCTAGTTTGATACGGGTTGACTTCCAATGTTCTCCTATGACCAAGGTTGACCTAACTAGACTTGTCTTGACCTAGAATGACTTAATAGGATTTAATTTGATTTGACTTTACTTCCTAAATATAGTATTTACGTCTTGTTCTCTATAGGTCCTCGAGATGCTGTATTGGATCCAGTTGACATATTATATCATATTACAGGCGAGTACATTCTCTGACACTTTTCCAATTTACGATGACTGATAATTCATGTAATTAGTGTAGATATGCTTGTTTTCGACACATTGGTCACACGGATTGGTATTCATGGATCCCGACATGAGATGTTATTCCTCGTTACCTTGGTATATCTTGTGCAAGCCCCTTGTAGTCCTTGTACAGTATATGGACATCGATTCTCGAGGAGGCTTGCTCCCTTCTCGTAGAATCCCGTGTCGTAACGTATCTTGTTTGGATCCACTCTACCAGTCGGGGGCGGGGAGTACTAGTATAGGTTGTGGTCATTATCCGCCTTGTTTATTCTTCTAGACCTTGTGAATGCCAATCCTACACTCCACGTATGATTGGCTAGATCATTAGACCTTGTGCAGACCCAAGCCAGCCACATATCGAAGCTAGTACTCACACACCTAGATATATGATTCTTGATTCTTGTACATGCCATGATCAGTTTACTTGCCTTGTTCTAGCTCTAGATTTACAGCTTACCATGCCATGATACTCACATGTATTTCCATGATTTCTTGTGTATACTCTCTATTTACAGTTTATAGCTTTTGTCATATCTTATGAACTGTTGTTAGTTGATTGTACTCGTTCCATCCTTACTGGATATGTTGACAAAATATTACAGATGCTGATGAGGGGGATTGCAGTACCTACTACGGTCCGGATGACGTAGTGGACTTAGACTTGGAAACCTTGGTCCAGCAGGGCTTAGCTCCGCCTGACGAAACTTTACCTATTGCTTAGTTAGAGTTATTTGTACTGGACCTTGTCTCCAGTTACTCTGGGAACTGTTATTATTTTGGCTTGTATTAGAGACTTTGGACTTGGACTTGTATATTATTTGTGTTTGGACTTGACAGGTTATATTTTATTGTCATGTTGTCTTTATCTTTCAGTATTTACTTTCATCTTAGAGTTGTGATTGAGCACTCGTATATTATCATTGCTTGTCTTCCGTTCGGAGTTGACCATATTCTCGACAGGTTTTGATATTATATATAAACTGTTGTTAGAGTAGAAAACCTACAGCGTTCCACGCCATTTTTACGGTGAGGGCTGGGCGTTGTTACGTACACGTGCCCTTATAGCGGTGCGGATCGTGACACGTTTTTAGTGGTGGCCCATGCAGGTCCTGAAGTCGCAATTAGTACGATGTCGTAGCGGCACTCGTCTTAGAGTGTTGACTACGAGCCTGTGTTACATATAGGAGATAGTAGGCTAAGAGTACTCAATCACAGTAGGATCTTTTCTTGCTTATCTTGTTTACCGTCTTTGATATTGATTTAATGCATTCTAGCTGTCCTCCTTGATATAATCCTTCGTGTGCCATATTGATATCTTTTTTTCAATCTGTCTCCAGGATGGTTATGACTCATTCTCCCGGTGAGGAGCACGGGGAGACGGAGAGGTCTGCTACCTCTGGCGGACAGGCTCCAGTCACTTCCCCTGCAGTTGGGACTTCAGTAGGGCTCTCGGGGTACTCCTCTAGCACTCTCGATGACTGTCCCTGGGGTCACTGCGGGTGCTCTTCCTGCAGTGCCGGGGGACGACGGGAGCTGTCGGGGGCGTTCCTCCTCCTCCTCAGCAGGGGACTCCTCCGCCGGTGGTGGGAGCTGTTCTTTCGTTGCCTCCTCTGCCCACAGATATGGTGCAGATGCTCGTGTTCTTTCAGCAGGTGCTAGAGTCCCAGCGGGCCCAGCACGAAGCACAGATGAGACAGACTGAGGCCATGCGCCAGGGCATGGAGGATGCCCATAGGTTGGCTCTGGCTACGGTGGAGCACGGGGCTCCACAGAGGGAGGTACAGCAGCAGCAGAAGATCGGAGACATCCAGGCTTTCAAGAAGTTAGGTCCGAGGGATTTCAAAGGGACCGAGGGCATTATATATGCTGATGACTGGCTCGAGGATATCGAGCGCCAGATGAGGGCCTCCCGCCTAGCAGACGACCTGAAGGTCGAGGCGGTTGGCTTGCAGTTATTAGATGTTTACTCGGACATGGTTCCGGAACGAGCCGGCTCTTGCAGGAGAGGGCCACACTTGGGCTGAGTTTTGGGCCCTGTTCAGAGAGAAGTTCTTTTCCTCCACAAACAAGATCGGCCTAGTACGGCAGTTTCAGAACATGCAGCAGGGCAGTATGACCGTAGAGGAGTATGCGGTGGAGTTCGGCCGGCTGAGCCGATACGTCGAGTACATGGTGAACGACCCAGTGATCCGAGCAGAGCGCTTTCGGGAGGGATTGACATAGGATATCAAGATCATGATCCCTTCCTTCTATCGACATATGCAGAGGTCTATGCGGAGGCTCGAAAGGTGGAGAGAGAGTGGGGCTTGAAGCCGAAGAGGGATCGTGAGTTGTTTTCAGGGGCCAGTAGCAGCGCGGGGCTGCTAAGCGCCCTCAGCTTCAGCATCAGCCGTTCCAGCATCATCAGCAGCAGGTGCAGTACACTCAGCCGAGGCAGGCACAACATGGGCTCATTACAACTTCTGCAAGAAGCCTGGTCACATCTGGGAGGTCTGCCGGAAGAGGCTGGGGTGTGCCTCTATTGTGGTGCCGCCGGACATCAGTTGAGGGATTGTCCTGCGAACCCTCGTAGGGTGGCCCGTAGAGCGGTAGCAGCTCAGGGGGCACCGACGAGAGTACCTGCAGTGCAGCCGAGGGGTCCACTTCCGACCCAGCAGCAGCAGTTTGTCCAGCACCGCCAGCAGAGGGGTGGTCAGGGTAGAGCCTTTGCTCTTGCAGTCGAGGAGATGGTGCCTATTGTAGATGTTGTCGCAGGTTCTATTCTGCTCGATTCTTTTCCAGCTTTAGCCTTGTTTGATTCTGGTGCTACGTACAGTTTTGTGTATGTTTCTTTTGCTCTTAGGCACAATATCATTGCTGAATATCTTGGTAGGACTTGTAAGATTATGACTGGGAATGGTATCATCCTGGTTAATAATGTTTGCAAGGGGTAGAGAGTTTCTTTGAGAGGCCGGGAGCTGAGTGCGTGTTTGCTCGTAATGCCACTTCCGAGTTACGATGTGGTACTCGGTATGAACTGGATGAGCATGCACCATGCTAGCATAGACTGCAGAGGGGACAGGATTCTGTTCAGGCCGCCGGGAGAGCCGGAGTATGAGTTCACCAGGGGTGCAGCGGAGCCGAAAGATGGATTCTGTGGAGCATTGTTGGCGGGGCCAGTGTTGCCGTATCCACTTATTGCTGAGTTTTTGGATGTCTTTCCCGAGGAGCTGTCCGGGATGCCGCCAGATCGTGATGTTGAGTTTTCTATAGACCTAGTGTCGGGCGCTGAGCCTATCTCCCAGCACGTCTATAGAATCAACAACAGTGAGTTAGCGGAGCTGAAGAGACAGGTCGACGAGCTGGAGGACAAGGGCTTTATTCGATTTAGTTCTTCACCTTGGGGCGCGCCAGTTCTTTTCGTCCCCAAGAAGGATGGTACGGTACGTAGTGCATTGATTACAGGGCGCTCAACAACCTTACCATCAAGAACAAGTATCCTTTGCCAAGGATTGATGACTTGTTCGACCAGTTGAGCGGGGCGAGGGTGTTCTCGAAGATCGACTTGCGTACCGGGTACCATCAGCTGAAGGTAAAGCGGGATGACATTTCGAAGACTGCATTTCGGACTCGCTATGGCCAGTATGAGTATACCGTCATACCGTTTGGATTGACCAACACCCCGGCGGTATTTATGAACTTGATGAACAGGGTATTTTATCAGTACCTTGACAAGTTCGTGGTGGTCTTCATTGATGACATTCTCATCTATTCGAAGACACCAGAGGAGCACGAGGAGTTTGTTTGACCCGAGGAGTGCCAGGCCGCCTTCGAGGAGCTGAAGGCGAGGTTGACTACAACTCCTATCTTGACGCTGCCATCTGGATCTGGTGGTTATACGATCTACAGTGACGCTTCAGGACGGGGTTTGGGTTGTGTACTTCAGCAGCACGGGAAGGTGATTACCTATGCATCTAGGCAGTTACGTCCTCATGAGAGGAACTACCCTACCTACGATCTGGAGCTGGCAGCGGTCATCTTTGCTTTGAAGCTGTTAAACACTATCTGTACGGAGAGCAAGTTGAGATCTATACAGATCACAAGAGCTTGAAGTACGTGTTTACCCAGAAGGAGCTGAATATGAGGCAGAGGCGATGGTTAGAGCTGATGAAGGATTTTGATATATCCTTACAGTACCATCCGGGGAAGGCCAACGTGGTCGCGGATGATTTGAGCAGGTATCCCGTGGCCATGTGTTTGACGATGGATCGTCACCTTCTGGCAGATCTGGAGAGTTTAGGCATAGAGGTGATAGTTCCTGGGTTCGAGGCGCAGATGTGGGGTCTCCAGGTGCAGTCAGAGCTGATGGACAGAGTCAGGGCAGCTCAGTTTGAGGATGAGGCTCTGAGAGTCATCAGGGAGCAGGTCCGGGCAGGACTGTTGGATGAGTTCTTTATAGCGGGGGATGGGTCGTTGAGGCATGGTACCAGATTGTGCGTGCCGAACGGAGGACTTCGGGAGGAGGTTCTTCAGGAGGCACACCGTTCTCAGAACTCTATGCATCCAGGAGCCAACAAGATGTATAGAGACTTGAGACAGCATGTTTGGTGGTATGGCATAAAATGCGAGGTGGCTCAGTTCGTTTCTAGATGCTTGGTGTGCCAGCAGGTGAAAGCCGGAAGGCAAAGACCCGGTGGACCATCTTAGAGTTGTGATTGAGCACTCGTATATCCGGGAGGCAAAGACCCGGTGGACCATCTTAGAGTTGTGATTGAGCACTCGTATATTTTATATTAATGTTGTCTTTATCTTTCAGTATTTACTTTATCATCTTAGAGTTGTGATTGAGCACTCGTATATTATCATTGCGTGTCCTCCGTTCAGAGTTGACCATATTCTCGACAGGTTTTGATATTATATATAAACTGTTGTTAGAGTAGAAAACCTACAGCGTTCCACGCCGTTTTTACGGTGAGGGCTGGGCGTTGTTACGTACACGTGCCCTTATAACGGGTGCGGGTCGTGACAGTCCTTGTTTGGTTTACGGGTTGTAACCTGGTGATCTGAATAGTCCCATGGTTATCTCATCGTATATCACCTGTCTTGCTTTTCCATATACTTGTCTTTTATTTTATACACTTGTGCTAATTGCTGGTTTTAGTTCCTAAGTGAAGCCTCCTTTGTGGTACTTGCTCTTTCTGGGATTTGACCCAGCTGGCTTTGTATGGCCAGATTTCGGAGCAACTCCAGAGGATCTACCGACTTTTCAGCCAGATGGTGATCACTAGACGGAATCCTGGCAACGAGTGGGTTCATTTTGGCTCTCCCACTCTATTGTAAAAATATTCTTTTGAGGCGTTTAGCCGACGAGCGTGTTAGCTCGATAGCACTTTATTACTGTCTGCCTACGGGCTGTAACATGATTGACAGATCCTAGGGTTGATCATGTATGACTAAACTCTTGCTAGTCCTCACATTTTGTAATGACTAGCTTCATGATCAGCTGAATATGTAATGTTTGGGACGCCTTACTATTGTATATTTGGTGATCTTACATCTTCTAACTTTACTTGCTTGCTTGAGATTGAGACACTAGGCTTGTTCATGACCATAAGAGACTGTTGGCTTGTAGTTAAACCATCATATATCTAGACAGCCGTGACCGTATGGTGAGATGGATTCCATTTCATTATACGTAGCTGGCTATGTGCGTTCCCGCTCTCCAGTATTCTGGTTTTGGGCGTTACACAAACCAAACCCGATACCCATTTAATATTAACTCGTGTCCGGACAGTTAGGGACACGAGCGTTTGAATTCGACACGAGTCCTATGTCCGTGGTTAGCACGACATATACGACACGAATTTGCTATGTCTGAGCACACCCGTGGACTCCTCGTGTTTAGGCAAGTTTAGTGATGTAAACACGAGACACAGAGCGACACGAGAGGCGAGATGCCACGTACATGTCCGATGAGCGGAGCTGTCGGGGGCGCTACACGGCGGAAAGCGTCGGGGTCGTCGGGAAAAATTATGGCCGAGTTCGTCTCGTCGAGGCGAACAAGATGGCGTTGGTCAGAGACGTCGACGTGGGCTAGGGCGGCGGCCACAGTAGATTGTTTGCAAAAACAAAAGTTGATCTTTATTTTAAAACTTTGTAAGAAGACTACAAGAATTCTGGGAAAGTACAACTATAGGAATCCGATCTGAAGACGATCGCTTTATCCCTTGGACGATGTGAACTTTGAAGACGGTAGCCTCTGAAGAATGCAGCAGCACTTTGGCAAGAACTTCTGATCTCTGGTGATGATTCTGATCTGATCTGGGATCATCTAGGCTTGATAATGAAGACTTGAAACTCTATTTATAGAGTTCTGGAAATAACTAATTTTTAGTTATTCTGAATTGCGCAGGATGGATTGCGCAGACATTGGACTACGCAAGCAGCGAACTGCGCAGGCAGTTACTCGATCGTGGACCACATGTATGTGACGCGTGGCATTGTTTGATTGAAATACGCTTGGTCGTGTACAGACGGTTGCCACATGGTGAGTAATTGATGGCATATAGGCCACGTGTAAATTGTCAGTTGTCTTGATGGAGTGCGCCACTTGAATTACGCTGGCTTCAGACTACGCTGAGATTGAATTTTGCTGCCGGAAGTCTAGCAGATTGTGCTTCGATTGGGCTGGTAGCTTGCGCTGCATGTACAGCTGTCTTCGAGCGCTGTGCTGCACGATAAACGAACAGTTTCCCCGTTCTTCGGGATGTCAACTGTCAGAAGATCTGATTTTTTGTCAGATAATGATGACGTTGCTACGTCAGCTTGCGCACTTGGATGAGTGCGCAGTTCAGTCTGCGCAGTTGAGGTGTTGCACAATCTGTCTCCTGCGCAGTTCAATTGAAGAGTGCACAACTTGATTTTCTTTGCCTTTTTGATGGGTGCAACTTGATTTTTAGGACCTACAAGACCCCCTTCAAAGTTTTCGAAGTTTGAAAATATTCAAAGCTTCGAAATACTTTGAATTTTGATTTTAAAATCAAGTTGCGCAAGTAATGCCCTGTCTGCGCAATTGGAGGAATTAGTTCCTATTTCTTCGGCGCAATTTGAGGCGTATGTTTACTTTCGAAAAACTATAAATAGTTCTCATTCTTCTTTCTGTTATTCTTTACTTGTTTCCAAACGTTTGAGAGAGAAAACTCCTGAGCCAACTCCGACCCTTCTCCGTCTTCTCTGTCGACACCAATGGCTCCGAAACGCTCCGCCGCCGAGAAGGGCAAAGCCCCTGCTGAGTCTTCGACTCGGGCTGCGCCTCACATTTCTCGTCACGAAGTCGGTCATCCCGCACTGCAAGGTAGTGAACTCGATCAAAAACCCTTTTTAGGGTTCTTTGACATTGTCGAACCTTCAAACCTTTCTCTTTTTAGAGATTTGGTTGTATTGCGCCACCCTATTTAGGGTTTTGGTTGCATAAACTCAATAGTTTTCATTTTTATGAAAACTATTTTCTTGCGCAATCGGTAAAAAGAGCTGGCAAATGTTCAGCACAATCTGCTGATTTGCGCAAGGCTGTCCAGCGCAAACTGATGCTTTGCGCAAGTTGTTCAGCACAATTTGATGACTTGCACAAGTATATGTATTGGCACAATTGGACATTTTGCTCATATAGACTGCATTAGCGCAATCTGATGCCATGCACATAGCGCAATCTGATGCTTGCGCAATTTGCTAATCTTTTGAACAGAATCTTACATTTTACATGTACTGAATTCTGTCTCTTTGCTTGATGCAGTCAACCTCAGGGAAGACCCGAATTATGAAGTCTTTGCAGGGACTTTAGCTGAGCCAAAAATTAAAGAGGATCTGTCCCATGTGATATTTCCTCAGTATGCCCTACCATCTTTCCGACAGGCCATTCTAACAGCACATGATAATGAGACATTGCTAAGTCTGATAAACGGGCAGCCTTTGCAGACTGCTGACGCCGTTACTCACAAGAAACCTCTGTTTCTATTTGGTGAGGCTCTTGATAAGAGTTCTCAGCCAAGGCCTCGAGTTGAACAAAGACTCTTTCAGAGAGGCGAAAAAAGGATATTGTTACCAGACATTTGCAGGTGCCTCCTCCTATCCCGCTATGCTCATGCGAGTTATCCCGGAGGATGGACTGGGATATTACTCCTCTCCAGCAAGCCAGAACAAGAAATATTTGTGTGAAGAAAGGACCGAATAACAAGGATATGTTCTATAGCTCCTCTGAGCGTCACAGCTCCTTGCTCAGAGGATTGAAGCCCGGTTGCATTCCACCGGAGAACTCCTTCCTGCTGCTGCCAGTTAGAACACCAATCTTTGCGAATAAATTTGCGAAGGTTGAGGGAAGATATCCGGATCAGGACATCCGATTGACAGGTCTGGTGAACCCAGATAACAAAAGATGGAAACTGCATAGCAAATTGGATATTGGTTCAGTTTGAAGAGAAGCTCAAAGAGATTGAGCTGTACCAGGCGGTATACTCTAACGTATTCGGATTCCACCCCAACCCTCATCTGTTTCTCGCTTTAGCGGAGAGGTACAATTTTAGGATAGGGACTTTCATGACACCCTGTAGAGATTGGACTAGCTCTTCATGAGATAAAGTATATCTCAAGCTTACCAATGGGAGACTTCTCCTATGAAAAATTTGTTCCAATCAATGACGAGTTGGACCGACTTCATCGGGAGAACGCTGATATGGTGGCCGTTTTTGAAGAACTGCTGTGCCACTATAAGATTTGCTCCATGTATTACAAGAGTGGTTCCTCTGGCACTTGCTACTCGTCAAAGTGGTTGTCCTATCTCTTCCTTAACCACATCATGGGAAGAAGACTAAGGAGCACGATACGTGCAACCCTAACTTCTTCAGACCACTCAGCCATAGTGAGGTGATAGGACTAATGGAGGAAAATAAGGAAATGGACATCAAGGTTGATGAAGAACTTCAATATCCTCCTTTCAAGACAGGAGATGTTATTGAAAGTTTCGTGAGAATGGGCTATAGGCCCATGTCAAAGGAAGCCCAGCTGGCGGGTTTCCTCACATACTGGATCCGACGATTCGTCGTCCCTGGAGCGAGTGCCGTAGATCGCTTCCATCACGGCGTACTCTTTGCTGCCGTCCGTTTAGTCTTTGGCTATCGATGGATCTGCTATCGGCGATGACCTGCAGAGTGAACGCGGGTCTTCGTCTTTTGTTGATTCAATGCTCAAGGGTAAAGGAGAGAAAGGAAACTTTCCTCGGCTGGAGCTTCCCTACACTTATTTGTTCGGATGGTTGCTTCTGCACTATCCTTCATTGATGAACCCCGATATGGGGGCGGTCAGCGGAAGCTTCTTGCAGAGATTCTCCAAGAGTAAATGGATATATACCAGTCTAAGAGATTGCAGACGAGCTCTGAATCTCGGGAAGGGGTAGAATTTCTACTGTGTTCCCCCCCAACTGGCTATAAATATATGTCTACAAATCTGGTTGATCTTGGGAGGCAGCCTTTGGGTCGTGCAGCATTTGATTGACTGAGGACAATTAGGCCGTCGTACTTGGTTTATAGATTTGAAGATGAATGTTATTTAGAACCATATCTTCCCAGCCGCTTTGCCCGTCAATTCGGCTACGACCAATTCCACATGGGTAACGCCATAACGTGCCTGCAAGGAAAAGGCTATCTGATTGATGGAGCCCGGGCATGGGCTTATTATAATGCTCGAGATACCAGAACAATGTTCTCGATGCCGACAAAGAGCGACCATGGCCCGCGGATGCTGTACACATATTCAATCTTCTACACCTCGGCGAATACCTTTGCCGAGAACTTTAGTCTTGCCGACAGCTTCGCAA
The DNA here is from genome assembly GCA_029216955.1 of Iris pallida. Taxonomy (NCBI): domain Eukaryota; kingdom Viridiplantae; phylum Streptophyta; class Magnoliopsida; order Asparagales; family Iridaceae; genus Iris; species Iris pallida. The sequence goes on from JANAVB010011399.1 coordinate 11,692,220, forward strand.
CAGCGACTAGATTGAAGAAAGGAGCAACTGTTGTGTTGGCACCTGGCAACGAGGAAGAGCGTGAACCGGCCGATACGCCGTTGGAAGCTTCAAGGGAAGTCAACTTCCCGGAAGAAGTCAACGAGCCATTGCGCATCTCCTTAAAGGTTGTCAGATCTCCAGCCAAGGAGAGAAGAGAAGAATAGAGGAATCTTCTTCTCCGGTTGCGAAAAAGAGCTTGTCTTGGAACCTTCAGAAAGGGTCACGACCCGATCACAATCTCGGCAGCAAGCCGAATCAACTCAAAGAGAAGAGGCGGCGATCCCGACCTCTATCCAAAGACAAGACAATGTTATAGATGTAGAGAGTCCAGAGAGACCTCTACATAGAAAGAAGATAGTCTTCCGAAGAAAGAAGGTAGTCACTCCTCGACCTATGTCATCGGTCGTGGCTAGTGCTATTGCTGGAGTTACAATGTCATCTCCTACACCCCCCCCGAACCTGAAGCTTTCAGCCCAGAAAGGAGGGATGAGGCTGTAGAGACCATGGAAGAAGCCGTGGAAAAAGAAATGAGTGGTAAGATCTCCTACACTTGCAGTGGAGACCACACAGCTTCCTATACCAGGAACACTCCGTGAAGAAGAAGATCGTTTAATGATTGATGCATTGAATGATTGCGACTTCGGCCTGCAGGATGATGTAGATCCGGCCGTCGCAACTGACAGCGAAGAAGCACCGAGGACAGTATAAGTGAAGATGCATCAACAGAAGCTGTTGATGATACTTTAAATCCAGAAGAGGACGCTAATATCCATGTATCCCCAAAAGCTGTTGATGACACGCCGAATCCTGAAGAGGATGTTGAGGTGCATGTGTCTTCAGAAAAGAGTGCGGGTGAAGAAGTAGCGCCTGAGGAAACTACTACTGCTGATCCCAAAGGTATTAAATGAGATTATCAACCTTCTTTTCACAGATTAAATGGCTGACATCTCTCTCTTTTATCTATGCAGAAATCGAATCATCTCTAATTTCTTCCGCATGCACAGACATAGTGCCAATAACGGCGATAGCTAGTGGTAGCCGACCTATTTCGGGTGGCTCCGAGGCGGGTAGTAGCCAGGCAGTAATGTCTGAGGCTACTTCTGCGAGGGTGGAACCTGTACCAGCAGATGACAGACTTGTCGCTGGACCAAGCCATGGTAAGATTGCCTCTACTTTTGATCCTTTTCAATCAGTTGCTAATGACAACCAAATGATAAAGTTCATTTGATTTTGCAGAAGAACATCTGGGAGGGACAGCTAGCTCTACGATGGCTCCTCTATCCATAGAGCCCCCCATTCATGTACAAAAAGCTGAACGTCTATCCCAGGCACCTGCTACTTCGTCGTCAATGGAGTAGCCGCTACACCTGTGCTCTGGCTACTAACCGATTTATCATAAGCTCCTTCACCAACCTTTTCTTTAATTCGTTGGGACCCTTGGTAGATAGGGTGATAGAAAAGAAGATGCTGGTTTCTCTACAGTTAGAGGTCCAACGTCTTATCTGATCAATGCCATCCGCAGTCAAGGTGACGAAGCTCAGGCTGTTTTTCTTGAACATATATTAGATGAGCTGGAGGCATCGGTTAGAATCTATAAAGAGCTTAATAGGGGGGAGATGGAGCTCTTGGTACAGGCTGAATTCGAGAAGATGTCACAAGAAGTTGCAGTTGCGAAGGTTGATCTCCAAGTTCTCTTGGACACTTTCTCTACTAAGTCTGCTGAGTATTCCCAAGTGGAAACAATAGCATCTGTTGCTGAAGAGAAGGAGAGAAAAGTTGCTGAGCTGCAAGCAGAATCTGCCCGTCTTCAAGAAGAGCTGAGACTTGTTCAGCTTGCTCTGGAGGATGAGGTCACACAACATCAGGCTGCAGTTCAAAACTGAACGCTCTGACTCAGGAAAGAGATGAGTATGTCACAACTCATCAAGATGAAATCTCTCGCAGAATAGTAACCATGCCATCTTTCGACGACAAGTCTGGGATGGAGGAAGCTAGGAGGCGAGTGATGGACTCTCGTGAGGAGCGACTGCAATCTTTAAAGCAGCAGATGACTAGCTTGATGACCCCGCCAGCAGAATGAGAAAGACTTTTTGTATCTTCAATTTTTGGTGACATGTAATTTTATAATGTCTTTCAATTTTGATCAATCAATAAAAATATTTTCTTTGTGGCTCTATTATTTATTGCATATCTTATTCAGATAAATAATAGCGATAGAAATATATTCAGAGGTGCAAGACATGATATATTTCTTGATTTTAGAAAATAATCATATTCAATTATATCTGCTCAGAGGTAATGTGGACATGGCAGAATATAATTTATTGAATATCATTATTTCAGTAGACAACTTAATCAAAGATGACAAAATGTGTGAACGAAATGAATCGTCAGGATGAACGGATGGACCGTTAAATGAATGGAATGAACGGATGAACCGTCTGATAGATGAAATAACGGGCGAACCGTCAGATGAATGTAATGAACGGGTGAACCATCGGATGAATGTAATGAACGGATGAACCGTAGGATGGATGTAATGAACGGATGAACCGTCGGATGGATGTAATGAACGGATGAACCGTCGGATAGATGGAACGAACGGATGAACCATCGGATAAATGTAATGAACAGATGAACCGTCGGATGAATGTAATGAACGGATGAACCGTCGGATGGATGTAATGAACGGATGAACCGTCGGATGGATGGAACGAACGGATGAACCGTCGGATAAATGAACGGATGAACCGTCGGATGAATATGATGAACGGGCGAACCATCGGATGAATGTAATGAACGGATGAACCGTCGGATGGATGTAATGAACGAATGAACCGTCGGATAAATGAACGGATGAACCGTCGGATGAATGTGTCGCTTCGTTGTCTTACGAATCTCTGTCTATAAATAACAAAAAATCAGATAGAATGATCATTTCACTTTTCAACATAAAGATATCGTCTGAAGATGCTTCCAAGAAGGCTGAAATTGCTCCGAAGGTTGAAGCGGTTACTGAAAAACGTCCAGTCGAGCCGGCCCAGCCAAAGCAGACAGAGGCAGGCGAAGGTTCATCTGCACCCAAGCCGCCAAAGGACATCTTGGACTTCCTTCTTGAACCAGGGAAAACAGAGGAAAAAGTGGCCATGAGGATGGCTGCTTGCAAGTTCCTGATGGGTTCGAGCAAAGATGTTCTCAACTCTTTTGCTGATTATTATTTTTTTTGAGAAGGATGGTAGTGGCCCTCAGCCCAATTTTGAGAAGGATGATAGTGACCTTCCTTGATATTATGTACTATCATTCATGATGAAATAAAATCAAATTTTATTTATGAACTTGTCTGATGATTACAAGCAATATCTTTTACATTTATACATAATACTTTTTGAGAAACTTGCCATTGATAGGCATCATTGTAACTCGACCATCCAGCTCTGTGAGTTGATAGGCTCCATTTGAGAAGACTTTGCTCACGATATATGGACCTTCCCACTTTGCATCGAACTTGCCCTTGCTCATGTGATTCATAGTCATAGGACGTCTGACTGTTAGAACGAGCTCTCCTTTATGAAAGGCTCTGACTTTAACTCTGCGATTGAAAGTCTTTGAGATGCGGGCTTGATATAACTCAATATCCTGTTGAGCTAAAAGCCGCTTCTCGTCGAGCGCTTCTAATTCTTGGAGTCGAAGAAGGTCGTTGTTCTCTGTAGTGAGCTCGTTGGAGATAGCAATCCTTAAAGATGGAATTTGAAGTTCCAGGGGTAGAACTGCTTCACAGCCGTATACCAAAGAGAAGGGTGTACAGCCTGTAGGATTGCGGATTGTAGTACGATAGGCCCATAGGCATTCTCCAAGCTTTTCACTCCAGTTTCGTTTGTTAGTAGACACAAACTTTTTGAGGAGCTTGATGATAGTCTTGTTGAAAGCTTCAGCCAAGCCATTAGCAGCAGGATTGTAGGCTGTCGAAGCGACATTGTCAATCCGGTGATCGTCACAGAACCTTGTGAACTTTTGGCTGATGAACTGAGGTCCATTGTCATAAATGATCCTTCGAGGTACACCAAATCTATAGATGACATGATGTTTGACGAAGTTGATGACGCTGCTAGTCTTGACTTCCGCCAATGGTATAGCTTCGGCCCTTTGGAGAAGTAGTCGGTTATTGCCAGTATGAACCGATGTCCCCTAGAAGAAGGAGGATTGATGGGACCTATAATGTCCATGCCCCAAGCTTCAAAAGGCCAGGAGCAGTCGGATGAAGGAATTCCGATGGTTGATGAATGAAATCTGCGTGGATTTGACAAGCTCGACATTTCCTTGCATATTCGATGGCATCAGATACCATAGAGGGCCAGTAATAACCCATGCGCCGGATACGATCCTGTAGCTTAGGACCAGGTTGATGTGCTCCGCAGACACCGTCGTGAGCTTCACGCAATACTTGTTTTGCTTCATCACCAGCAAGACAGCGCAAGAGCAAGCCGTCATAAGTTCGCCGGTAAAGAGTTTTGGTGGTCTGATTGTAATAGAATCGCAGAGACCGCCGACGAACACTCGTAGCTTCCTTGGGATCTTCAGGGAGTATGTCATGAACTACGAAGTCGATAAAAGGAGTTCTCCAATCTTCACCGATAACATTGACTTCAGTAAGATTACTGAACTCAATATTACGATTATTTTTAATACAGAATAATTCCCGATTAGAGATAACCACCACCTGCTGTCTTTTGATAGGGATGGCTAAGACTGCTGCAAGATTGGCTAAAGCGTCGGCTTCAGTGTTGCAAGCTCGTCGGACATATTCGATGAAGAAGGTTTTGAATGATTAGCCATGCTGATTGCCGCTTCATAATAAGGCACTAGATCTTGATGGCGAACTTCATAAGTCCCTCTAACCTGGTTAACAACCAGTTTGGAGTCACCATAGACTTCAAGATATTCAATGTCTAGTTGTTTAGCTAGCTGAAGACCAATGAGTGGAGTATTGTATTCTGCCACGTTATTGGAGCAAGGTTCATCTAAGGAGTAGGCTCTTTGAATAGTTGACCCGTCTGGAGAAACAAGGACAACTCCAACTCCTGCAACAATGGCACCATTGGGTCCAATCCTGGATGCACCGTCAAAATAGACACAAAGTAGGAAATTCTTCGAGATCATATTTGATTCCAATGTCTCGTCTGGAATTTCATCATAGAGTTTGGATGTCTCTGGAACAGGATGAGCCGCTAAGAAATCCGCCAGTGCTTGACCTTTGACAGACTTTTGAGGAACATATACCATGTCATATTGGGCTAGCAGAATGGCCCATGTAGCCAGCCGAGAATTGAGTGTGCTAGGCTTCTTTATAGTACCCGAAGAGGATTAACTCGGAATATGACATGAATAGTTTGGCCAATGATGTAATGCCTCGTCTTTTGAACAGCAAACATAAGAGCTAGGCATTCTTTTTCGACCGGACTATAACGGTGTTCAGCACCAATCATAGTACGACTGAGATAATAGATGGCTTGTTCATGGCCTTTTTGTTCTTTTGGGCAAGTAAAGCACCCAATGAATGATCCATAGCACGACGTACATTAAGAATGGTATGCCTGAGATCGGTGGCACAAGACTGGTGGGTTCATGAGATATCGCTTTATGTCGTCAAATGCTCGTTGAAATTCTTCGGTCCAAATAAAGATACACCCTTCTTCATTAGCTGAGTAAATGGTCTGCAGCGTCCAGACAGATTCGAAATGAACCTCCTGATGTACGCAAGTCGACCTTGGAATCCTCGTAGCTCTTTTAGGTTGCGTGGAGGACGCATCTCTTGAATGGCTTTGATCTTCTCGGGATCCACGTGTATACCCTTAGAGGTAATGACGAAGCCGAGAAATTTGCCACTAGAGACACCCAAGAATGACTTGGTGGGATTCATTTTGAGTTGATGTTGGCGTATGATTTGAAGATAGTTCTCAAGTCTTGGATGTGATCTTCCTTTCGACGACTTTTGACAGCAATTCGTCGACGTAGCATTCGACAGTCTTGCGCAGATGATCTCGAAAGATGGTACTCATAGCTCGTTGGTAAGTTGTACCAGCGTTCTTGAGACCAAATGGCATTACAGTATAGCAGTAGACTCCGCGAGGAGTAAAGAAGGTATGTTTTTCGTCTTCAGGATTCATCCGAATTGATTGTATCCGGAAATCCATCCATGAAAATATTCGCTCGAACCCACATGTGTTATCAATCATGACGTCCGTGATAGGGAGAGGAAATTCATCTTTTGGACAGGCTTCATTAAGATCTCGAAAGTCGATGCAGACTCGAACTTTGCCGGTTTTTTCAGGACTGGAACGACGTTGGCTACCCAATCTGGGTGTTGTTCTTCTCGGATAAAGCCACAAGCGATGAGCTTCTTGACTTCATCGTCGATTGCATCCATCATTTCTGGCTTGAAGCGCCGTTGTTGCTGTTTGACCGGTTTTGCATTTGGCAGGATGTTCAATTTGTGAGTAGCAACTTTGGGATCTAGACCTGGCATGTCTTCATAGCTCCAGGCAAAGACATCAATGTATTCTTGAATAAGAAGAATTAATTCTTGCTTATCTGCCTCTGGAAGGTTCTTGCTGATGAATATTGGACGAGGTGACCCGCTCTCTCCTACATCAATTTGAACTAATTGATCTTCGGTAGGAGGTTCTCGTTGTTCGAATCGGAGTTCCCATTGGGTATCCATTCGTTGAGCCCAAGGATCTGTTTCAGGATTTTCTTCAATATCCTCATCATAGCCTTCTGGAAGTTCAACGGAGACCATGTTAGAAGATACGATCAATCGATGAATTGACCGATGCTGGTGTCAGAATCCCATGATCTGGAATCAGAAGAAGAGCGCTCCTCACTATCGGATTCGGAGCTGCTGGGGATAATACCGAGTTAAAGAATATCCGAGACCTCTTTTGGTCTGCTATAGTACATCTCTGACTTTCCTTTCGGAACAGCCGTACGGATAGGAGTTCTTCTACCCTTGCCGTAGTTGAGACCATTCTTGAAGTCATAACCCATCTTTGATGATGTCTTTTGATGTTGACTGTAACGACGCAGTTGAAGATGCCCCGTATCGTTACTTTTGCTATCATCCGTATAACTGAATTTTTGTTCCGGTCCTTTACTAAAAAGTATTGGACTCTCGTCTCTTTCGAGAAGGGACAACAAAGTATGAATCCTCTGGGTGCGAGTAAGACTTCTGTTTGAAGAGACTGTACAATCCATTGTAAATGACCGAAAGCTATCTAACATATCCAAATAGCATTTAGCATGATAAATGACATCAGTATACTGGAAAGGAGATGCTTTTTATTGATTTGTACATCTGTATTTACAGCAGGACCTTTAGCCTTACAGGCTTGGTCAGATTGATTACAAGAGGGAGAAGAAGAACGTGGAGGATTAGCCTTATTACGACGGAGGTCGATAACAAGCGGCTCAGAAGGTGAGCTCCCTTTTTCCTTGTTATGAGATAAATCAATAACAAGTGGCTCAGAAGAGGTGAGCTGCCTTTTTTTCTTGTTACGACGTAAGTCAATAACAGTGGCTCAGAAGTGGTAGCTCCCTTTGATCCTGACCACCATCAGTTGGTTGCTTCTGGACTAAAATGAATAGCCAGTGGTTTGGAGGATTGAGGACGAGAAACACGCCCTTTGACAGGTATGATGAGAGTGTCATTAGGCACTGCTTCTTGTTCTTCTTCAGTGTCAAGAGACAGTACTAATTTCATGAACTCATCCTTGTACATACAGCATCGTTGCAGTATGCTTCGACACCTTTGAATAGAGAGATCAGCAACCTCCTTTTGAACCTCTCCATTGTCATCGACATATTTGAAACATTGATGGAGAGTCGAAGGAACAATTTATGTTCATGCAAGAATGGTCTCCCAACAGAGCATTGTAAGAACAACCATGGTTGTCAATGATGTAGAAGGTCACCTTTGTGCGGAGATTGCCTATTTGGAGTTTTAGGCGAATCTTACCCAGGGTTCACTTCTTCCCTGATTGAACCAAGGATGGTGGTGATTGTACTGGAAAGACTATGCACTAGGATCTTCAATGCATCTAACATTGTCTTCGGCATGATGCTGAGAGCAGACCCTGATCTATCAGAATACGATCGACTTTCATCAGTCGACATATCCTGTATAGTATAGAGGACGGTCGTGCCTATTGTCTTCCATCAGCATGTCATCCTGTGTGAAGGTAATGTTTGGAATTAACTCCAACACACTATGACAATGGAGGCAAGAGACTGGCTCTGCTTTCGGCTTCTTTAGAAGGGATAGACAGGTTTCTGCCTGCATTAGAGCTTCACTCAGAGTTCTCGAGTCTCTTTGGAGAGGCGCAAGAGCTCGAAAATTGACAGTCGGGCCGGTGTATTGGCTAATTGAGCCAAGATATCAAAGTTGTAAGGCTTTTCAAGTCCAGAAGGAGATGACTTCTTCAAAGGTTTGTCGAAGCGGACTTGTTGTTTGCCTTTGTCGGCTACTGTCGGCTTGGGAGTGGGTTCTACAACCGGTGAGGAGGCAGCAAGAATATCCTCAGTGGAAACAGGTTGCACTGGAGCGGGTTCAGAAGAAGAAGCAGGATTCTCCTGAGTCTCGGATAATCCTTTAGATAGGCTCTCCCTGATCTGGTGCCTAGCAGGATTTCCTCATCAACTATGGGGTCAAAAGACACCATATTGCAGATTTTTGTTTTGCCTTTGGAGCGTTTCTTTTCTTCTGTAGGAAGAGGGAACTTCGAACTCTGAAAAAAGATCAGGGTGAATCCACATAATCTCGCCATTGTCAAAGACAAGGGGACAAGACCTTCACTTCGTGGAGGAGGGAGATTCTCGATCTCAAGAGTAGCTTTGGGGATAGGGATGACACCGTGCTGTACCATCTGCGGAGGGAAGTTACCAAACTGAACTGAGACCATATTCGCGGTAACCGTCTTCTCGTCTTGCTGCAGAGTGACAACACCAGCATTGACTAGCTCCTGAATTTTGCCTTTGAGCACATAACATGCTCGAGTGGGATGCCCAATGAACCTGTGATAGACACAGTATTTGGGATGATCAGTCTTACCGACCTCATCAGGCTTTTCGGGTCTGGGAGTTGGAGCTTATTGCTTTTGATCAAGCAATCAAAATGCTCACGGTCATTCTCGTCAAATGAGTACTCTACTTTCGGACGAGGTTCCCTTGGTGGAGGTGCTGAAGGAGTAGAAGTAGACGTAGGTGGAGCTACATTGACCGCCAGAGATTCTTTATTCTTCAAGATGATATTCAGAGTTTCTTTTCCCTTGCGGTTGTTCTGGCGATTACCACCACTCGATGTCTGGTGTTCATCCCGATCGGGGTTAGACATGTGTACCCCTAACTACTTGAATTTGTCAGCACTAACTTCAGCTGCTTTAGCGTTGACAATGAAGGATTGTCAGTCTTGGAACTGAGTTGACCCCGTCCACATGTTGATGATAGGCAAAAGATTTGCCTTGCAGGTGTCTATAGTCACAGCGGCCGGAGTTCCAGGAGGCATTTTTAAAGCTTCTCGCGGAACCTTTCAATGAAACTCTCAGCGGTTTCATTATGCCTTTGTTTGCTTTTATTAAGGGCTGACATGGTCATGTCGTTCATCCCCTCATAGAATCGTTCCAAGAAGATTTGTTTTAGACCTGAGAAAGAGGTGATACAGCCATCGGGTAAACTCCTGTACCAATCGTATGCTACACCGGCTAAACAGCCAACAAATACCCTGGTAAGAAGCGTCATTTGGCTGAAGTTGGACAGTCATTACCTCAAAGTGGTTAATGAACTGACTGGAAGAAGTGCTGCCATCAAACAGCGAGATTGTTGGGATTTTGTACTTGGAGGAAATGGGACTTCCTTCCATTCAACTGGGTAGGGTTGTTCGATCCCCAACCTCTGCAGATTGTCTTTCTCTTTGAAGGCCTCGAATTGCGTGCGCAGGAGTTTGACAGCTTCATTAGCATCCGCCAATGATGTAGAAGGAACAGGCTGAATCAGAGTATTAGGGGGAGGAACAGCGTGATAAGCACTACCCCCAGCACCTGACTGACTGGTTAGGTTGAATCTGTACAGGAGGTACTTGAAGAGATGCTACTCCCAACCCTGCATTGACAGGCACCGACAATGCTATGATCTCAGGATTTGTAGCAAGTACAGTCGGTGGTACTGTATGTTGGGCCACGATGATAGAATGCATACTTGCAATCATTTCAGCCATGGTCTTCAACTTGTCTTCTAACGCAGATATTCGTTGTTCTTGACTAGCCGAACTAGAAGCATCTGGGTCTTCGGTAACAACATAAGCTGTCACTTCTCTAGGTACAGTGGAAGATACTGTCTGTTCAGAACTTTCGCTGTATGCATCATAGTCGGAGAAAGAATCATCTCCTGAGTGAGAAAGAAGGAGATGACCGGAAGGATCTTGAAGATTCCTTTGACCGATGTATTCTCGGCTTCGGGATCTGGTATGTCGAAATACTCCTTCAGAATACCGCTGGCTGGGCTTGCGAGGCTTGCCATGCTTGGAGCACCTTCTACCCCCAGTGTCTCGGGAAGTCATGTTGACGGAAGCGTACAACACTTCGTCTTATCTTCTGACATAGGTTTAGAGTTTGTAAAGTTCAGACGATCGAAGACAGATCATTTGTTGTCTGACAGCAACACTTGATGACAACCTTGTGATTACAATGGTGTCCAAGTAGTTGCACTGGAGGTGTTGAGATGTTGTCCCGTTTTTGTTTGAGGTGTTCTCGGAGATCGGGAATAATGACGGGACGAGAAGAAGTCTGAGGGATATGTTCTTTGACAATATTCGGAACATGGTTCCGGTTCTTCAAATATTTTGTCCCTTGAGTGTACAGGGAAGTACTCATCTCATTAGCATAGGTGTCAGGATTTTTGATCCTGGAAGCTTGCCTCTGATGCTGGTTGGTCTTCGGCATTGGTTGTTTGCGTTTCGCCGAAGTAGGTCTATTGAGATAAGTTATTAGATCAGCAAATTCACCAGGGGTTTCTGTCTAAGACACCAGCAATTTTCCCTATTTTGAGCGGGATATCCTTAGAGTTGGGAGATTTTGGAATTCTGCTACCGGAGTAGGCAGAATACCTCTTTGATCAGTACACTTCCCTTTGGCAAGGAAGGAAGAAGAACTCTTGTTTGAGAGAGTCCTTGTACTGACTGGTGCCGAGGCACGTTCAGATTGATCTTCTACGGTAAAAACCGAAGAAGAATGAGAAAAACCAAAGGGCCTTTTCCTTTGTTTTGTGAAGAAGGGTTAGCTAAAAAGCGTTTCCCTGTTGTCTTCCAAGTCGTGAAACGAGAAAGTCTGATAAAAGACCAACGGGCCTTTTTCTTTGTTCTGAGGAAGAGGAACAGTCAACAGACTACCCCAGTGGATTGCGCTGGAGCAACAGGGTGTTGGGAAGAGGAGCAGAGTTTTTTCCCTTGCTGTGATAAGAAGAGAGATTAGCCAAAGGGCTGTCTCTCTTAGACTGCGCTGGCGCAGCTTGCGCAGGAGCTGGAGTGGCTGTTGGCGCATTGGCTGATTGCGCATGAGGATCTCTGACCGATGGTCTTCTGGCCACAGTCACAGCAGATTGCGCAGTATGAGTCTTGACTTCAAAGTGCTTAAGTTGTATTCTGGTTGCTGGAGTGGTGGACTGCGCAGGCAGAGTTGCAGCCAACTGCGCCAAGGGAAGAGGAGTCTTGCACTTTGACAGAGCAGCATAGGAAGTGGTTTGTGCACTGGCAAGGGAAGCAGCATACTGCGCATGGGCAGTAGAAGCAGACTGCGCAACAGTCTTGGGAGCAGAGACAGCAGACTGCGCACAGAGACAGCAGGCTGCGCAGAGGGTTGTGCAGAGGCTTTGGAGTCCACACTGAACAGACTTTGCTCTTGGCAGAAGTCGCAGTGCGACGAGTAGTCCCGGAGTTGATCATCGCCTCGTAGTCCGTCTGGTTGACCTTTACAACCAGCATCTTCTGCGTCTTTCCGATTGACGCTACGTCACATTGAGTTGTCACTTCCTCGTCGGAGGAGAAAGTCGTCCCCAGCAGAGTTGCCATTTTGTTTGCAAAACAAAAGTTGATCTTATTTCATAAACTTTGTAAGAAGATTACAAGAATTCTGGAAAAGTACAACTATAGGAATCCGATCTGAAGACGATCGCTTTATCCCTTGGACGATGTGAACTTTGAAGACGGTAGCCTCTGAAGAATGCAGCAGCACTTTGGCAAGAACTTCTGATCTCTGTGATGATTCTGATCTGATCTGGGATCATCTAGGCTTGATAATGAAGACTTGAAACTCTATTTATAGAGTTCTGGAAATAACTAATTTTTAGTTATTCTGAATTGCGCAGGATGGATTGCGCAGACATTGGACTGCGCAAGCAGCGAACTGCGCAGGCAGTTACCGATCGTGGACCACCTGTATGTGACGCGTGGCATTGTTTGATTGAAATGTGCTTGGTCGTGTACAGACGGTTGCCACATGGTGAGTAATTAATGGCATGTAGGCCACGTGTAAATTGTCAGTTGTCTTGATGGAGTGCGCCACTTGAATTGCGCTGGCTTCAGACTGCGCTGAGATTGAATTGCGCTGCCGGGAGTCTAGCAGATTGCGCTTCGATTGGGCTGGTAGCTTGCGCTGCATGTACAGCTGTTCTCGAGCGCTGTGCTGCACGATAAACGAACAGTTTCCTCGTTCTTCGGGCTGTCAGCTGTCAGAAGATCTGATTTTCTGTCAGATAATGATGACGTTGCCACGTCAGCTTGCGCACTTGGATGAGTGCACAGTTCAGTCTGCGCAGTTGAGGTGTTGCGCAATCTGTCTCCGCAGTTCAATTGAAGAGTGCACAACTTGATTTTCTTTGCCTTTTTGATGGGTGCAAATTGATTATTAGGACCTACATAGATCTAGGTCTCCGGCGATCGTCGGGAAAGAATGGGCGTAGGGTGGTGGCTAGGGCGGTCGGGAATGGAAGTAGGGTTAGGGTTGTCACGCCCCGATCCGGGAAATCGCTCGTCCTCGCTAGATTTCACCCGAATCATCGTCCTCGCTGGGGGGCGTGATGCCGCACGAGCCTGGAGTTGCGCTCCTGTAAGGCAAGATAACAGGTTCACATAGTGTTTATCTCAAATTGATAACATAAGCAGCGGAAGGAAACAAAATATAACATAAGAATCTCTTTTATTGATTATGAACTGAAGATTACAAAGGCTCTGAACAGCCCAACTTAACATGCCAATTGGCTACAACGCTCATGATCTCTCTAGCTCACAAAGGATTACATTATTCCATACATTATGCCTCTTTATAGCCACCAAGTAGTTTTCGGCCGAACATCTCCAAGTCGCAAGTCCGAACGCCTATGCGGTAGCTCCTCTTGAACGCCAAGGACTCCATGCCTCGACACGTCCAAGCCAAGCTCCGCCCCGAGCCGAACATACCTGAACCTGCACATAAACTAGTGGGGGATTAGTGCTTTCGTCCTCGCTTCGCACTGATCAAGACCCCTCGCACCCAAACCAAATACTAAGTATATTTAGTGAGACATACATCTTAATTGTGATCTTTCTATTTAGCCTTAGAGTCAGTTTCATGGCAATACTTAAACATAACACCTTTTCATAAATGTGTCCAATACCGTGTCTCTGCGGCAGATACAGTTAGACATAATATGAACATAAACATAGTGATCGTGCTCATCTCCGTCCCATATTGCCTAGCCTGAAAGGGTTAGAACTTTACATAAGAAATCATACAACTCACGGAAAATTCCAATTATAAACTTAGACAATGCATAAGGGTCGCAGGCCCTGCGCCTGCACCCAACTCTAATCTCAGTCCACCGGCCCTATCTATATGAAAGTCACGGTGTTTCGCACCGTAATGGACTTGGCATCTCTTATGTGTAAGCCTATGATCGCTTCGATACGGGTTGCTAGCCCAATATCTGAAGGATCCCAAAATTACTGATATCATAGCTTATCACAACACTGGACGGTCGCAATCCGTCCGAATGTGCACCATAAATATCATACATAATTCCCTCATAGGCCGAACGGTCCCTGCCCCGGTCGTAACCGTCCGAGGGAAGCCGTACCCGTGCACGGGCCATCCGAGTCCATTGACCATGCAATACGCGCCATAGCATACAAGTCATACATTCCAACCCATCTCGTGTTCCATAAACATAATCTCGCTCCATAAACATATTCGCGTCTCATAAACATAATCCACCATCCTCATCTCAAGCTCCGTCGGCATTATGCCCCAACACATCCGTATTGATGCACGACGCCCAACGGCTTAGACATCTCGTACTTATGTTCAACGCGTTCCATTCATAAGTTATTCACATAGCCTAATTTCGTAGTTACTTATTCATTTCCTAGCTTCCGTGCACGAGGGCACGTTTAACGCCGTAATCAATGTTCTAGACCTAGTGTTCAATGTTTTCGGAGCCGTGCACGTGGTGCACATCTCAATATCATCTTTCAATGTTCTACCATCATTACCCTACCGCGACTCGATCGTACACTTGATGCACGTCGCTTCAATTGTTCAATGTTCTACCTTAGTGTTCGACACATACTGAGACCTCAATTCGCCCGAGCCACGCTCGCTAACTCAATAGCTACTTACGCATACAATGATATATTTTTATTAGACGTGAAGGAATAGGGAGAGAGTCAAGAACCCGCCCACCTTAAGCCGATACGCCTTGCCGTTTCACCGAGCTGAAGCGGCTCGCTTCCATAACCTGGTCGCATAGCTAACTCTCGGACTTAGCTATTCCTTTGAACTACTCGGTTGATTTGGCCTACCGCGCCCATGCCACAATCCGTTGCAAGGCCACGATTTGGTTTCGCGGACACTTCACTGAATAAGGCAAAATGCCGACCCCTTATCGTCCAGCGTAAAAGCATAGCCTGCACACGAGATCAACTAAAGTCAATACTTGCTCAAATGGGACTTATCCTTTGCATCGATTCGATTCATAGATTCCAATCGACTCAAAGCTTACATTGCCCAACGTAACTCTTGCATCGATTCGCATCGATACCTCATCGGGTCAACGCAACTCGAGTCAACGACTCATCGTAATGCACCGTGCGGAGCGGGGCATTACAAGGGTTTCGACTGGGGGCCTATTTATAGGACTGGGTTTGGGATTAGATTAGGGTTTCGACCGTAAATTTAGGAAGGGTTAGGGTTTCGGCCGTCGGTCGAGGATTATACGGAGACGAAGGCGGTGGTCACGCCACTTTACAGAAACCCCCCTTCCAATAATCGTTATTACACAATCCCCCCCCGCCTCTGTTATGTGCAAAATCCAATTTGCATAATCCCCCCACCGTCCAGCGTAAAAGCATAACCTGCACACCAGATCAACTAAAGTCAGCACTTGCTCAAATGGGACTTATCCTTTGCATCGATTCGATTCATAGATTCCAATCGACTCAAAGCTTACATTTGGCCAACGTAACTCTTACATCGATTCGCATCGATACCTCATCGGGTCAACGCACTCTTCGAGTCAACGAATCATCGTAATGCACCGTGCGGAGCGGAGCATTACAAGGGTTTCGACTGGGGGCCTATTTATAGGATTGGGTTTGGGATTAGATTAGGGTTTCGGTCATAAATTTAGGAATTAGGGTTAGGGTTTCGGCCGTCGGTCGGGGATTATCGGAGACGAAGGCGATGGTCACGCCACTTTACAGAAACCCCCTTCCAATAATCGTTATTACACAAATCCCCCCACCGCCTCTGTTATGTGCAAAATCCAATTTGCATAATCCCCCCCCCCCCCCCCCCCCCCCCCCCCCCCCCCCGCACAGCTCTGTGCAAAATTAATTTGCACAAAATATTTGAATATGGCAAACTGCCTTAAAACATTTAAAATAATTGCAAAATGGTATTAAAATAATTTAATAAATTGCAAAATAATATTTTTAGGCTTTAAAAATATTTAAAAATTCTAGAAAATTTCTAATAATTATAATAATTTATTTTGAGGATATAAATGCTATTTGTAACTAAAATCCTTATTTAAAATGATTAAAATATCTAGGAACTTACAATAACTATGACTGCCAGATTACGCAGTAGTCTATGTGTAGAAATACTGTACAACAGGACTGCCAAACTTTCTGGCAGTCCATAAAACACGAAAGACTGCCAGAGTACGCGGCAGTTTATGTGTAGAAATAGTGTAAAATAGGACTGCCAGATTTTCTGACAGTCTATAAAATACGAAGGACTTCTAGACTGTCTGACATTCTTGTTGTATAGTCCTGAAGGAGAAGGTTCCAAATTTAGGGCACAGGGAACTTTGTTCTTGTCAGAAGCACCTCATAAGGATCCATTCAAAATTCAGCCACCACTACATTTGAGTAAAACAGACGAGATTTAGAAGAAACTCGCTGGCTGGATAAAGAGACCAAATTTTACTCTGACAAGAACAAAGTTCCCTGTTCCCTACTACATCAACAAACATTGCAAGCACATAGAAAGAAGAAGGTTTCCATTTGCGTTTTTGGATGAGACATTTTTACAAACACAGCACAAACAGAAACAACGGCAGCAGCGACGACAAAAAGGAAGACCAGACACTAAACCTTAGCCCTGGCCCTAGCCGCCAAAGCCGTAGAGGGTCCTCCCCTGTCGCTTGAGGGCGTAAACGACGTCCATGGCGGTGACGGTCTTCCTGCGGGCGTGCTCGGTGTAGGTGACGGCATCGCGGATGACGTTCTCGAGGAAGATCTGAGAACCCCCGGGTCTCCTCGTAGATAAGGCCGCTGATGCGCTTGACGCCGCCGCGGCGGGCGAGGCGGCGGATGGCCGGCTTCGTGATCCCCTGGATGTTGTCCCGGAGGACCTTGCGGTGCCGCTTGGCCCCGCCCTTTCCCAACCCCTTGCCTCCCTTTCCTCGACCAGACATGGCTGAAGCTTTAGATCCCTCTCTTGATGAATGATGGTGAATGGGATTTTGAGCTTGGGGGAACGATGGAGAGGGAGGGGAGCTGGAGGGGTTTTATAGAGGGAAATGTAAGTTTTGTTTATTTTCCTTTTCCATTCTTCTGAGATTGGGGGGTATGGATGGGGGGAGGGGTGATTGTGGTCGTTGGATGCAGAATTGACGGTAGGGAATGATTTGGGACAGACGCGGATCGGTGACTTGGTCCATTGGACGATGATTGCGGTCGTTGGATGCAGAATTGACGGTAGGGAATGGGGTTGTTTGGAACGACGGTAGGGAATGGGTTGTTTGGGACAGACTCGGATCGGTGACTTGGTTCATTGGACGATTGTAAGAATTTTCATATAGCATTCTGAATTGAAAATTCCAATTAATTTTGCTTTGTTCATTTATAAATGTGCTTATTTACCAAAAACTGGAGATGTGTAGAAGTGGCCTTATATATTTTTTCTAAAAAAAATATTGGGCTCCATTCGGGGTTGAAGATTCGACCTCCCATTGGGGCCAGGGTGTTTGTTGTTGCAAGTTGTGTAATCCCGATGGAGTACCAGCATCGTGACTGGCTCTTGGGGGCAATGGCAACGCATTCCATGTTGGACCAATCATCTAGTAGTGTGCTCATGGTAGGCGTGTGGAACTAGCAACCGTGGATTTGTGCGATACGTCTTCTTGGACACATAGATTGGGGCATCATGATAACCGCGTTCTTGATATCGTAAATATTACAAAATTTAATATATTTTTTTACATATTCTCTGATATCACGTGAGAAATTTAGGACAACAAAATTATCGATATGAAACATTAGATCTAAAGCAAATCTCATGGATCATCACAAACACAAAACAATATCACAACACACGTGGACATTGATTGATGATAAAAATAATGTAAACCTTTGATATCTCCGCTGAAGTGCAGTGCATATGTATGAGTTTTCTTGAGATATCTCATAACACGCTTCACAGTTTTTCAGTGCTCAACGCCTGAATTGCTAGTGAAACGACTCAGCATTTCCACTGCGAAAGCTATGTCAGGCCTAGTGGCAGTAGTAGCGTAAATCAAGCTCCCGATGACGCTAGCGTACTCCAATTGCCTGACACTTTCCTTCAAGTTTGGCTCCAGCTTCTGGTCATCTCGGTACGGCGTATCAATTATAGTAAGATCATGATACTCGTAGTGAGTGAGCATTTTCTCAACGTAATGAGACTCCTTGGAGCATCGGGTTCTTGGCAATCACCGGAACATATTTCACTCCTTGGAGCATCAGAGTGTTCCCGGAAGTGAGTTTCAGCTCCACAGTCCCGATCCCCGGAACTTCAGCTTGGGCCTGGTCCGTCATGACAACTATTTCATACGTTGGCTGGTACGTGACAAACCATTCCTTGCCAGAACAGATATGGCACATCGCACCGTTGTCTATCCACCAATCAGAGTCAGCCCCCACAGTTGTGACCTGAGCGATCATAGCAACAATGTTAGAAACCAAAGAAACCTTACTATTCTCACCTTTCTCTGATTGTTTAGGCTTGGATCTGCATTCACTTTTATAGTGGTCTTTCTTGCCACAATTGAAACAAGTCACGTGAGACTTGGACTTCTGATGCTTGAACAAAGGATCATTCACTTTCAGATTAGTGTAGTCCTTCTTTTTGTGATGAGAAGCCGCCTGCTTCCCCTTGGACTCTCTTGTCTGCACTAGATTGGCCTTAGCCAATTGTTTGGACAGAGTGTCCATCTTCTGTTGAGAACGCATCTCGTCTTCAACATGGATCTCTTGTAGGAGATCTTCCAAGCTAATGTCCAGCTTCTTCCGATGCATTCTTGCGTAGAAATTACTCCATCCAGCAGAAAGTTTCGAGATGATCCCTCCAACGACAAACTTGTCGACGAGGGGCATCTTCTCGTCTTCTAGCTTCTGGCGCAACTTTAAGAACTTTTCAGCTGAGACAGCATTGCCTTCTCGTCTTCGAAGAGCCACTTGTGGTACTTCTCGACGATGAAGATTTTGGACCTATTGTCGTCATTTTCATACAGCTTTCCCAAGGACTCCCAGATGTCCCTGGCAGAACTTTGCTTGGAGTATGACTCTGCCAGGGAGTCCTCCATTGCATTCAGAATCAATAGCCTACAGAGACTATTATCCCTTCTCCATTTGGTCAGTTTGACTTGTGCAGTAGCAATGGCATATGTTGTACCATCTTCTGGAATCGTCGGTCCTTCTGGAATTGTTGGTTCAGCCTCAATCAACACATGATCGATGTCCACTAGTTGAAGATTGAGGGTAATTTTTCTCCTCCAGATTTGAAAGTGTTCTCCGTCGAACTTCTCCAGTTTGTTAAAGCTGGTATCGAGGAGAGAGGCACGAGAGTTTTCCATCTTCTGATTTAGCTTTGAGATTGTTAGTCCATGGACGTAAAGTCAGAAGTAAACTCTTGTAACACGATTGCAGCACTTCAAAGGAAGGTGCAAAGCAGAAATCCTAGAAGGACTCTGTAAACGAAAAATCTAAAAAGATTTTCCGTTAAAGGCAGCGTACGAATAGTCTAAAAAGACTTTCATAAAATCAACAATAGTGGAAAAACCTGCTGCGGTGTCAAGAACACCGGTGCTCAAAGCTAGATCCGCCCTCACGGTCAGCTTCCAGGAACCAGCAAGTTCAAAAGAACTCTGGAACGCTCTGTTGATCTGCTCAAGGACGGACTGCTCGGAAAGACAAGGAAGAAAAATTGGTGGCGCGAGGAGCAATAGGGGACATTGGAACACGAATGGGTCGAGGAACACTCTCTGCTCTCGTATAGAATTTTTATTTTTGAAAAGAATCAAGTTTTTTTTCTAAGAGAAGAGAGGCCCTATATATATAGTGTCCTACTGTAACCGCACAGATCCGTAATGTGCGCGATATGATGTCAGATCCGAAATTCCCGGATCAGTTATCGCACGTTACGAAACGATCATAACGTGGACAACCACGATCTGTGCGAAACAGCGCCACTAAACGAGTTGCGCGTGCCCTGCGCGCCCTGCGCAACCAGTGCGCGTGCTGCGCGCCCTGTGCACCTGGACGCGCACCATGGCCGCGCAAGAGGCTCGCGCAACTTAAGCACACTATGCGCCTAACGATGATGCTGACGTGGTAAGTGCAAAGTGCGCCAACAAAACACCATATTACGCCTCATGAGCCCGAGTCGCTAAGCCCCTACGGGGCTTAGCTCCAATGAAAATTAATTTCCCAAGAGCAAAAAGCATGAATGCTTAACTTTGAGCCTTATCCTTACCTCCTAGTAAAATCATCCACATAGTTCCCTCCTTAGGGTCACCACCCCATGTGCATATTCCAACAACACATACAAGTATATATGTTGAGATAACTCATGGTGCACTTTCCTTTTGGGATAAACTTTACTAGGCATGTTGAGAGCAAGCTCTCTTCATGTCAAGGAGCAAGAGCACCAACAATAATGACATCAAATAGTTTAGCAGAAGCAAGTTAGAGAAGTGGAAAAGAAAAAGAAACAAGTTTGAAGGCAAATTATGTAAAAGAGAAAATTAGGACTTCCATACAAGCGCCCTCCCTATATATATAGGCATATGAAAACCTTAATAGGTGTGCCCACTTATAGATGGATACCGGTATTGAACCCAACCCATGTGGTCGGTCAAATAGGACTGAACCGGACTCAATCAAGACTGGTCTTCTTTGATCCAATTCCAAAAGTATTCGAAGTTGGTTTTCCAATACTATATAAAAGGTTAAAATCTATCAACGAGAAAAAAATATCGTCAACAAGCATCACAACAACATTGTAACTCATCTTATGTCTAGCAATTTCTTCTATAAATAGCACTTGTTTGTTCTCCAAAATTCCACAGTATTCTCTCTCTAGGTACTCTTTAAAAATAAAACCGTTTTATTTATTTATTTATTTATTTAAAGCTAGAAACTTGTTTGTTCGCACAGTAGTTCGTCCATTTCAACTATAGGTGTAACTTGGATGGGTTAAACCCGAGTCTGATCGGATAAATCTGCTAATGGATTGGGTTAGAGCTGAAGATATTTGGGTTCGGACTTGGGTTATGGTTAAAAAATAAAGATCGAATGAGGCTCAGGTTCACGTGCCGGAATACCCAAAGAACCTGAAACCCGATATATATATATATATATATATATATATATATATATATATATATATATATATATATATATATATATATATATATATATATATATACATTGTTTCATATTTTTTAAATAAAAAGTTCTAATTTTTTCTTTCAAACCAAACTCTTCAATTGCTTCTTCTAAATCTCATGTCAGGTTGATGGGTGATTTGATATTAATTATAAAACAATTCCTTCATCTAAATCTCATGTCATGTCATGTTTTATTTTGTATTTGATATTTGATTGTGTTTAATATTAATTTTGTTTAAAATTATTTTAAATATCATATTAGAGTTCTATAAACTCGATGGACCAAACTCAACCCGAGCTTCCTCCGGGCTCGGTATTGGACTTCATATGTTGAACCCGAGGTCGGGTTGGGCTTGAGCACGGACTAGACCGGCCCTGAGCAATTGGAGGTCCGAGACGAAACTTTCAAAATGGACCCTCATACATAATGTAAAAAAAATGTATAAATAAAACAAAAATTTATTATAGTCAAGATTTGAACCAAGGACCTATTAAATATAAGTTTAGCAGTGTAACCACTACACCACAATACTTTTTGTTAAAAAAAAGACATGATACATATTAGTTCTATTATAGACAATTTCATGTTGGTGCCTTCTTTCGTCATGGGGCCTTGGGCCGTCGCCCGGCCTGCCCTGGGCCAGGGCTGCCCCTGGACATATCATTCATCGGATTGGACTCGGGATGAGGTCAAGCCCGACACAACCCGCCAAAGTTGCACCCATAATTTCAACACAACAAATACAAGTCCATGTACTAACACTGATTTTCACTTCTTTTTTCCCCGATTTAAGTTAGGGCAGCAGTGATTTCAAAACTTAAAGGGAAAAAAAAAACGATACAAGAATTTATTAGGTGAATCAGGTCTGCCATCTCGTCATTTCTAGGCATGCCTCATTAGGTTGTTTCGGAAATCATTGGCTCGTCCATTGCGGTTCCATTGCAGTGAGCAAAGAAGTGATGCTAAAAGCAAACCCACCATATCATGGTGTTTGGGTTTCAGTTCCAAGTTCATGGCAGAACCCTTGCTCTATTTTGGAAATACTGGGAGGAATGAGAGCATAAGAATTCTCCAATAAGCTTAGATGTTAAAATTTTCAAATTGCTACATTTTAGTTCTGAACAACTTCCAAGAGATTTCCAGATACTTATGCTGAATAAGCAAACAATAAAGCTGTTAGTGAGCTTTAAATACAAGTTAGATACCCTAATACATGAAGGTACATGGAACGGACATTGAAGCAAGAGATACATTTCGAAACAATTACAATCTTTCTATCTAGTCTTATACAATACGAAATATAAATGACAATCTCATCTGGAAGGATTTCAATCTTCAGAAACTCACTTAAAAGTATCATTCAGTGCATACGATAGCTGGCGGCAATGAAAATAGATTTTAGAGTGTACACTCATCAGCCTCGTCATCACCATCAAGCCTTCGCCCATCAAAATGGGCTCGGCAATGGAGCATAAGAAAGCTCCAAAAAAGATGTGAAAAAGTTTATGACCAGCTATCGTCAACCCTCTATGTTGGCGCCAAATTCCTAGCTAAATCAAAGGTGTCGCCAAGGTTTAAATCCTCAGCCTGCAAACTGCTCAACAACACCAACTAAAGTAGCTCCTGGTGCAGAGAAAAACCATTCAACAAGTTCATTATACAAGATATACATGCCAAAGCTATGGACACAGATTCTGGGGTAGAAAACAGAGTCAGATACGAACATATACAATAAATTTAGCACAGCTTGCAAGTGTCTCTACAAGAGTTAAAGCAAGGTTCAAACATCTAATGCAAGATAGGGTACAACTGTCTGTTTCAGTCATCAAAATCATGATCCTCGTATGCATCAACAATTTCTGCGCATCATTGGAACTCCCTTGTTCTGGCTCTAACCAAACTACAATACAAATGAGTGCATATCACATATTGTGATAAATCTCCTAGAAATTGGTTTAGATAGTGAAAATGCATCATCCGAGAACAAAAGGTGGACTATCTGAAATATGCTTGAAACGGACAATTTCTACTTGTTCTGCAATTCATAGCCAGGTAAGTTCGGAAATGAATCATAGTGGACATTAAATAGCCAACGATACAAGTGCATACGGAAGAGATGCTCTTGCGCGACGTATATGCACATATGTTTAGATCTATGCATATATGGGCCTAAATTTTCAACTGAAAAATCAAGGTAATTTGACCATTCGACATATAATTCTAAGTATGTTACACGAAGGGTATATTCCGCAATCAAGTTATGTATCAATAGCATTGCGGTGTAAGATATACATCGAAGTCAGGGAGTAACATAAATATATACAATGATATATGCCATTGGACTGATTTTGCTAAGCTGTTTGTGATCCGCTGCTAAATTGTACTAGCTATCATCATATGATGACATGGTGGAAGTGTTTATAATAACACTCAGGTTCAAAGAATTTGGTGCCTTATATTATTATGATATCTCATGAGATATCATAATAATATAAGGCACCAAATTCTTTGAACCTGAGTGTTATTATAAACATCAATCAATGTACAAAAGATGAATAACTAAGAGCAAAATGTGTCTTTGATCACGAGAACACATGATATAGATCTCCAGTATTCAGTTGACACCGTGGGTTGTAGGACTTGTCTATAAAAAGAAGAGTTGTTGGTGCCTTCACTTTATAGTAGAACCTGCTTTAAATGAATTAATTGCCTTCACATAACCAAAAAGAAGAAAAGAAAATATTGGCTCTTATGCCAAAAAATTGTATTTGGCGGCAGCAGGAGCAGGAGCAGGAGCAGAAGAGGAGGCTTTGGAAAAACTGCAGACGAGGGAGTTGGGCTTCCAGTTGGTGGGGTGCTGTATTGACCATTGGAGCATGATCTCCTTACTTTGAAAACTGTTTGGAAGCTTGAACTCTAAACCCCTTTTAGGTAAATTATGTGGCTATTGGCGAGCACAAAAAAGATATTGCTTTCCCTAATCTGTTTAATATTGCTTTAACCCTCTCTTTTTTCTCAATATTACATTTAGGGTTTGGAGAATTAGATTTAGGAACGGTATTAATTCTGAGAATCTTAATGTTTATTTACAATTAATCTTAGGTTTTGGAGAATTAGATTTAGGAATGGCATCAATTCTAAGAATCTTAATGATTATTTACAATTAATCTGCTCACTTAGTTCTTGTAATTTTGCTGATGTAGATGATGTGTATTGGAGAAGGACACAAGAGTTGGATTTTTACCTAATAAAATGCATCACGCGACTACTGGTTTAATTTTGTTTCTACCCATTGAACATCCTTCATGGGATCTCCAATCACAAAAGTTGGATTTTTACCATTTGTAATCTACAAATAGGGCTTAACCCCATCCCCTTTGATGCTTGTTAAACTTCTAAGTTCTAACAGACTTTACAAAGTCCAGAGACACAAATATTCCCAAAAGTCTTTTGATAGACTTAAACTTGATTTGTAGATGCATGTTTAATTTAGCATTAGTGTCTTTTGTTTCAACAAATCAATAACAACTATAGGGTCGCAATGTAAGGAACTCGCATGAACAAATTTAAGCACAATAGCAAATTCAACAATCAAATTCCTCAGTCATTTTGCTTCTGAGTAGGCAATACCAGTTTGTTTCATAGAGTACAAGGAAATAACAACTCTAACTAATAGGAATACATATCCAGATGTGGATTTGACTTCCTGAGATCAGCTACCCAGTTAGCATCACAATATCCTTCGAGGACGTTAGGGTAACTTGAATATAATAATAAATAATCAAGTATGCTTTTAAATATTTGAAGATTCTTTCTAAAGCGTTCCAACATGAGTTACTAGGATCATTGTTTACGATATCTCCCGGTATGACCGATATATCGGGCCGGTATAAAGGTTTCAAAGGTAAACCGGTACAGTTTGCCTAAAGTAAAGTGCGTTGTGAACACTCTTGACGAGTCTTCCTTGCAGTAGGGAAGTCAGAAGCCACATCCAATGGATTCATTGGTAAGAATCCTCGAGTACTTGCTAAACATGATCTAGCACAAGGCCCACTAACACACTGTCATATATAGCACGAACATGTTTTTTCATGTTCTAGTCAAAGTCTGTCTGCATCATTGCGGAAAAATAACTATTCTAGTCAAAGCTTCCAGCCTTTCAGGAAGTGTGTTACCTAAGTTCTCAAATTTCCATTAGATTTTGTGTATTTCATATGACTTCCTGAGATCAGCTACCAAGTTAGCATCACAATATCCTTCGAGGACGTTAGGGTAACTTGAATATAATAATAAATAATCAAGTATGCTTTTAAATATTTGAAGATTCTTTCTAAAGCGTTCCAACATGAGTTACTAGGATCATTGTTTACGATATCTCCCGGTATGACCGATATATCGGGCCGGTATAAAGGTTTCAAAGGTAAACCGGTACAGTTTGCCTAAAGTAAAGTGCGTTGTGAACACTCTTGACGAGTCTTCCTTGCAGTAGGGAAGTCAGAAGCCACATCCAATGGATTCATTGGTAAGAATCCTCGAGTACTTGCTAAACATGATCTAGCACAAGGCCCACTAACACACTGTCATATATAGCACGAACATGTTTTTTCATGTTCTAGTCAAAGTCTGTCTGCATCATTGCGGAAAAATAACTATTCTAGTCAAAGCTTCCAGCCTTTCAGGAAGTGTGTTACCTAAGTTCTCAAATTTCCATTAGATTTTGTGTATTTCATATGACAGAAGAAGTTGTGTTTTAATTTACCATAATTACAGTTGTATTTCTTTTGTAATCAGTCTTTAGAATCAACTTATGATCTGTTTATATATTTGACTTTGCATCTGCTATCAGCCTATATAGAACTCTTTTCTTGTCTTACTGGAATTTCTTCATACCTGACTCTTTGGAATTGGTTGGATGGTTGGAGAGAAATATTTTTCTTCTATTAGAGTTGCTTGGGACTTGGTTATGGCAGCTCTTGTTTGGTATAGGAAAAGAAATTTAAGAATTTCTGAGAAAAATATATTCCGCAGCTCATATTTTTTTCACTATTATTAATCTGAAAATTTCGGTTAGGGACTTGATATGCAAAGAAGAAAGCTAAGGTGATTTTACCTATACTATGCAGAGTTCTTTTGTGATGCTAACACTTCTGGATCCAGGAGTGCACATCTCCCTGTACTAGGCAACAGCTGGTGGGCTAATAGTTGAAGATAGATGGTGTAGATATTTAAGCAATTGGAGCATCTCAACATTGGGTTTTGGTGTTATTGGAATTTTGTTTTGCAGTAGTCTGTCACGTTCATACTGTGTTACTTTTGTAATAAGGGCAGGATCAGTTGGACTTTAGGTTGAGTTTAGTTTGTGTTGATGTTCTTATCTGCGATTTCAGACAGTCCAATTAAGTATTTGCTTTCTAGCGTCATTTCTGGTTGAATAGTTTTCCTAGTGATGTTAAGTACTAAACCTTTTACTCAAAATAAAATAAAATACTATATGGAGCACCTCCATGAGATACCATAATATGTAAGGGCACCAAATTGTTTGAAACTGAGTGTTCTTCTGAACATAAACCAATTAAGAAAAGGTGAGTAACTAAGAGAAAAGGATGTCTTTGATCACAAGCACACACGATATGGACCTCTACTATTCCGTTGATGCAGTAGGTTGTAGGCTTTTGTATCAACTACCCTCGTTTACTCCTTTAATATATATTAGAATATGATTTAGTAGTAAAATTTCTGTCAGAAAAAGAACAAGGGATAGAATCTCTTGCCTAAAATTGTCATTAGCATTTTTCTCCTCATTAACCTATAATCACTTAAATGCAGTTTGGAACATCATTTCCTGTCCTAGAATCAATTATTTCATAAATAACTGGCAAGTCAAATAAACAAATCCTAAACAAAAAATTCACAAAAGAGGACAGCCTAATAACAAGGTTTGCAGTATCGGAATCGATATCGGACCCTTCCTATCAGTATCGGGATCGACAGTTTCACATCGAAGTATCGAATTTTTTTGGTATTGGAAAACAAACAATTATTAATAAATTATGAAATTTTAGAGAAAAATATTTTATACATTTAGGCATAATTTTAAGTATTTCATGTGTTGTTTCTTGGTAGTTTTGAAATTGAATGAAATAGTAGTCACTTTTGCCGATTGGTTCATCTACAATAGATTATTTTTGTTCTTTTACATGAATTTACAACCTAACTCTGCTTTTACACCCTTGGTGATTAGTCTTTTGTTCAACTTTCTTTGCCGAATTGTCTGGAAAATAGACGCCCAATGTCAGTATCGGATCGGGACATGCCAAAATGAATCGGTATCAATAGTATAGGATCGGTATCGCCGATAGTGTAAATTATGCCTAATAATACCAATGTTTTATATCATTACGCCCTAGGCACAAGACTGGTTACCAACTAATTGGATTATGCAGCCAAGTAATCGTACTTATGAGGACAAATATAGATTTTGCTTATTTTCCATTCTACCAGCCGGATTAACCAACTGATCACTCTGCAAATAAATTGCTACTTTATCCTATTTGATCAAAGGATAATCCTAGCAAATTCACTAGTAGCAATGGAATATTCACAATTCACGGCACAAACTCTGCGTTGCACAACACGAACACAACATGTCAAGTAATAGACACGGTGACATGGAGGTGGCCCCATTTTTGGCGTCCTAGTATATTTTGGTTTCTGAATTGCATGTGTCGTAGTATATTTTGGTTTTTGAATTGCATGTGGAGGTGGCCCCATTTTTGGCGTGTCCTACTATATTTTGGTTTTTGAATTGCATGTGTCGTGCATAATAGATGTTCGACGCGGGCATGGCAACCATTTTGGAGCATCCACATTCCTATCTACAATGTCCAACAAATCTCACCAACAGCATATGTCCTTGCAAGGATGTAATCCACCTAGTCCTATCTAGATTAATATTTCTGTATTGTGTTTTAACAAGCTTCCTTCACATAGCATTTTGGAGACACCTTCATACTTTAAAACCATAACATAATCAAGTTACAACATGCATTCCTAAAATCTTTACTGGCGTGACGGAGAACAAGTTTCTACAATCTAGTCTACTACCAATTCTGTCTGAGAAATAGAATGAAGTGGCTGTACAGATCTAGTTTCATAGAACATGATATCCGATTACTAGTTTTATTGAATCTATATGGTATCTGTATCATTCATTGCTATGAAGCAAAAGAAAAGAAAAAAGAAAGAGAGTTGTGAATAAGTACCCTTTCCTGTTCCATCTTCTTCTTCTTCTTCTTCACCATGACAAACAAAGCCACTCTCGGACTGCGATAATCCGGATGCCACTGTTCCTGATCGACATGCCCGACTAAAAAGTCCTCCATGGCAGCTTCCAAGAAGTACTCGAGCACGGCTTCTGCACATAAAAAAGACAGCAAACAAATCAATATATAAATCGGAAAAAGTAATAGAGAACTAAAATATAGCAGTCGACCAACCATTGCGTAGTTCCCCGGACAAGAAAATGGTGGTGTACTCCCCGGAGAGCGCCTTCATCGTGCACAGCAGATCAGGCACCGCGGCCTCGCTATATACGACATCCGAGCCGAGCACGAGATCGGGATGCGAAGGAGCGACGAGGTCGGGGTCGACGTCGTCGCCCCAGGTGAGCTCCTCCACTCTGGCGGAGCCGCGGACTTGGCCCCCGAGATTCGAGTGGACGTTCTTCCTGAGGAGGCGGAGGCGGTCGGGGAGGTCGGTGAGGACGACGTGGGCGCCGAGGAGGGCGGCGACGCAGCCGACGAGGCCGCAGCCGGCGCCGAGCTCGACCGCCCTCTTCCCGGGCAGGGAGAGGGCGGCGGCGTCGGCGGAGTGCTCGAGGAACTTGGCGAGGACGAGCCCGCTGTCCCACATGACGGCTCCCGTGACCCCGGGAGTAGCCATGGAGGAAGGGGATTGGAGGATGGTGAGGCTGTGTCCGCAGGAGTCGAGGGGGAGGGTCTGGGAGGACTGGCGGACCAGGGAGTTGGGCTTCCTTATCGTCGGCTGCTGCAGCGACCAGAGGAGCATGATCTCCCCCGCTGCGTCTTCTATTTCTTCCACCGGACTGCTGTACCACCCCATCGTCGTCATCCTCGGACTTGGAGGTGGAATTTCCGCCATTCTTGCGTTCCAATAATTATTAGGGGTTTGTGGGGGTGTATTGGGAGGTATATTCATATTTTTGTTTTCTAATAACAAAATGAGATTTTTTTGTTAATTCAAAGTGCATAATTCAAAGTGCATTGTACACAATTACCATAATACATAAAATATTTCACTTTTAACAAGAATAGTCAATGAGTAGTCAACTCGTTCGACTTACATAAATAAAAAAAAACGAACATTTGTGTTACCCCACTTCTTTTACAGACAATTTCATATAGGGTGAGAAAATTAAGTTTATTTACATAGAAGATGAGAAGTTTGAAAATTTTACAGGAAGAGAGATGGGGTGCCATATTAGATGGCGCCAAAAGAAATTCTCCACTATGGACATCTTAGATGGCATCCAACAAAATTTTTCACTCTGATGTCATCTTAGATGGCGGCCATTCGTGGATTGGTGGAAAGAGGGGGAGTGTAGATACTGGAATTTCAATTTTTCTTTTCATTAGACTGCCTTTTATTTCAACGAGTAGGCATTTGGTCGTCATGCTAAAAATATATTGGATGCCATCTAAGATGGTGCTAGAAACTAAAAAAATTTGGACGCCATCTAAGATGGCGCAAGAGTAGAGAAATTTGTTGGACGCCATCTAAGACGGCGTCATAGTAGAGAATTTCGTTTGGCGCCATCTAAGATGGCCCTCCATCCATTTTTCTGTAAATTTTTTAAACTTCTTATTTTTTTTCCCTTCTTTTCTACCTATAATTTTCTTACTCTATATTAGGGGTGAGCATTCGGTTTATTCGGTTTAAACCGAACCGAATAACCCAAAATCGAATTGGACCGAAACCGAATAAGCAAAACCGAAACCGAACCGAATTGGCCCAAAACCGAATCAAACCGGACCGAATTAAATCGGTTCGGTTTTCGGTTTATTCGGTTTATTCATATTTTTTTGATTTTTTTGAGATTTTTTTGTTAATATATGTAGTATCTAAATATACATAAACATATTTAGTATATACCTATATATATTAATACTTATATATAGTACACACACACACACACACACACACACACACACACATATATATATATATATATATATATATATATATATATATATATATATATATATATATATATATAAATTAATTAATTAAATTTTCTTATTCGGTTTTCGGTTTTGGACCGAAACCGAAACCCAAAACCGAAACCGAATAAGAAAATTTAGTATTTTCAAAACCGAAACCGAACCGAATTTTTTTAAAACCGAACCGAACCTCTTATTCGGTTCGGTTCGGTTCGGTTTTCGGTCCAAAACCGAATAATGCTCACCCCTACTCTATATGAAACTTTATGGCTATTTTATCATAATTTAAGATATATCTGATATTTTGGTCATAATTCAAGGTACACCCCACTTAGATGGTGTCAAAAGAGTTAACTGTTAGTCTTTGATAATTTTCGTTAAAAATGAAAGATTCATTGCATTATGGTAAATCGGTATAATGCACCTTCATTGCATTATGGTAAATCGGTATAATGCACCTTGAATGATGGTAAAACAAAATGAAAGGAACTTATAATTTCTCTAACAAAAAATAAGAATTTTGTTCAGTTCGAAAATCAATAATCATATTGTGTATTAAAAAAAGTGGATATGAATTCCGCTCTAACATGTAAACGGACTTGATTCGGGCACGATTTTTGTCCGGACACTGTTTAGTTGGGATAGGAACATAGATCTATGATACACCTACGCAGGACTACAACTGACAACCGCAAACCAAAATTGACATACATGTCAATTATCGCTACTTGATGTTACGAAGAGTAATAACCACCAAAGCAGAGAACAATTAACCGTCTCATTACCATGATAAAAAAATAAAACAAAATAAAAGTTGACACATCTTTCAAACCCAGAATGTTTTATGAACGACGGATATACATGCAGAGATGCACCCACCGCATGCAAGTTGCTACAATGGAATACTTTGCAAATGATGTATCCCAACATTATCCGAGTCGTGAAGGCATAAAGAAGCTTATAGTTGTTAAACAGAAGCAACGAAGAGAATTACCAATCAAAGGGCAGCGTACATAACAATTAGAAGATAGTGCAATCTATAAAGAATGAGATCACAAACCATATGGATTTACATATATTGTTTTCTTGGGTTCCAACACCATTCAACTAAGCTGGCTCCCAATACGCCTATCAGAATAGTGATGAAAGAAATTGTTCAAGTGAAAAAAGAATGGTCAGCCCGAAGAACTGTGAATCTACTACCGCTTAATTAGAAGGTATTGATGCATGACACAAGTTAACCGACAATAAAATCTAAAAGACGGGGAACAATATGGGGGCAATCCAAGCTAACAGTGGAAAATAACATGGCAATAAATATAACAAGAATATATTATACAACTAAGAAATGAATTAAGAATCCAATCTTCCATCACAAAAAGTACGGGACTCCTGTCCTGGGCCCTCTCATTTGATTATTCTCTTCCGTTTCTGTGAAGAATTTCACCTCTCGCTCCTGTCATAACACATCAAAAAACTATCAACAAAGGACCTTCAAAGAATCCTTGTAATAGATACTTGACAATGAGTGTCAAAAGCATTCCGCAATCCCAAAATTTAGGTAATAGTAGTAACCGTCCACGTTCAGGATAATGAAGCTAACTGAATATAGTTTTTTTTTTTTTAATTACAAACAACTGTAAGTTGCAGGTTAGTTGTTAAATCTTGTAAATCAATTTCAAACGTGGTCTACATTAAGCAATAAACATATCATATCAGAGCAATACATTATTCAACTCCTCATAGGGAAGTGTGCTTTGTAAGGGTGGTCACGAAAAAAGAAGCCAACAATATGTTCACAAAAAGCAAAGTGGCACCAAGGATGTGACATACCATATTCTCGTTGAAACTCAATATAGAAGCTACATTTCCACACCTGTAACAGTAATTTGGTGCAGACCAAACCTGCACAAGAGACGGACAATAGTGTTTTTTTCAGAACTAAGATGGGGGAAGAGAAAAGGTCAGGAAACAAGTTTTGAGAAATGAAACAAATTCTAGTGATGAATGACCCAACAATAGCTGTGAACTATGTTTCAGAGTAGTGCAGATGATATATAGATGTTGAAGACTCACAGTTACAAGGCCTTTATCTTGGAACATGTACTTCAGACCTTCCTGCACCAGCTGGTGTGCTCGGCAAACAAGGTCTAGATTGTTTATGTGGTTGAACTGAAATAATTTGCATATCTTAGTGAGCCTTATAATGGCAAGTTCATAATGTACTTTAAATTTGGTATCAAAGAAACAGTTCGCACCTCTGTTGTCACCCTAGATCCAAATAGCCATCCTGCACCACGTGGACTAACAGTCCATGTTTCAATCTCTTCAGGGTCACTCCACATGAGATCACAAAATGGGCCCTCATGTGGGATTTCACAATTTCGGTCAATAACTCTCATCTGCCATGAGAAAAATCACAGGCTAATAAGTGATAAATTTTGTATGACTACAGTAAAAACTTTCTTTCAACATAGTAAGTGAATGATATGCTCATATAGCTAAGTGATTATCACAGAAAATCTAGTATGTTTCAACCAACATTAACAAAATATCTCTATGATTACAATGCGGCTTGGAAACGGCTCAAAAGGGAGCCGTCCAAGCCGTTTCTAAATCATCTTAATTAAAAAAAAATACGAAAAATTATAATTTAAAACTTTTTCTCTTTTCTTCCGCATAACTGAATATCCTCTCTTTTATTCACATATATCCATAATAAATTATAATTAAAATATAACTAAATCTTTAACAAACCTTAATTAAAATTTAAAGATATATAATAAATCTTAATTCAAATATATTTCAATATTTAAATTATTCTTCAATAATATTGTGAAGAAAGAAAAATTATTTTACGTGCAATGCACGTGAATTTACTAGTATGTTTAACTCACCAATGTTATGCGGTTGGAAATGTTGGAAACTGACACTTGCAACCCATGTCAGGAAATATATGATTAACCAGATAAGTGCAAGGTTCAAAGTAATATATGTGTGAGCCTACTTGGATTCTTAACTAAAATCATGGTGAGTCCAATATTTTAAATACTATAAGCTTTCAGCTGACCGGAAAAACATATTCAACATAGAGGGGTTTGATTCTTCACACAAGCGGTTGAACGTCAAAAAAAGGAGGGAAGCAGATATACATGGAGAGGGAGGAATAATACTCATTCTCGCTTATTTTGCTTAATAAAGAATCTTAATTGTTAGATTTAAGATATATTTAATTAAAGAATAAATTGCTCGCTGTATTTTTTAAGACTTTTAACCAAAACACTACCTTCACCCTATTTATTTGTATTATTTAAAATAGAACAAACACAAACCTGATCAATCGTTCGTACATCAGGAGAAAGACCACCATGGACACATAGTACCTGCAATTTCAAACGGAATTAAGAAATGGTCAAAGCACCAAGTAACAGCCACCAGAAGTTATAGCTAGTGCATATGCTTCACCCTGTAATAGAAAAGTTCACCATTGTCATAAACTTGTTGACAAGGTGAAGTAGTCAATAGCACTAGTGTTATGATAAAAAAATGGGGAAAGAGCTAATAAAGAAGGTAGATATACCATTTTGAACAGTATAACCATAATATCATAAAATGACTTACAGTTCCATCTATAATCGCTGACAAGGTTAAATAATCAAATACATCGGTGCAATAGCGCCATGCATTGGCATTCCCATACTTCCTTTGGCACTCATCATAAAAACCATAAACCTAGAAAAATGAGAATCAGCATTACCATATACATAACATGACAACACGATAATATCATTTCTTATGCTGCATGTTCATTAGAAGCACTTTTTTCGACAAATGAAAACAAAGTTATGTTTCAGCACTAGAGTCTACTTTGAACCTAGTAAAACATATTTTATGATATAGAAGACTGAACGCAAATGCCAAAGATCAATGGATCAAATCACAGAATCCCCCAGTTGTACTTG
Source organism: Iris pallida (assembly GCA_029216955.1). Classification (NCBI taxonomy): domain Eukaryota; kingdom Viridiplantae; phylum Streptophyta; class Magnoliopsida; order Asparagales; family Iridaceae; genus Iris; species Iris pallida. Next base: position 11,726,674 of record JANAVB010011399.1, read on the forward strand.
CATACTAGAAAAATATAAACATTCTGAATGAAGCTTCATTTTTCTTTTTAGTTTCAATTTCCCCCTGTTGTGTGAATCTTTTGGAGTTATTCTGATTATATAGAATATAGTTTTATAGTTCTTGGATCATCATTCCTTCACTCTTTGGTGTAATGTATCATAGAGATGAATGCAATTCCCTATAGCAAATTGTATCATCTTACAACTTCGTCTAAACTCTTTTATAGTCCAAGGGAACTTGGAGGGTACTTCTTGGTTGCATGAGCTTAAATTGCTTCCAAGAAATAGGTATACCTACCTGCCAACTAGATGCCTATGGTTTATGGCATGGCCCTCTTATGCTCATGGCTAACTTGACTAGGAATTTGGCACCAACATAGAGGGGGACATCAGTCATCCGGTCATAAAACTTTGTCAAATCTTGTATGGAGCTTTAGTATGCTCCATGGCCGACCCCTTAGAATGCTCCACAGCCGACCCCATTTTGATGGGAGGAGGCTTGAATGATGATGAGCTTATAGATGGCAATCCAATGGTCCAATCACATATTTCCTTTGATAAAAAAAAGGAAAATGAGAAGGGGTTTTGAGAGGGTGTCATGTATTAACCTCAAACGTCCAAAATATTTATTTTTTGCAGAGTCTAGTTTTACTGTGAACAAATGGGGGAAAAAATCTTCGAGAGAAACAAAAAGAAAAAAACACAAAAGCCCCAAGTTAAAGAATTGTTATACATGAAGGCATAGAAGTACTGAATCAATGTGTAGAAAAAGGTAGAATATGTTTCAGGAAACAAAAAATTAAATAGACATGCCATAAAATACAAATTTGCATACAATATAAGGTATCAAGAAATGAGTTAGAAGATTAACATGGTTAACTGAACATACAACGGAAATAATTGATCTCAACATAAAGTTTAACCCAAAAAAAAGACTGAAGGGTAGATACTACTTTCAGTTATAGATGAGAAACATGAAAATACAATAAAAACAAGTCATATGTTCACAATCCCAAGACCATAATCCAAAAACAAAAGCATACCTGTGTCAGTTGCCTGCTTTCATGATTCCCACGCAAAAGGGTTATATTTGCAGGGTATCTAATGAAAAGGAAAACAACAGTTAAAAAGTTGCAGTCAGCAATTTAATGGTTACAAGCAATTTATGGCAAACTATGATAGTAGGCCTGCAATAAAACAGCAACATGAGTATGAAACATCTTACCAAGTGATATAGGGAAAGAAGACAATGACTATAAGACGCAAAACCAGAAATATTCAAAATCCATTGAATATGCATAGCAAAAGATCATATTTGACATGCATATTGCAATGCATGCCCAAACCTAATAACTGAGCAAGAGAGAGAGAGAGAGAGAGATAGAGGGAAAATAATAAATTGGACACCAAAACCCAAATGAGAGAATGTAGGAATTTAAGCATCTTAAAATAGAACCTGGGGGAAGTAAAACACCTTACAGTGTGCTTCATATATTGCACCAAAACCAGATGCAGCAACCCTTCCAGAATGGCTTTAGTCTATGCTTTATACCTTTATAAGGTAACAGAGGTAACATATTATGATATTCCCCAAATTTGAAACAAACAGTCTTGACAATGAAAAGTAATTGGGGATGGCCCATCGGTTGGGGTTGGTGAGGGTCATTGGGGAGGTCCTGGGTACAAGCCCAGGCCTCGCCAAAAAAGTCTTGAGAATGAATTGAAAATGAAGAGTCAATGAGGCCTGTAAGTCTCGGATAACTATAGTCCACACAGTGTACACATACATGTATTGCCCTGAAATGAACTTCCCTTTTTTTAAATAAAATCATGCACATAGTTGCAACTAATTGAAAATTGACTCAAATCATAATAGGGTAAAAAGAACCAGCAAATATACACAAATGCTTACATAGAATGAGAATCGAGTAAGTATGTTACGATAGATACTTAAACACAAGACTTGGACACGACGTAAACAGAATACATACAACACCTACATAAATATGCAGCATAAGTAAGCTTTCCTGTAAAATAATATGGTGATGCTACTTATTAATAAATTAATAATTTAAGTACATAAACAGACATGTACAAACATATAAACATCAATATTATTAGACACTAAATGTAACCAGTTCATGCATATGCACATATGTAGAGACAAATGTGAAACATTTGCATATGTAAATATATGTATGGTACCGAAAGTGTGGCTTGATTTATTCATACAAGACAAATTATGTTCCTTACAGAAATAGACCACTGAACAAGCTGCTCAGTGTTATCAACAGGGGCGGACCCACCTTGGTTTTTTTTTTTTTTTTTTTTGGGGGGGGGGGGGGGGGGGGGGCTGCAGCATGCAACCGAAAATGCAGCAATATATGTTATTTACATGAAGTTATATGAAAAAAATCACAATTAAATACTTGTCTAGTTGGTTAGTAAATGGGTTTCTTAACTAAAGTGATCTCAAGTTCGACTCTCTTAAGCCTCATTTTTGCCTTACATTTAGATTTTTTTTTTTTTTTGGCCACTCCAACCCCTAATATATATATATATATATATATATATATATATATATATATATATATATATATATATATATATATATATATATATATATATATTCTTCACCTGGTTATCAACCAACATTCATATAATGAATCATGTACAAACTTACACCACCATCCAAATCTAGTTGAGTCGCATGAATTTTATAATTTATACATGTTAAAAATTTAAAATCAGCGAATGTATGATGTAAATAAAGACAACATAGAAAACAGACAGACGGTCATAATACATGGTTTTTTCTGTCAGTGATACCTGGCCTTAAGAAGCAACAAAATTGTGAAAACTTCCAGACTGTTATATCCCCGATCCACAAAATCACCCTGATGGTAAATAAATGAAGCACTATTACAGTAAGACCAAGTTATAACATTGTTGCTCAAGAAGATAAAAGTCACAGCGCTTGTAAAGAACGTACCATGAAAATGTAATTGGTCTCAGGAACATGACCTCCAGTCTGGAAAAGCTTCATTAGATCATGAAACTGGCCATGGATGTCACCACAGACAGTTACAGGACTATTAACAGGCTGGACATTGGACTCCTCGATAAGAACCTCTTTCACCTGCGGGTTTAAGATAGAGAGTAAGAATATAAATAATAACTTAGTTTAAAAATGGGAGGGAAAAAACCCTTAACTGGGCTATTATATAGAGAAAGAAAGGCGAAATGATAGTATACACAATGACACATCAATGTCTAAAAGCACACAAGAATATATCTGACACTATTACTGATTTATTGTTTTCAGTTGGCAAAATATACTTTTACTAGAATTGCTACCAGACTGCCAATAACATCAGTAAAACCTCAATCTAAAAATTGCACTCACTACCAGTCTACTAGTACTTCTTTAATGATCTAATAGTAGATCAACTCTCACTTAAGCAGGGTGTGTCAGCCACCTATCCAACAATATTGCCAAATCTAAAGGCCCCAAAATATTTAGGTAAGCCCCAAAAGTTTGGGATAACGACTTTGTTGTTGTTGTTGTAATTGTTACAAGTATGCAGCACCTCATTTCTAGGAAAATAGTGGACTTGTGCTTGCAATAACGACTAGTCGACCAACTAGGCCAATTTTTGCAACATTGCCGAAAGCATAAGTCAAGATGTGTAGGAAAAATATCTATTACTCTAAGATGGAAGGTGGTAAGATGTGATGAGATTCAGTAGGTGTGAATAACATAAGACAGGTGTTTGATGATGGCAACTTTGCAATAATTTTTAAATATGAATTTTATTTTTATAAAATAGACCGAGTACATATATAAAAACAATTTGAAAGAGGTGCTTTGAGGAATTAAAAATCAATGCTTTGCACTGTATTATTGACTTTGCAGTCATTATGTTATTCTTATTCAGTAACGGCATGCTTGAAATTAGTTAACATGCATGAATGTGGAAATAGAAAAGTGAACTTTGTGATCAAACAACCCACTTTGTTAATTGACTGATATTAAAATAGAAAACTAAAATTTGTAAATGTACATTGCTGGTGGCTGTTCCACTGCTAGCAATCTATGTGAAGCATGCTAAGAAAAGGAAATGAAGAAATTTTAATTATTTGACTGTCTCACAGGAAATAGAAAAGTGAACTTTGTGATCAAACAACCCACTTTGTTAATTGACTGATATTAAAATAGAAAACTAAAATTTGTAAATGTACATTGCTGGTGGCTGTTCCACTGCTAGCAATCTATGTGAAGCATGCTAAGAAAAGGAAATGAAGAAATTTTAATTATTTTGACTGTCTCACAGGAAATAGAAAAGTGAACTTTGTGTAGAAAAAACAAAAGATGTACTCAACAAACCTTGTTTTACTGCACATTTTTCTTAAAACCATAAACAACCCTCATCTGAGATCTCTTCAATTTATCGCTCATATTAAACTTGACTAAATAAATTTCATTCTTTTATAATAACAAATGAACTTAGTCTACACATAAAACTAACTACTATTCTATATTTCATTCTTTTATTTTATATTAATGAACTTAGTCTACACTTAAAACTAACTACTATTCTATTGAACACTTAAAACATTAATGGCCTGTCGCTGACTGGTGCTTAGACACCTCAATATCCAAAATGTCTCTATGAAAATGAACTCCTCTCTGTAGGGAAAAGAGGGTTTTTTTTTTTTTTTTTTGAAGTTTGTGTGGGTTTACAGATTAGCAATATTCCTGTAACCATGTCCGAATGCATAATACTTCTATTACTAAAGTCTACCCATAGTTCTAGTCGTGAAGATTGCTACTTTGGAACCTAGTAAAGCTGTAGCGACGTATAGGTACCTGAAAGGGGCAGAAAATACATTTACATTAATAGAGAAGAACATAGAAAACAGTTTTCAAGTCATCATGTAGAGAAGATGTCTCCTACTGGGAGTTGCAGAATTTGAATGAATAACATCCTGATCATATTTGAAAGCAAACAAGGAGCAAATATAAATATAGATCAAGTTTCTAACTGTTTTATTTGGCACTACCTGAACCCCACATTTTAAAGAGGAACATAACAATACTGCTGCTTTTTGAGAAATAAGGCTGGTTCCTGAGATAACATCACAAAGTTCTAAATTTGGCAAGTCCCATTCCCAATGTAGGCTCTCAACACCCTTGCATGCCCCGGAATATTGCTAATTGAACTGCATGAGTAAAGGTGAAATCGGCACCAAACTTAAGGTCATGTTTCAATAGTTAAAAGTAAGTTTGAGGTGTCAGGGTTTCAGTTCTGTCTTGAGACTGATCGAAAATTAAGCCAAGATATCTTACTTAAATAGATACTGTACAAGTATGCAAGGAGAAATTCAATATTCATGCTGATATAGAATTTGCATGAGTCAGGACTCAGGAGTAGATTTCTAGGTCCCTTATTAATCCAAATTGGGCGGGTGTTTTGGGGATTAGTGCTTACTAGAAATGGAGCAAATTTTAAAACAGAACTTTGGGAGAAGGACCAAGATATTGCCAACGACTTTTAATCCTTGTTTGCAATAATAATTCAAAAGTTAAAACTCCAAACAAATGTTTTATGCAAGGTTCAAAGTATTTGTATCGGAATCGGTCTCGGACTCTTCTTATAAGTATTGGTCGTTTCAGTGGTTTCGGAGTTCTTAGTTCGGAAAGTCAAATAAATTATAAAATATTATTAAAAAATAGAAAATATTCGGTATATTTATGTATACTTCATATTTTCTCTCTCCCTTTAATTTTATATGGAATAATCTCAAACACTGTTGAATCCTTCACTCAGAATAGACACTTCTTTTTATTTACTTGAGACAAAGTACTCTCGCAATAGATAGTTTTTAATGGAATATTTTTAGGATGGATGAATGTTGTGAATTTATATATACAACTTTGAGAAATGGTAATGGTTATGATGTGTTGATAACGAATATTAACAACACAATATAACATCTGTCTTTGACGTGATTGAATCATTATGTTGATACTGATTCTCGTACTAACCAGGAATGCCCCGAAAATAGAACCACGATGTCAGTAATGGCTAGTATGGGACGGTAACGGTGGGGGTCAGTATCGGTTTGTGACAGGCCAAGACAATACGATACGGTCCATACATTTCAGTATCGGCCGATACTGCGAAACTTGGTTTTATGGAAAATGCTTGAAACAAAGAAAACATATACTTGTTACCTCTTATTTGTCTATTCATATTCAGAATCATATAATGACATATGGTTTCATAATATAACCATATTTGAGTGATCGGCTGGACTAGTTGCGCTGTGAAAAGTAAAGCAATAGCAAAAATCAGGATAGGATAAAAAGACCCCCAAAAAAGAAGCTTATCAATGAACCCACAAAATATAGTTCTTAATTTAATGGGTCAAGTCAAGTCAAAATAACATCAACTTCCTCAAACTCCCACGTTGAATCAGACATAATCCAATATTTGAAAACGGCTCTTAGTTAAAAATAGAATACCTACTTCTCAAGCACTTTCATATTCCCTCTAACTTAACCTTTTCCTGAATTTACAGAACAAGCTTTTGGCAAACTTCAGAATCTTAATGATGTCAATCATACATTGACTTCTTAAGTATTTCATCATATCACATGTTTTCCTACAAACTCTTACTATCCAAAATAAAATATACTAATAGAAATCATTTCCTTAACTATATAATGATTTATTAATAAGAAGATAGAGCAAAATGATTGTACAAGTGCTAAATTAATCTAGCAATAGTTTATAGATGTAGGTGATGAAGCCAAACTGGCATTGCAAATTTGGTCATACTCAACAAACATTTCTTAACTTAGGCCAAGTAGAACCAATTTTCAATTTTTGGTCAAAATGGAGCTAATAAGTCAGTCCATGGACTAAGACCCCATGAAATGGATAGATTGGAATACAGGCGTCAACCACTGCTAGTGGGTTGTATCAAGTGCAAAACTCACTTTCCTTTCTAAATAAGGGTGAAAAGGAGTAGCTTATAGTTAACAAACAATTCACCAAAATTGAACCAACATACTCTAACCTTTTAAATATAAGTTGAAAGGTTGATTAATCTAACATTTCATTGATGATTGTAAGCCCTGTACAGAGAATTTCCAATTAGGATGGAGATGGGGAGAGAAGTAAAAGAAAACTACAAATGATTATTATCTAGTGGCAGGCGAAGATAAGAATCATAAGATCATGAGCCCAGAACTAGCACACTTGAAGAAACAACAAAAATGAAAACATTAAGAAGTTGCCATCAGTTTCAGTTATTCACAGTAACTGATACCTATATCCTGTCGTACAGCTTTTACATGACAAACTTTAATGTCCTATTGATTATCTATTAACCATCCATTTACTGATCTTAATATAAGAAAGTAAAAGATGACAATCAATATCAACATTACAGGGCAAACACAGGCTATGGTAAGGCCTAAGCAGGCTTATAAAACTACTAGGCTGTATGGGCACGGAGAAGCATCCTTTTTAGCAATATCGTCCAAGCTAAATACCTCTCCTACCCCATAAACCATCTAACAAACATAAATAAAATCACCATACAAATCTTCATCAACAGTGCTAACTGGACTCCCGTGCCAAACTGGCCCAGAATAGTCTGCTACTTTTCAGCAAGCGACTGTTTGATCCTTGCATTTGATTGCCATAGATTTTGATTAGGTCCACCACCAACAGGAACCAATAAACCGGTTCATCAAACTCCAGTAGTTCTAAGAATATATATTCGGAAATTTTCATACAGGGGGAAAAGCTTCATGTTATTTACGCAAATAGTGAGAAGTTTGCAAAAATTTCACTCCAAGGGATCCGGCGCCAGTTGAACTGGCGCCCATTTTTTTTTTTTTTTTTAAAAATGAATCCGGCGCCAGTTCAACTGGCGCCCAAAAAAAAAAAAAAAAAAATAAACGAGGCTCCAGTTGAACTGGCGCCTGGCAAGTTGGGAGGGGGGGGGGGGGGGGGGGGGAGGGAGGGGGGGTTTTTGACTGTTTTTTTTTTTTTTTTCCTCCCTTCTTTCATTTTGTTTTGGCTGATAGTTTTTTTTTTTTTTTCCCCCTTCTTTCATTTGTTTGGCTTCCTTTTTTTTTTTCTTTTAATTTCTTTTTTGTTTTTTTTTTTCACTCCCTACCATTGTCAAGTCTTATCTGTCTCTTACAAATTTGTATTCTTCCTCTTTCTCTCTCTTTCTTTCTTCTGCAAAAGTATGATGGAGATTGAGGGGATGTTGGATTGGAAGTATGTTTGTAGTCTTCCCCTTTTCCTTTCTCTTTCTTTCTTCTGCAAAGTTTTGATCTCGTGATGTTGTTTTGGAAGTATGTTTGGGGTTTTGATTATAAGAATAGAAGAGATCACACAATGAGCTATGAAGCAGCCGAAGAAGTAGAAGATAGGCAAGGAGGAGGAGAAGAATAGTTGTATTTATTAGAGAAAAAATGGAACATCAGAATGATGGTCGCATTCCCGGTGGACCTACCACCCAAAGAGAATTTGAAGAACGTAAAAGTCACGTATCTGAATTGGTATTTACTGGAAAGGTAATTTTATTTATTATATATTATTTTGTATTGATACATTAAATGAGTTTAATTAACTTATTCGTATTGTATTTCTAGTTGTATGATTATCCGCTGGATGCACGTTTACGGGAACATGGTCAATGGCGTCACGTAAAAAATGACGTCGAAGGCCGCAAATGGGAGCTAATCTCCGAACAAAAAGACTTGGTTGAGTCGTTCGGTTTCAACTATGTCGACCAAATAGAGTTCATGCAACATGACAGGGACTTATTGTTCAGTTTGGCAGAGCGTTGGTGGCCCCAACGTAATACTTTTCAGTTGCCCCTAGGAGAAATGACGGTTACTCTCTGGGATGTAGCCAACATTTTAGGATTACCTATTACAGGTTGGGTAACTTATTACATAAATTTCCAAATGACACATTTATTCCGATGTTGTAATATTTTAAATTAATATTTGCAGGTCATCCTATATACTTTACTGATCGATCAGATCCCAATGTATTGATACGTAGATATCTTGGTGTATCCGGTCCGACGGGACCTGGACAGAAGGGTAGATCAGACGTTAGTGTAAGTTGGCTACGAAGCAACTTTATGTTTCTTGATCGTACAAGTGACGCTCCGGTAGTCGTAGATGAAAATCGGGTATAAAAATTTATATTTTATTTCAGATTAAAATATATTATTGTAGTTTGACTCCATAAAGATTTAATTAATATTACAGATTGTTTGTTGCACAAGAGCCTATTTACTTGCTTTGTGTGGTTCAGTTCTTTTTCCGAACGGAACTGGCTGCAAAGTAAGTGTTCGTCTTTTACCTTTTTTCGAAAATTTGAAACAAAAGACTCCACATGCATGGGGAGCAGCGGTATTGTCGTTTTTATATACTTGCTTGACGGAGTTTGTTAAAACGACGTCAAATACATGCAACACAAATCTGACTGGATGCATGCTTCTACTACAGGTATTTTTAATGTTGTTATATTATTGCAGTATCTTATACTGTAACACAAAGTTGATTAGATGCATGATATAATGACCTTAGGTGTGGTCCTATGAACATTTTGCTATTGGTAGACCAGTTACCCATATTAGTCGTGAAACTGGTATATTTCCGGTAGCCAAGAGATGGACAGTTGATGAAGTGGACCAGGCACACTGCAGAACTCAGGTTGCTCCCATTTATCGATCGCAATTTGACTCGGTAGAACATACAGAGGTAAATCAATGTAATATTTATATTTTTTTTAAAATAAAGTTGTATCATTTGTTATTTACATTAACTTTGGAAATAGGTTACATGGATGCCATATATTATACGGCTCGATGCTCCCGATATGCAGCGGACGTCATATTCATATAGTATGCACAGATATTATATCATATACGACTACCGGACAATGTACCATCCAGCAGATCGGGTTCTGCGACAATTTGGGATGGTTCAAATAATTCCTAATGATCCACTGCCCAGTAGCTATGCTGTCGCTCAAGCGCATGCTAGAGTTAATAGTTTGCTTCCTGGTTGGGAATCGAGGTTGGAGTATTATAGTGTTGGTAATTTGTCCCGCCAAGTGCAAACACCCAATGATTGTAAGTTTTTTATAATATCATGTTTTATTAAATAAATCGTTGTATTTGGCTAAATTTTTAATAATACATTGTGTAGGGTTGGGTGATTTTGCTTACATAAGTTGGTGGGGAGCACCGCGTGTATGCAACAGAGATTATAGATTTGAGGAGCCGCGGTTCACTAATAGAGCTATAGATGATACAAGCATGCACATAATAATAAACAGGCTTACCGATTTCGTAAGATTTACTTTGTCAATTGTGAATTGTAATATCTTGTTAAATTTAATTTATTTGATTAAATATATCCTCCAAACCTATTCCATTTCAGGGTATAGAAATGGATGAAGAAATTAGGAGGAGTGAAAGTTCGAACTGGCGGCCACATACGACGACGGTCGATCTTATGCGGCGGATGAGGGCTTGGATAAATCATGATGTCTTGCATGGTCCAGAGCCACATTTGCCTCCGGTACATATTCCACCGGATTATCCATCTGGCAACGTTAGCCAGAGGCGAAGCCGTTATTCCACTATATATGAGCAGGAAGAGGAGGCAAATGTGGGGACTCCCTATCATGCTGGTGAGGGGACTTCCTATCAGTCTGGAGAGGGGACTTCATATCAGCCTGGAGAGGGAACTCCTTACCATGCTGGAGAAGGAACTTCCTATCAGTATGGACAGGGGTCTTCCTATCAGTCTGGAGGGGGGACTCCCTACCATGCTGGAGAGGGGACTTCCTATCAGTCTGGACAGGGGTCTCCCTACCATGCTGGAGAGGGGACTCCTTACCATGCCGGTCCAGTGTCACCTCCAGCAGCTACAAATTGGTTCAGAGGCCTATCGGAGTATGCGACATTTTTTTCAACTCCAGATGCTCCAGCAGCGACGATGCCCACTCAAGCGGAAACGGATTTGGATTCGGATCCACCTCCAAATCAGTTTGATCCTCCAAATCTTAGACCAAATAGACAAAGACCGTACGCTAGTTGGGTTAGAGGTGGTCGTAGTAGTGGTTGTAGATGAGTATGTTCTTGGTTTTCTAATGTAACACATTGAAAATAATAAGTTGATTGGTACGGTAAAATATTACAACTTGAAAATAATATCTTGAATGGTAGGATAAAATATTACACAATTGCAATATAAATCTATCATGACCGACTTGATGGCTGATTAGTACATTTTCTTCGGTTGTGACCAAGTCCATTGCAGTTACTGCAACGCAAATCTCTTGTCGATTCATCCTTCGATTTGATGCGGTTCTTCTTTGGCCGTCCAGCTTTGCGTCTTACATCTGGTACTCCAATTTGTCCTCTAACCAAAGCATTTTGAAGATCGTACGGCAGTGGAATTGGTTCCAGATGCGGCTCGTATACACTTTTCAACTTGTTAGTAGAAAATATGTTACAATAATAATCTGTGATACTATAATTGGAAGACTTACACGCATAACAGACATGCACACATGGAATGTACGTATGGAACCACCGTAAACATGAACAACAACCTTTATCTAAGTGTAATACATATGTTCTATTCGTTGCACGATCTAATATTTCATATGTATAACCTTCAATATGCAACACATGCAGTTGGTGTTTTTCTCTATTTATTCGAGCAATTGTTGTTAACATTCTTGGACAATACTCCGTCTCAAGATTTTGAGCAAATTGCCTGTTCTTCTCATGTAAAGATATAATCTTAGCTCTAATACCGTCAAGTAGTATCGTTATTGGTTTATCACGTAATTTCTTAACCCAGTTATTGAAACATTCTGCAAGATTCGAGGTGTTAATATCTAATCTAGGAACAGGAGAATATGCAGTAATCCAATGTGAAAAATTACGTGTTTCATCATTTACTCCAATAAGCCAATTAAACATGTCCATGTTTTCGGCTTTAATTATTTCAAACCATGAATCAGCGTCTGGCTTGTTGTATGATCTTGCAAGAGAGTCAAGCATTTGATGAAACTTTTTAATCTTTGTAACCGATTTCAAATTCTGTTTAAAATGCTGAATACAAAAGAAATGACGTGATTCTGGAAAGGTTAAACGCATGGCATGAAGCAAACCCTTTTGTTTATCTGATATAAATGAAATGTTATTCCATTCATTAAAAAATCTTTCAAAAGATGTTCTCAAACTAGTTAAGAACCAAGTCCACGATTCTGTGTTCTCACCTTCTGCAACAGCATAAGCAATTGGATAAAGTTTATAGTTCGGATCATGAGCACAAGCAATAAATAATATACCTTGGTATTTGGAGGACAAGAAAGTAGCATCAGTACTGATAATTGGTAAACAACCACCCAAAAAACCGTCAATGCATGCTTTAAAACAAATAAAAATTCTTTGAAAGCTGTTGTTTTCAGTAGTCTTTAAAAAACAACTACTACCTGGATTTGACTCGATAATTCTAAAACTATACTCTTCAAGACTTACATATGCATCAAAGTAGCTTCCATTTATTTCAGCTAATGCCATCTCTCGGGCCCTCCACGCTTTAGAGTAGGAAATATTAATTCGATGTTCTCTGTGTATATCCATAACAACTTGTGATGGACTATATGACTGATTGTCTCTAATTATATTAATTATTTTGTTTTTTACCCATGAACTAGTTGCCAATGGATAAGAACCAGTTGTGAGCCCAGATAAACAAGAATGTCGATTTTCTAATGTAGCAATCTGAAAAATATTACCTCTACGAATAGGTCTAGCATATACTCTCCATCTGCAAGTTGGTTGATTACAAGTATATATAATTCCCTTTGCATTGTTCATGACACTAGCTGAACATGTAAATTTGTGTTCAATTGCTAGATCACTGATGAAAGTTCTAAATGCAGAACGACTATCAAAAAATTGTCCGACGAATAATTCATTTGTGGTACCATTATTGTCATTATCTTCAATATCATCATCTAAATTTTCAACTAAATCATCACTATCCGCAATACTTTGAAAATCATCAAAATCATCGTTATTGTGTAAAGCTAATGTGTCATCTTCTTCATGAGATGAAATAGGAATATGCCTTGAAGAACTCGGACCCGCTTCGTAATTAGAAACGCGTTGAGTACTTATATAGTCAAGTCTTGGTGATACTTGAGTTACAAAAATACTTATAAATGGCGATTGCAAATTAATTTCAAGAACAAAACTCCAAGCTTGTTGACAATCTAATAAAAAACAATGTGTCTCATAAACGTGTCTTAATATAAATTCATACTGAATAGAAAAACTTTCAATAATCAAACTGCGTAAGCTATCTAATGTGATACTACGATCAGTTATAAGAATTTGGGTAAAACCTCCTTCATAAGATAAACCATTTACTACACCTCCATGCGAGCACCACAGCCTTAAACTTTGATCCATCGCAGTATACAGTGTCTGCTTGAGAGAACTAAAGAGTGGGAGCGTCTGGAGTGGGAACGTCTGGAGTGGGAGCTTCTGCTTGAAAATTTACTCAAACTTTAGAGTGAGAACTTTAGGAGTGGAGAACTAAAGACTTAGGAAGAGTGAGAGTGTCTGGTATGGTGTGAGTGAAAGCTACGACATCCCACATTTAAAGAAAATTATCCAACGGTCGAAAAAATCCGAACGTTGCAATCCGAACGTTGCATACTTCCAATCCACCATCCCCTCAATCTCCCCTCAATCTCCATCATACTTTTGCAGAAGAAAGAAAGAGAGAGAAAGAGGAAGAATACAAATTTGTAAGAGACAGATAAGACTTGACAATGGTAGGGAGTGAAAAAAAACAAAAAAGAAATTAAAAGAAAAAAAAAGGAAGCTAAACAAATGAAAGAAGGGGAAAAAAAAAAAACACTATCAGCCAAAACAAAATGAAAGGAGGAAAAAAAAAAAAAAAAAAAACAGTCAACCCCCCCCCCCCCCCCGCCTCCCCCCCCCTCCCAACTTGCCAGGCGCCAGTTCAACTGGAGCCTCGTTTATTTTAATTTTTTTTTTTTGGGCGCCAGTTGAACTGGCGCCGGATTCATTTAAAAAAAAAAAAAAAATGGGCGCCAGTTCAACTGGCGCCGGATCCCTTGGAGTGAAATTTTTGCAAACTTCTTACTATTTGCGTAAATAACATGAAGCTTTTCCCCCTGTACGAAAATTTCCGATATATATTTGTCTCCTCGTCTCCTTGAAGTCATCAACTTTGAGTTACCAAAGGAATCATTTAGTCAAGAGCCAGTACATTTATTTCTCCTGTTTTCCACGGAAAACCCTTCTATAAACCTTGAATCCAAGTTCCATCTTTGCAGAAATTTATTTAAGGAAATAATACGATATAGACAAACACCAAGCACAATCATTAAGCGATCGTTCGGCAACATGGTCTGGAAAATAAAATTCGGTCTTGTTGGGATTATTCCTCAGAACTCTAAATAACTTAACTTTGGAGTGTTTGGATGGGTTTTTCACATTTGTGAAACTCCAATTGATTGGGTTCTTAAGGAACTTCATTTTCTTCTCTCTCCTTTGCAGAACCTCAAAAATTGCTTTCAAACTCCAATCCTTTTGGAAGTGGCCCCAGTTTTCTCAATGGAGTTTCATCATTTCAAAAACCCCACTTCCAAAACTCCAAAGTCCAAAATAAACCCAACTCCATCTTTACAAACTTCGTTCCCAACCTAGTGCCTAAACTTCAATTTAATTTCAACAAAAGCACGCATTACATGGATCAAACCTAGCTGTATGAATAAATGTACCATAATTCGAGCATACAGACAAGCATATAGGCATCAAAAAAATCACTGCTTAACAATCGCTTCAGTATGTTCTTCAAATCAAAGCTCAGTAGTATCAATTTTTACTTAGTTTACGTTAAAATAGACAAAATCAGCATCGAATTCATGCCGGAACGAGATCCGACCAAAAACCTAGGGCAGAACGAGGAGCAGCTCCACCGGAACCCTAATTTAGCAAACCCTAAACTTTAGCAAGCCCTAGAAATCGGAGAAGTTAGGGTTTCGAAGGGATTTACGTATTCGCAGAGGAGCTGGAGCTCCTCCTCCATTAGATGCTGCCCTTCCTTGACCTTCGAAATCCACAGATCCAAATCCATGGCAATCTCTTCTTCTTCCTCCTCTTCTTCTTCCTCTATAGAGAGAAAGCGAGGGTTTTTTTTTTCTAGAGAGAGTAAAAGAGAGAGATTGAATGGGAATTTGATTAATGAGGAAAAAAGTAATGGAGGAAGGCGAAGAAAACTATTGGATTTACGGAAGGGGTGTATTTGTCATTTAAGGGTGGATATTGAAAATTTCACCATAGGACTTTGTATTTTATTACTTTATTAGTTTATTTATTCGTCCTTTTATCTGAGATTTGTTGGCTTGGGATAGGAAATGATTATAATGCCCTTATGCCCTTTAGATATGAAAATGACTATAGTGGCCTTTGGGGATGGAGTTTGATGTTCCAGCAAATCCGTGTGATTGTCTCATTGTCCTTTCATGAATTTCTTTTCCTAAATTTCTTTTCCTATTATTTTGGGCCCGAGATCGAACTCAGTAGGTCCAGTAACTTCACCCCAACAGTTGGGACGTCTCGTAGTGACGTTTGTGGTCCATACATTATAAATGGCATGTAAATAAACACTATTTTTTAATTCTATCCTTATCATAAATATTGAAAAATTGAGTTTACTAAACTGTATTAAAAAAGTCAAATTCTTCTAACAATTTCAATTATTCGGTGTTTATTATTTTATAGAGGTCTATTTGTAATTTAGATTCTACATTCACAATTCCATCAATCAACATAAATATTTGTTATTTAGTAGGTACACATAAAATTAATATGATAAAATTTTACTCATAACTCTAACAAATTATATAAGGATAATTTAGAAACTTATCTTGGTGTTTAATCACATAAATAACTTCTTATCTTATACAATCACATATCACCATAACGTCTCACTGCTCATAATTTTTGTATAATTTAAAAATAACAAAAATATTCATGTACAAATTAAAAACTAAACCAATTTTCAACGTTTATATCATCGTGGATCATTGTATTCTCTTCATCATTCTTCACTTCCTCCCTCCATCTCCGCCTTCGTATTCCTCTTTTATTTTTTTAGCATTCCAATCTCATTTTCTTCTCATAAATACAAAAAAAATAAACAAGAAAAAGAAGGAGATTTTTTTTTACCAAACATGGAAAAAGAAAAAAGAAAAAAGAAAAAGAGAGAGCATATTAATTTAGAATATTTGTTTGAAGTGTACCACTATGTACCCATATAAAAAAATACTCTAAAAATATTAATTTACAGAATTTTTAATATCTGTTTGCAGTATATCTCTTGGTTACACACTCAGGCCTCGTTTGGTTCGCGGAACGGAAAGGAAAGGAAACTGATTCCTTGGTATTTCTTTTCCTTTAGGAAATTATAATTCCTATAAACTTTCCTTTCCGGTGTTTGAAAAGATCGGGATTATAGCCGGAATATATCTTTAATTTTCATTATTGTGTTTGGTGTTTGTAAGGAAAGGAAACAAAATCAAGTCAATTTTCCAAAAATACTCTCGTGCTAATAAAAATAATTATTACTTAGAAATATTTTTGTCTAAAAGATATTATGGATAAAAATAGTAAATAATATTATGAACATGGATATTTTGGTCAAAACTTTTTGTAATAAATACGGAAAAGTTGGAGGGAAAGTGATTCCTTAGATAAATGGAAGGAACCACTTTCCCCCATATTTTTCTACCTCTTGGGAATCATTTTTTCTTTCCAACAACTTTTTTTTTGGTAAACGAGGCCTCACGTGAACCGCACACGCTATTGAGATATTATGGCATGAATTGAATAAATAACATCAATGGCTTAATGCTTCAAGGTTTGGAGAAAAAAAGCGAAATAGGCCCGTCAAAAAAAAATTAATTTCTAGGGAAGCCCCTTCAATCAAAATTTATAGGGTTTCATTTCCTTCCTTCCTCTTTTTTTCTAGCAGAGAGGAACCCAATCAATAATGGCGGGAAGAGAAGTCCGGGAGTACACAAATCTAAGTGACCCCAAAGGTATTAGGGTTTCTTACTCCATCTTTTTTGCATGAAAATCCTTTCTTCTTTTGCTAGTTTGTGTAATTTTGTGGGTTTTTTTGGGTTGAATTTAGACAAAAAATTGGGAAAGGGGAAGGACAAGATCGACGACGAGGACATCACTTTCCAGCGAATGGTTGCAAAGGTTAGCTTGATCGGTCCTTCTATACCTATTATTCTCTGATTTCGTTAAAAATTTGGAATTTTTTTTGCATATTTCCTCATAATTCGATGCAGTTATCTATTTCTATTTATGGTTTGTTCTGTCTTTACTTATTATTTGACTGTCGGCGTTTTTATGAACAATTAACTATTATAATTTGTCACAATATTATTTGGGTGCTCCTAAAATGTGATCATGCACTCCTTTTAATTTTGGGGCCGGCTATACACAACCCAAACTTACTTAGCATACCCCATTTGCTAATTTTTTTTTTCCTATTATACCCTTGTTGAGCACACCCCATGCTCACCTCCCCCCCCCCCCCCCCTCCGCCGACACTCCTCCTCCTCCTCCTCCCCCGACCCGCCGCCTCCTTCTCCTCCTCCCCCCCCCCCCCCCCTCCGCCGACCATCCCCCTGCTCCCCTCCCCTCCCCCCGCTCCGCCGACCCCCCCTCGACCCGCCTCCTCCTCCTCCTCCTCCCCCCCGACCCCCCTCCTCCTCCTCCTCCTCCTCCCCCCGCTCCCCGAACCTCGACGGCCGACCCCATAAACTATTGTTGAAAAAAAAATTGAAAATAATTTGGGTGTATTCACGGGTAGGTTCGTCCCTGGTTTGTCGACCTCACAGAGGAATGTTCGACCCACGACAGTCGAACTATAGTGTGTACGTTCGACCAACATATGTCGAACATAAGATGGCATGTTCGATTAGAACATGTTCGACCAGTGTTTGTCGAACTGAAGAAGACATGTTCGACCCGCATTTGTCGAACGGAGTAAGACATGTTCGACAAATATTTGTCGAACGGACCATTGCCCGTTCGACCAGTATTTGTCGTGCTCATTGCAGAATATGGGGTGTGCTAAGCAAGGGTAGAATAGGAATTTTTTTTTTTTTTTTAGAAAATGGGGTGTGCTAAGTAAGTGCTGGGGTGTGTATAGCCGGCCCCATATAAAATAGAAAACCACCCTAAATCAGCAAGTTCGAGCTGACCCACTAGTCAGCCGAGTGGAGCTCAAAGCCCTTCTCATGCCTCCCGAGTTTGAGCCCTGCTAGGAATTAAACTTTTTTGTAAGCACTCAAATGTCGGCACCTGTACTCTTAGATGAAAGAAAGATACACGTTGGACCCGAACTGGTCCTATACATTAAAATTAAAAAAAATTATATGGAATGGGTAGGATTCAAGTCCAGTATACTTTTTGGGTCCGACTATACACACCCCACCAATTACTTAGCACACCCCAGTATATATGAATTAACTCAACACTATTACAAAGCACACCCCACCTTTTAAACCATATTACTAGTTAAACGGTCTTGAACAGTTAGTTATATATATATATATATATATATATATACTCTCTGAGTCTCTCTTCCTTTTTCTACAACTATATCCTATGCTTAAGTCCTCTCTGAAATTTGATTCTGGAAACAGTTTTCTGAAAGCTATGTTATAAAGTTGTTTTCTGAGTATTGATATTTTGACTTTGCGTTTGGTTACTTTCATCTGAAAATTAGTTTTGAGAAATAAAATGTGAAAATTATGTTTGGTTACGTACATTTGAGAAATAATTTATAGAAAAAAAGTTTGAAGATTATGTTTAATAAAATGCTTTAGAAAAGATTATGAAAATCTTTTCTTGTAAAATATGTTTGAAGAATATTTTAAATAAAACAGCTAAAAATCATCTTAGATTCTATATAAACCGAAAAATTGAATAAACCGAATAAATCGATTTTGTTGCATAAATACTTAGTATATATTATTTTGTGCAGAGGTAAATATATTATAACATATGTTTTTATGGATAAAATTTTAGGTAAGTGGATGAGCGAGTGCATAAGCCATATATATATATATATATATATATATATATATATATATATATATATATATATGGCTTATGCACTCGCTCATCCACTATATATATATATATATATATATATATATATATATAGAGAGAGAGAGAGAGAGAGAGAGAGAGAGAGAGAGCCTAAGAATACAATACAAGATGAATTGGTACCTAATGGGGGTTTCTATATTATATATGTATAATAATCCTATTATCACGGAGAGTTTATTGAACTTTTTTTTTACATTTACTTTGTCACTTCAACTGAAATTTGACGAAAGATATTTAGATATTTAGATATAATTATATTAAATATAATAATAATAATTATTATTATTAAATACCAAATATAATAATAATGATAATAATAATAAGGAAAACAGTAAATAATTAGTATATAACAGTTATTCAGAGACGGTAGCAGTTATTGAGAGATGGCCATATTTGTTTCTTTTTTTTCAGTTTATAAAATAATTATTATATTAAAATTTTGATTTTAATTATATTTGTAAAAAATATTTTCTTGTTTCGATTTTTTAAAGTTTTTTTTAAACCAACCGGCCCAACCTAATTCTTTTTTTTTTTTTAAATTTCTTCTCAAATTTTTTTTTTGGTTGGAAAAATTCGAGCTATCCCGAACCAACTCGGTTCGGCACGGCCCGCCTCCGACAGGGTCTTGGGTCCGAAATGGATTTTCTATTTCGAATTTCGAGCCGGGCTAGCCTCCTAGCTACCAATTAACATGAAGTTCTAATTACTAATTAAAGAAGACCCGACAAGGTAAAAATTGTTGTGAGTACTATTGAAAACAAGGACAAAATGTAGAGGAAACGAATCCATATTTATTCTAAATTTTTCAAAAATTTCGTCAGTCTCCTTTGTTTTTCCTAAGTTCACACATCTGCAAACACACAAATAAAGTCCATAATCCCATTTATATTCAATCACTGTCAACGGCGCAACCTGTCGGACTCACAACTACAACCACAAGATACCCGTCAATGGTGCAACCCACCGGACACAGAGACAAGGCAATAGCAAAATACAATTTCCATTTTTAAACAAAAGTCATACTACATAAATGTGATATCTATGGCAAGTATCAAGGTGCAGTAATTTGGGAGGCAACATGAAAAGATGTGAATATAAGGATCTAATAATTAACCTGCTAACAACTATGGGATTAGAACTAGCATATAGTTGCTTTACATAAGGAAAATGGCATCTCTATATGATATGCAAGCTAGCATATAGTGGCCATGGTGTGCTTGGGCTTCCAGGTTCGACACCTCAAACCCTTGCATATGTTCTGGGCTCAACACTGTCCTGGAACCCCATGACTGATCCTCGGCTAATAGCAAGGGTTCCTACTTCCTAGCAAAATACAATTTCCATAATCCCGTCAATGGTGCAATCCACCGGACACAGAGACAAGGCAATATCAAAATACAATTTCCATTTAAAAAAAAAGTCATACTACATAAATGTGATATCTATGGCAAGTATCAAGGTGCAGTAATTTGGGAGGCAACATAAAAAGATGTGAATATAAGGATCTAATAATTAACCTGCTAATAACTATGGATTAGAACTACCAAATAAAAGTCATATAGCTAGTAACCTGCACATATCATATAGCTAGTAACCTGCACATATGTGAAACACAACCCAACTAACATAGACACATAGCACTTTTCCCTCCCCCTCGTATGTGTCATCATCCCCATGGAGATTTCTTGAAAAAGAAGGGGAACAAAAACTACTCTGCATTTAGAGTATAAATGATTCACCAAGTCTTTGGTAACAGAAAAGACCTGTGAACATAATCCTCCTCCTCTATAATCCCTATATTTGGACCCTCCTCCAACCGTCCCCGGATTTCTGTGGCTTCTCCACCGCCGCCACCTTCGTCCGATGGCTCCCGGGCATCGCCGCCACCCTCCCTTTCTCCCCGTGGGGCAACTCGCTCGTCTTGCTGCGTCCCGACCGTATATCCGCCGGAGGTATGAAGCAGTCCATGGACATGCCGGGAACGTTGAAGGCAACCTCCTCGATCGTCCACGCCTCCTCCATCCTGATCTTCGTGTGGCTCATCGCCATCTCGTCGAACCTGACTAGGGTGACTACAGATCGGCCTGAGTGGGCGATTATGATCCCCTCCACGGGGCGGTAGTCGTCGAGGAACGAGTTGATGGTGGTCTCCCAGTAGTCGACTTCTCCTCCCGGGCCGGACTGGATATGCGTCCTTTGCAAATCCTTCATGTGGAGCAGAAGCCCAGTCCGCTGGCTGAAGTAGCCGAAGAGGACGTGCCTTAATATCTCGGCGGAGCCCTTGATCCTCGCTTTCAATGTCGCGGGGTCGGCGGAGAGCTCGAGGATGAAGCAGTCCTCCCCGTTGATCTTCTTCTCTCCGATACAGCGGGCATTGGCGAACATGCTGGTCGTAGTCAGAGGATCAAGGCCTTGGAGGGCCCGGCGAAGGGGGCGGGCGGGCCCTTTCGCGGCCTGGGCGCCGAGCCACGGGGTGTGGCGCCAGACGAGCTTGCCGTTGGAGCTGGCATGCACCTCGCTGCCTCCGACGGCGAGCTCCACGTACCATATGTCGGGCTTCATCTGCCAGAGAACGAAGCATCCGGACTCGGTGGCTCTCGAGAGGCCGCCTCGGCTCTTCACGGCCCTACTGGCCGTCTCGAACTCCAAGGCTACCATCCGGACCTTCCCTATGGCGTAGGCGTTCCGGACGGAACTCTGGAGCTTCAGCCCTCCAGACGCTGCGGTGTATTGCTGGAGGATGTACTGAGCTGACGAGGTTTCAGGAGTGATGGCGCGGAGGGGACTCAGGTGCGGCATCGGCTCGCCGCATCAGACGTGCACCGGCGCCAGGGGCGCAATCATCACCTCCAACAGCAGCCTCAAATCCGATGGCTGGGCCCCCCTCCCCATCACCCACCTCCCCCACCCCTTCCTCGCCGTCCCATCCACCCTCACGGCCCCGTCCTCCCCCCCGCCCGGCCCCTCCATCAGCGGCGCCAGCGCCTCCTCAGAAGGCAGGATCGAGGGGGTCTTCGAGCGGGTGCGGCCGAGGGAGAGGCCGCAGACGAGGTTTGAGAAGAACCCCTGCTTCCTTTCCATGGCCGTTAAAGAGAGAGAGAGAGAGAGAGAGAGTGTGTGTGTATAAGAGTAAACTCTAGGTGAGAGAGAGAGTGGTGGGGAGTAAGAGTTTATATATATATATATATATATATATATATATATATATATATATATATCAATTATGCTATTTGGCTCCCAAAATTTTTGGGTGATGTCTATCTCCCATTATGTGGCATCTGACATGGCAACTGACATGGCAGCTGACATGTCATGTTTTAACCCAAAAATTAATTACCCAAAAAAATTTATTGTTAATACTAATGCTAATTTTAATTTAATGTTAATATTAATTTTAATTTAATGTTAATATTAATTTTAATAATAATGTTAAAATTAATGTTAATGTTAACTAACGTTAATGTTAATGTTAATATTCATGTTAATTTAATTTTAATGTTATGCTAATTTTAATTTAATGTTAATATTAATTTTAATGTTAATGTTAAAGTAATATTAATGTTAATGTTAATTTTAATATTAATGTTCATGTTAATTTAATATTAATTTTAATTTTAATTTTAATGTTTAAGTTTGCCATGTCAGCTGTCATGTCATCGGCCATGTCATATTACACATAATGGGAGATGGTATCACCCAAATTTTTTGGGAGCCAAATATCATTTTTTGTATATATATATATATATGTTCGTGCTTTTGAAGCTTCGACCCGCCGCTGAACTTTTGAAGACTCTCCGCAAGTCCAAGAAAACATGTCTCAGCCTCCCTCAAATCCAGGTGGCTGAAATACTTTTGTTCTATATGTGGAATATATGTACGGAACGACTATCTCATCGGCAACATATCTTATTAAAAATCTCAAGCATTTAATTCCTACACCTCCTCTCAAATCAAAAGATCTCTCTTGCCTAGTAAAAAAGACAATTAATATTTGGTCAGAGACGAAGTTCTTTTCCCTCCCCACCCATTCAACCCCCACAAATTAGCAGCCTCGGCAGGCGTGGCTAAACTTAGCAGCCTGGACAAGCGCGACTAATATTAGCAGCCTGGACAGGCGCGGCTAATATTAGCAGCTTGGACAAGCACGGCTGAAATTAGCAGTTTGGACAAATACCGCAGTTGTCTCTTAGCGGGTCTGCTGAAAGTCTAAACCAATTGGCCATCTGGCTGCCATCTCCATCGGTTTTACATTATGTAAAGGGAATGAAATTTCTGGGCAACTTTATGGTGCGAAAGGCCGGAACCTGCCATCAACTGCTAGTTTAGAAACATTACAGAAAGAACTTTATAGCAAGGGCATGAAACAATCAAACAAATCAACAAGCATTCAAGCATTAGCCACAACTTCCCATCTTTTATAATGCCACAACCCTTTAGGATTTCGGTTTATACTTACATTTCAAGATATGAAGCAAAAAAAGAAAAAAACTTTATAGCAAAGACATGAAACAATCAAACAAATCAACAAGCATTCAAGCATTAGCCACAACT
Organism: Iris pallida; assembly: GCA_029216955.1. Lineage (NCBI taxonomy): Eukaryota > Viridiplantae > Streptophyta > Magnoliopsida > Asparagales > Iridaceae > Iris > Iris pallida. Next base: position 11,750,527 of record JANAVB010011399.1, read on the forward strand.
TCCCATCTTTTATAATGCCATAACACTTTAGAATTTCGGTCTATAATTACATTTCAAAATATGAAGCAAAAAACCCAACAGTTAAGATTCTTTTCTGTAGACCATAGTCTCTTAGCGGGTATGCTGAAAGTCTAAACCAATTGGTCGTCTGGCTGCCATCTCCATCGGTTTTACATTATGTAAAGGGAATGGAATTTCTGGACAGCTTTATGGTGCGAAAGGCCGGAACCTGCCATCAACTGCTAGTTCAGAAACATTACAGAAAGAACTTTATAGCAAGGGCATGAAACAATCAAACAAATCAACAAGCATTCAAGCATTAGCCACAACTTCCCATCTTTTATAATGCCATAACCCTTTAGGATTTCGGTTTATAATTACATTTCAAAATATGAAGCAAAAAAAGAAAAAAAATTTATAGCAAAGACATGAAACAATCAAACAAATCAACAAGCATTCAAGCATTAGCCACAACTTCCCATCTTTTATAATGCCATAACACTTTAGAATTTCGGTATATAATTACATTTCAAAATATGAAGCAAAAAACCCAACAGTTAGATTCTTTTCTGTAGACCATAAGAAAAGGTCTACCTACAGGTACTGAATTACTACTGAAATCCTACACTTTGCATCTGTTTGTAATTTGTAAAAGATAGCACATAGATCTGTTGTTAGCCACAAAAAAGGTTTGCAGTGCTAGATCAGGAGACAGAGGTAATACTGGAGTCGACTTCAGCCACCAGAGCTTCTGAGGTTCCACGTCCCAACTCAACCGCGCCTGTCCAGGCTGCTAATATTAGCCACGCCTGTCCAGGCTGCTAAGTTTAGCCACGCCTGCCGAGGCTGCTAATTTGTGGGGGTTGAATGGGTGGGGAGGGAAAAGAACTTCATCTCTGACCAAATATTAATTGTCTTTTTTACTAGGCAAGAGAGATCTTTTGATTTGAGAGGAGGTGTAGGAATTAAATGCTTGAGATTTTTAATAAGATATGTTGCCGATGAGATAGTCGTTCCGTACATATATTCCACATATACAACAAAAGTATTTCAGCCACCTGGATTGGAGGGAGGCTGAGACATGTTTTCTTGGACTTGCGGAGAGTCTTCAAAAGTTCAGCGGCGGGTCGAAGTTTCAAAAGCACGGACATATATATATATATATATATATATATATATATATATATATATATATGTATACAAAAAATGATATTTGACTCCCAAAAAATTTGGGTGATACCATCTCCCATATGTGTAATATGACATGGCCGATGACATGACAGCTGACATGGCAAACTTAAACATTAAAAATAAAATTAATATTAAATTAACATGAACATTAATATTAAAATTAACATTAATATTAATATTACTTTAACATTAACATTAAAATTAATATTAACATTAAATTAAAATTAGCATTAACATTAAAATTAAATTAACATGAATATTAACATTAACGTTAGTTAACGTTAACATTAATTTTAACATTATCATTAAAATTAATATTAACATTAAATTAAAATTAGCATTAGTATTAACAATAAATTTTTTTGGGTAATTAATTTTTGGGTTAAAACATGACGTGTCAGCTGCCATGTCAGTTGCCATGTCAGATGCCACATAATGGGAGATGACATCACCCAAAAATTTTGGGAGCCAAATAGCATAATTGATATATATATATCTATATAAACTCTTACTCCCCACCACTCTCTCTCACCTAGAGTTTACTCTTATACACACACACTCTCTCTCTCTCTTTAACGGCCATGGAAAGGAAGCATGGGTTCTTCTCAAACCTCGTCTGCGGCCTCTCCCTCGGCCGCACCCGCTCGAAGACCCCCTCGATCCTGCCTTCCGGGGAGGCGCTGGCGCCGCTGATGGAGGGGCCGGGCGGGGGGGAGGACGGGGCCGTGAGGGCGGATGGGACGGCGAGGAAGGGGTGGGGGAGGTGGGTGATGGGGAGGGGGGCCCAGCCATCGGATTTGAGGCTGTTGTTGGAGGTGATGGGTGCGGCCCTGGCGCCGGTGCACGTCTGCTGCGGCGAGCCGATGCCGCACCTGAGTCCCCTCCGCGCCATCACTCCTGAAACCTCGTCAGCTCAGTACATCCTCCAGCAATACACCGCAGCGTCTGGAGGGCTGAAGTTCCAGAGTTCCGTCCGGAACGCCTACGCCATAGGGAAGGTCCGGATGGTAGCCTTGGAGTTCGAGACGGCCAGCAGGGCCGTGAAGAGCCGAGGCGGCCTCTCGAGAGCCACCGAGTCCGGATGCTTCGTTCTCTAGCAGATGAAGCCCGACATGTGGTACGTGGAGCTCGCCGTCGGAGGCAGCGAGGTGCATGCCGGCTCCAACGGCAAGCTCGTCTGGCGCCATACCCCGTGGCTCGGCGCCCAGGCCGCGAAAGGGCCCGCCCGCCCCCTTCGCCGGGCCCTCCAAGGCCTTGATCCTCTGACCACGGCCAGCATGTTCGCCAATGCCCGCTGTATCGGAGAGAAGATCAACGGGGAGGACTGCTTCATCCTCGAGCTCTCCGCCGACCCCGCGACATTGAAAGCGAGGAGCAAGGGCTCCGCCGAGATCTTAAGGCACGTCCTCTTCGGCTACTTCAGCCAGCGGACTGGGCTTCTGCTCCACATGAAGGATTTGCAAAGGACGCATACCCAGTCCGGCCCGGGAGGAGAAGTCGACTACTGGGAGACCACAATCAACTCGTTCCTCGACGACTATCGCCCCGTGGAGGGGATCATGATCGTCCACTTAGGCCGGTCTGTGGTCACCCTGGTCAGGTTCGGCGAGATGGCGATGAGCCACACGAAGATCAGGATGGAGGAGGCGTGGACGATCGAGGAGGTTGCCTTCAACGTTTCCGGCCTGTCCATGGACTGCTTCATACCTCCGGCGGATATACGGTCGGGACGCAGCAAGACGAGCGAGTTGCCCCACGGGGAGAAAGGGAGGGTGGCGGCGATGCCCGGGAGCCATCGGACGAAGGTGGCGGCGGTGGAGAAGCCACAGAAATCCGGGGACGGTTGGAGGAGGGTCCAAATGTAGGGATTATAGAGGAGGAGGATTATGTTCACAGGTCTTTTCTGTTACCAAAGACTTGGTGAATCATTTATACTCTAAATGCAGAGTAGTTTTTGTTCCCCTTCTTTTTCAAGAAATCTCCATGGGGATGATGACACATACGAGGGGGAGGGAAAAGTGCTATGTGTCTATGTTAGTTGGGTTGTGTTTCACATATGTGCAGGTTACTAGCTATATGATATGTGCAGGTTACTAGCTATATGACTTTTATTTGGTAGTTCTAATCCATATTTGTTAGCAGGTTAATTATTAGATCCTTATATTCACATCTTTTTATGTTGCCTCCCAAATTACTGCATCTTGATACTTGCCATAGATATCACATTTATGTAGTATGACTTTTTTTTTTAAATGGAAATTGTATTTTGCTATTGCCTTGTCTCTGTGTCCGGTGGGTTGCACCATTGACGGGATTATGGAAATTGTATTTTGCTAGGAAGTAGGAACCCTTGCTATTAGCCGAGGATCAGTCATGGGGTTCCAGGACACTGTTGAGCCCAGAACATATGCAAGGGTTTGAGGTGTCGAACCTGGAAGCCCAAGCACACCATGGCCACTATATGCTAGCTTGCATATCATATAGAGATGCCATTTTCCTTATGTAAAGCAACTATATGCTAGTTCTAATCCATAGTTGTTAGCAGGTTAATTATTAGATCCTTATATTCACATCTTTTCATGTTGCCTCCCAAATTACTGCACCTTGATACTTGTCATAGATATCACATTTATGTAGTATGACTTTTTTTAAAAAATGGAAATTGTATTTTGCTATTGCCTTGTCTCTGTGTCCGGTGGGTTGCACCATTGACGGGTATCTTGTGGTTGTAGTTGTGAGTCCGGCAGGTTGCGCCGTTGACAGTGATTGAATATAAATGGGATTATGGACTTTATTTGTGTGTTTGCAGATGTGTGAACTTAGGAAAAACAAAGGAGACTGACGAAATTTTTGAAAAATTTAGAATAAATATGGATTCGTTTCCTCTACATTTTGCCCTTGTTTTCAATAGTACTCACAATAATTTTTACCTTGTCGGGTCTTCTTTAATTAGTAATTAGAACTTCATGTTAATTGGTAGCTAGGAGGCTAGCCCGGCTCGAAATTCGAAATAGAAAATCCAGTTCGGACCCAAGACCCTGTCGGGGGCGGGTCGTGCCGAACCGGGTTGGTTCGGGATAGCTCGAATTTTTCCAACCAAAAAAAAAAAAATTGAGAAGAAATTTTAAAAAAAAAAAGAATTAGGTTGGGCCGGTTGGTTTAAAAAAAACTCTAAAAAATCGAAACAAGAAAATATTTTTTACAAATATAATTAAAATCAAAATTTTAATATAATAATTATTTTATAAACTGGAAAAAAAGAAACAAATATGGCCATCTCTCAATAACTGCTACCGTCTCTGAATAACTGTTATATACTAATTATTTACTGTTTTCCTGTTTTCCTTATTATTATTATCATTATTATTATATTTGGTATTTAATAATAATAATAATAATTATTATATTTAATAAAATTATATCTAAATATCTAAATATCTTTCGTCAAATTTCAGTTGAAGTGACAAAGTAAATGTAAAAAAAAAGTTCAATAAACCCTCCGTGATAATAGGATTATTATACATATATAATATAGAAACCCCCATTAGGTACCAATTCTTCTTGTATTGTATTCTTAGGCTCTCTCTCTCTCTCTCTCTCTCTCTATATATATATATATATATATATATATATATTTACCTCTGCACAAAATAATATATACTAAGTATTTATGCAACAAAATCGATTTATTCGGTTTATTCAATTTTTCGGTTTATATAGAATCTAAGATGATTTTTAGCTGTTTTATTTAAAATATTCTTCAAACATATTTTACAAGAAAAGATTTTCATAATCTTTTCTAAAGCATTTTATTAAACATAATCTTCAGACTTTTTTTTTCTATAAATTATTTCTCAAATGTACGTAACCAAACAGAATTTTCACATTTTATTTCTCAAAACTAATTTTCAGATGAAAGTAACCAAACGCAAAGTCAAAATATCAATACTCAGAAAACAACTTTATAACATAGCTTTCAGAAAACTGTTTCCAGAATCAAATTTCAGAGAGGACTTAAGCATAGGATATAGTTGTAGAAAAAGGAAGAGAGACTCAGAGAGTATATATATATATATATATATATATATATATATATATATATATATATATAACTGTTCAAGACCGTTTAACTAGTAATATGGTTAAAAAGGTGGGGTGTGCTTTGTAATAATGTTGAGTTAATTCATATATACTGGGGTGTGCTAAGTAATTGGTGGGGTGTGTATAGTCGGACCCAAAAAGTATACTGGATTTGAATCCTACCCATTCCATATATATATTTTAATTTTAATGTATAGGACCAGTTCGGGTCCAACGTGTATCTTTCTTTCATCTAAGATGTACAGGTGCCGACATTTGAGTGCTTATAAAAAGTTTAATTCCTAGCAACTCGGGTGGCATGAGAAGGGCTTTGAGCTCCACTCGGCTGACCAGTGGGTCAACTCGAGCTTGCTGATTTAGGGTGGTTTTCTATTTTATATGGGGCCGGCTATACACACCCCAGCACTTACTTAGCACACCCCTTTTTCTAAAAAAAAAAATTTTTTTTTTCCTATTCTACCCTTGCCGAGCACACCCCATATTCTGCATGAGCACGACAAATACTGGTCGAACGGACAATGGTCCGTTCGACAAATATTTGTCGAAAATGTCTTATTCCGTTCGACAAATGCGGGTCGAACATGTCTTCTTCAGTTCGACAAATGCGGGTCGAACATGTCTTCTTCAGTTCGACAAACACTGGTCGAACATGTTCTAATCGAACATGCCATTTTATGTTCGACATGTTGGTCGAACGTACACACTATAGTTCGACTGTCGTGGGTCGAACATTCCTCTGTGAGGTCGATAAACCAGGGGCGAACCTACCCGTGAATACACCCAAATTTTTTTCAATTTTTTTTTTTCAACAACAGTTTATGGGGTCGGCCGTCGAGGTTCGGGGAGCCGGGGAGGAGGAGGAGGAGGAGCAGGGGGGGTCAGCGGAGCAGGGGATGGTCGACGGAGGGGGGGGGGGAGGAGGAGGAGGGGGGGTCAGCGGAGCAGGGGGATGGTCGGCGGAGGGGGGGGGGGGGAGGAGGAGGAGGAGGAGGCGGGTCGGGGGAGGAGGAGGAGGAGTGTCGGTGGAGGGGGGGGGGGGGAGGGGAGGGGAGCATGGGGTGTGCTCAGCAAGGGTAGAATAGGATTTTTTTTTTATTTTTTTTTTTAAGAAAATGGGGTGTGCTAAGTAAGTTTGGGGTGTGTATAGCCGGCTCCTTTAATTTTATATTATTCAAATTCCAAATCTACCCCTGCATTAAATTTGCCATTAATTTTCGCATGCATGGAGGGAGGGGTGCAAGATGGCGTTTTATGAGTGCCAATAATATTAATGCAGGGACAAATTTGGAACTTGAATAATAGAAAATTAGAGTTGTGGATGGCATTTTAGGAGTGCCAATAACGACATCCTATTATTTTAACAAAATTTGGAAAAGAATAACAATGGAATTGATTGTAATAAAGTATACCAAACCAAGTGCCGGACGAAACTGGTAAGAAGATGGCGAAAATGATGGCTCGAAGGACTTTTAAGTGACCATATTTTTTGGAGGAGAAAGAGAGTTCGAAAGAGTAGAATTGGGTTTGCCTCAGCTCGAACTCAATAACTTTTATTCTCACATTATCAATCTCCATCACTATGTTGCACTGCCGATTTTGACTTGTCATAGTTTAAATTGGACTGTCAGTCCAAGTCATGTCCAATACATGCCTGATAGTACATGGACATGTTCCAAGCGTCCGTGCTTTCTAGTTTGTACCTTAACATAATCTAAAACTAGGAGTAACACCAGTTGCGGACGAACGGAACATAAAAGTTTAAGCGGATGGATACTAGTGGAAAGAACCTATCACTTGTTTCTACTAGTTTGTGCCTAGCTTCTCGAAGGTAAATGTGAAAAGTTGTAGGACGAGCTACTCAGAGAGAAGCATCATACTTTTTTATTATTTTCCAATCAAATAGTCCGGGAATCATGGTTATGGAATCGAAGTAGTTACTCAATTTCAATTGTTTTTTACTTTAGAATGAAATATTACACACCCATATAGCTTCAACTTGATTAGTTTATTATTACTTTTATTTTTTTTGCTTCTTCTAGTTTCTAGACTAGAAATAAAAGAAATTAAGTTTCGTATTTATAAGGCAGTTTGCAATTTCCAAACACATCCTTAGGTAAAATTTCTAACTTCTCTAAGAATTCTACTTAATGTGGCAAATGGGGAACTGTAACTTTCAATGGGTTCTGTCAGAGCTTGCCAATTAGAATAATAGTATGAGGTAACATGATTGTTGTCCTAATCATGTTCGTGCTACACCTCAAGAAATGAGCATATGTAGCACACAAGCCATTAACCCATGCTAGTAGATGTGCACCGTGTGGTTAACTGGTAATAGTTGTATATGATATCAATTTGATAGTGAGGTGTCATTTAAACACCCTGTGATAAAACTGAACCCAAATGAGGGGTGTGTGTGTGTTTCAGTTATTGACCAATCATGTTTTGAGCCTTCTGACACTTGGTTGAGAGTCTTGAGACCGTGAGCACGACTTGCTTCAAGCCTTGGTTAAAATATTTGGCAGATGGAAACTTGGTTTCTAACTAAGGATCGAAACTATCCCCTCGATTCCATTACTTTTCATATTTCGGCTGTAGAAACTAGTTGAAAATTTGTAGGACCATCTCCTCAAAGTGGAAACTTCTTCCCTTTTTAGTTTTGTTAAAGCAATGGATTGAAACATGACATGATCATGATATTTGTCAGGTGTTGAGATGTGATTGGCCAGTTAAGTGGTTGGTTCTGCTTTTCACTTGGGGTCCATGTATCACGGATTAATAACTATGTTACTGATATTAAAGTCCATCACATAAACTCTTTGAACTATGTGTATATACTGGCACACATGTTGGACATCAACTAGTGTGGGTTGCTGTTGCTTGGCTCCACATGCTTCTTTGCATGAAGAGTACCACTGAACTCAATTTGGACAAAAATTATGTTATCTCAAGCTATGATTCAAACATGTGAGAAGTCGTGATTTGGACAAGAAACACATTTCCTTAAGTTATATTCCTTTTTTTGATATAATGACTGTTATAACCAACCTGTTTCATTAAAATCATGAAAGAGTTACAACTGAAGAAACAAAAGGGGAATGCAGCAGAATTTAACAGTTAACCCAAGTAAAAGTAAGAAGTCGAAAAACAAAAGGGAATTCTTGAGGACAAAAGGAGAGATTTTTATAGGGCTGTAAATAAGCTTGCTCGAGCAAGTGTAGTTGCAGGTCATGCAACCACAATGACCTTGATCTGAATGTGTTCTTTTGGAGCTTGCATGGATAGAACTTGTCCAAAAAAAATGCAGCAACATAGCCTCAGCGAGCAGGTTACTCCAACCTCTAATGCTTTCATATAACCTCTGATACTTTCAAATTATGAAAGTTCTGATCATTAACTCCGTATTTGGCATATGGTTTTACGTTGGTCGGAAACGACCTAATGCTTTAAGAATCTAAGATTAGCATAAGCATAGATCATGCAAATCTAGCGTGAGTAGCTCTGCCATAGAATAAGTATGAAAGGTGTTTTCAGTTCTCACCATAAGTTAACAATAATCTTTGATGGATAATGGTTGGTCAAATGATGAGAAATAAAATGCAATTGGCTGACCCTAGGAAGACTTAATGTCAGGATTTCTGCCAAAGCCTTAGAAAATTTGACCTAATATGAATGAGCAATATACGAGTTTTACGATCTCTTATGTAGTTAAGGTACTTAAAACGAGCAAGTTCACGGGGATCCACAATCATAATTGGAGCATGCTCCTGGGTCACATGTTGAAGATTCCCACATGTTGGGCTTAGAGTGTTTGCTTGCTAAACTTGAAAATTTACTACGGAAGTTCAGTCATAATAAGTAATATAACCTAGTCTCTATATGTTGCTACTGTATAGTTACAATATGGAATTATTTTAATGAGGATTCACTTCAAAGTTTGGACATTTATTTATGTTATATCATATGCTCTAATGCTTTCATGTACTGAAGATTAAGGCTCAGAGACATTGATAGAGATTATTGAGGTCCATTGGTTAGTTTTGTTGTTGTCTAAAAGATGTAAAGGTGCTTGTTGACTCACCCTTATTTTCTCATAGTGCTTTCTGGATCGTCCTTATCTCTGTGTAGCAAAGGTCACTTGGTGTATCTTCCTTCTAGACCGCCTTTACTCTTAGTTACATGGCCTATTAATCTAGGAAGAAATCCATTGAGGAGTTTTCTCCTTCCTCTTAATCTCGGTGGTGGTTATAGGAGATGTTCGAGTCCAGAACAAGGGGTACCAGAAGACTGTTATATGCCATAAGCCTAAGGATCAAGAAAGAAGTCAAACAACCAAGATAATGTATGGAAGAGAAGGGTGATTGATTGGTATGTTTGCTAACCTTTCAAAGGCTAACTTGAATAGAGTTGACTTACTAAAGCTGAAAACTCTCATGCAACTTCAACCATCCATATCCTAGTTGGATTTGGATCTGCACAGGAGAGAACTCTGCACACTCCAAACAGCATATATGCAATTGGATGTTTGAGATCTCTCTTCTTCTCACATATTAGAAATTTTTTACTCTTCAAGTTTTGATATTTTGCCCTAACTCATCCCACCGACCTAAGACAAAGCTCACAGTTTAAGTTGAGTTCTCTTCTATAGGTACCGGGGAGGAGAGGATCCAAATCTTTGTCTAGGTTCTAATTATAGCTAACTATAGTATATAGTTAGCTTGAGTAATAATTGTAACGAGGCTGGTATTCAAAATTCAGCCAAATTACGTATGTAATTTCATTGCTTTTCTTTGTTTTCCTATACTGATATTATGGTTCGAGTCTATGAAGAGAGATTATCCAAGTCCTTTGTTTTCCTTCTTACTTTGTATTTTGTGCTAAGCTTGTTTCGTTTTGACCCCAACCACACCCAAAGTGTGGTTGGTCTTGCATGAAGCCAGGACCTCTTGTTTTACAACCCTCAACCTCACCATTAAGCAAGTGGAGCACTACTTCCTGGCGTTAATGTGTGCTTAATGGATCACCATCGTCTCTCATTATGTGCTGGTTCATCTCTCTCTTAGAAGTGGAGGCAATTTGTTTTTGCTGTGTTGCGTTCTAGATTGTCTTACACTTTAACCAACCTAACCTAGGAAAGCACCATTATGGAGAAGTTTGTTAGTATTTTAAGTCTATAAAAGGTCTTAGAGTCCTTATAAGGAGGATGGCTGGTTTTATGTTAAAGGGTCCGAAATAAGTCAAAGACTCAAAAACCTTGACAATGTAGTTGAAAGAGGAAGGCTATAGATTGACATAGGTGCTAACCTCTCAGGTGTTAACTTTATGAAAGGATAGTGAAGTTAACTGAACCATTAGAAGTAGTGTGTTGATAACAGTTTCTCTATCCTTTACACTGTTATTTGTCATGCTATCTCCGATGTGGTGCTGCACTAGGGTCTAGGTAAGACTTGAAGCTTAGAGTGATTCGGAAAGGTTTTAATGTATTGGAATATGTATTCTGCATAGTAAGCTAAGTCTGTATCATCTCGGCATAGATACACAGACCAGAGATTTAGCAGTTAGCAATTGGCTTGAGGGCTGAGGTGTTCTTTTCCATTTGATTGTGTTATGGATAGAATTTGAGTACGAAATGGAAGTAACACTATAAATAGTAGAATAATAAGAGCTAAAATATGCGGAATGATGAAAAATCTAACGATGGGACTACAGTACAGCATTTCAGCATAAATAGGATGTATTCTCATAATGTACAAGCTTGGACAGAATATTTTTCCTTGAGATTTCAGTTTATAATAAGTGTTCTGATAACATGCCCTGGCAGGGATCCTGGCTTCTCCCATGGGGTGATTGATGCTACCAGATGCAGGAGGTTGCTGGTGAACGAGGAGGGTATCTTCATGGACGAGGGGGTACTAGCTTTTGTTCCCTCAATTTAGCCTACTTTTCATATAACTTGTTAACATGGTTATGGTGATGCAAGCAGCTTTGGACAGTGATGACCTCCTCTATCTCAAGGAACAGATGGAGGCCGAGGAAGATGCAGAGCGTTTACTACGTCGCACGGAGAAACGGGCATTTGCGGCATTTAAGATATCCTTATTCAAGCATGTCAACTTCACTTGTTATGCTCTCTTTTGGAATTTTTTTTTTCCTTAACAAATTGATACAAAGCAGCTAGTCTGGCAGATTCTTCGGCTGCAACTGTGCCTTTACCTCTCCGTGTTGAACCGAAACCCAAGAGTGGGATCAGGTAATATTTTGTTTACATTTACTGATAAGGTTTGTTTATTTTGGTCGGGTATTCAGGTATGTGTTCTGTTAAGTATAGGCAACAAGATCTGTTGAAGAACATAGTGGAAATCAAACCAAAGCGACGGAGAGGTTCCAACTCAATTGATGAAGTACAACATCAATCAAGCCCATTGCCGTCTCAATGCCCGTCACCTGGAAACAGTGAACATAAGTTGGTTAAAGATTCTTCACCAAGACCTAGGAAAGAGAAACTGATTGCAAGATCATCTCCCGTGAGCTCAGAGAAGAGAGTTGGAAAAAGTGGACCAGTAACAGATTCAAATCCTCAAAATGCTGTTAAAACCTTGCTTGGCTTAGCTTATGAGAGCTCTGATGAGGATGAGGATTGATTAGACCAGACTGTATGCCCTCTGTTTGTGACTGCACCTCATTTTGGGATAACAATTGCATAGTTTTGTATTTGAGGGTACTATTTGTAGAATTTTTGTCAGATAAAACTTTTTGTAAGTCTTCTCAGCAACTGGCCAGCCTGAGTTGTCTACCTTATGTTTCATACGGATGGGTACATAATTGTGAAGTTTCTGTCACATAGTTGTATAGTCATCTCTACGTTCAAGATGGAACAGTTCCAACTTCCAATTGTACAAGTTGTGTGACGTGCGACTGCTCCCAAGAATCAAACATGTTGCTGTAAGTATGTTGTTAGGGGGCACGTAATAGGTTTATTTTCAATTCTAACATTTGTAGTTAGGGATATTTTAACAAATGTTACCATTATAAATATGAAAACTAGCATATAGTCTCACTATTTTAAAAACTAGCAAATGATAGACAATAGAATTAGATGTAGAAACCAACTAAGAGAATAAAAAGAAAGTTGTAATTTTACTGGAATAAAAGAAAGTTTACATTGATGTAATTTCATTTACAATACAATGGTACATAATTTCATCTCTACCCTATCTAATTGTCAATAGTTCGGACGATCAATTTCTCTTAGATTGTTTTCTCTCCTTTGCCATGTATTCCCTTAGATTGTTTTCTCTCCTTTGCCATGTATTCTCCGGTGGTGCATCTCCATTTCCTCCTTGGGTATCCTCCTGAGTAGGTATTGGTGCTGATGGAGTCGTCATGATCTGCGTATAATTGAGAACTCCAGGAGAGAATATGCTATCACATTGAGAAGTCCCTTAGGCAGCTTGCTGAGAAGTCCCCTGGCCAGCCCACTGAGAAGTCATCTCATAAGCCTGCTGAGAAGTCCCCTCATAATTGTGTTGATGAGGGGCCTCGTCATCTTGCTGAGGCGGGCTATCAACCAGAAGCCTAACAGTGGTATGTTTCCTACGAGGGTGTGCTGGTCGTTGGCTGACAAAGTCTTGAGGAAAATCTGGCGAAATATGTAGTGGAGGGTTAGGGGAATCGGATATGCTTGCACACATCCAAAAATGCTTTTACCGTTGTGCTCAACGGGTTTGTCACTGGATGATTTTGGAAGCTGAAATATTCCAGAAATTCAATTATGTCATATAAATAAGTACTATGGAGACATACATTATCATTCAAAAAAAGACGTACCATCCCAACTATATGTTGATAAAATCCACGAAAACTAGAATAATCTATGGCCCGATGTTGGAATCGAAACTCTTCATATCGGTAGGATCTGTTACTAATAAGATAAGTTTCCCACCAAGATCTATATGCAATATCACCTAATGCTACACCATTTAAACAAATATGAGCATATGATTTTGGATATAATTTTTTAAATAAATTTTATTAAACTTTTGAAATAACTTACCATCTGACATAGAGGATATCATTTGATACAAATGTGCCACGTGATGTGTCTCCAATCTAGAATTCCATCCAGGAATTAATTTGCCTGCTCTTACCGTTGTATTGCCTCTACTACAGTTTAAACATGGTGGCTCATCGAAAATGTGCTGTTTCATCCAGAATTTTCACATAACATGATCAGCTGGATGATACATGATGTTACCCTGTAATATTATGAAAAAACTATGGAGACTAAAGTCACAGGTTGTTTTTTGTATCTCAGAAGGATTCTGCTCAAGTTGGTACGATACAAATATCACATGTTTGATGTCAAAAAAAATATATATAATTAACATATTGACTGTATAAAATAATCATAAAGATATTTTACCTCGTTATATACTTTAGTGAATCAAATTGGTCCCGATATATAGAGACAACCGAGTGAACATAGTGTGATGGATCTACTGCACCGTAGTCCACCGTAAAGCTAACGGGGCGACACTATCTCGTGACTATTAATGCGGGAGACTGGCCTAGCGACATAAAAGTGCTCGTAGGATCAAACCTAGAAATTATGAGCATATAATATAAGTATAAACATTTTTAATGTAAATGAAATTAAATAAAAAATTTATACATGTATTAATGTCATGCATCCATTTAAGTTTTTTTTTTTTTTCCTTTTATACAAGGAGAGAAGTTGTATAAATTCGACATAGAACTATATAAATATGCTAGCACTGATGCTCCCCATGCGTGACTTGTAGGTTCAGTTAGGTCTACCAAAAAAGGTAGAAAACGTAAATTTACCTTATCTGATGAGTCTAGAAACAGAATTGCGCTAATTAGACATAGTAAGTAGGCTCTGGTGCAAGCAATGACCTGGACAAATGATAAAGAAATTATATGCGTTAAACTAAATTAAGAAATATATTACGTAAACAATAACATTAAATGTCATACTTACCTGATCATCATCCACTGAGATAACTTGATCACCAATATGATGTATGTGCAAAAAGTTGCGACGGAGCCACGTAAACGTCACTAAGTTTCTATCATGTAATTTCAGGACCTCCACACCTAGGTACTCCGTAATCACAGTCTGAACGGAAAATGACTTATCAAATATTATAGGTTCACCGTAATAGTTAATACTAAAATATTTGGCACATTTGCTAGAGTAATAGTCATTTCTCCGAATGGTAGCTGAAAAATATTTCGTCCCGGCCACCAATATATCTTGTCAATATACTAAAAGCCAAATATTTCTATCAATGCCACTTATTCACAACTCAACTTCCAACACCAAGGCCGCTCTCATAACGCCATGAGGTATACTCTCGAAATCGTTCATCACCATTATAATCATGTAGCTGTATATGAAAGACAGAGACAATGTTATTACTAGACATGTAAAAAAATACAAATTATATTGACTAACATAATTAAATTTTGGATAACTGTCCAGAAAATAATAAACTTGATATGTGCTACTCACGTTGTTGGATGATTATATATGTGGTTGGTCCTCCCGGAATACGTTCATCATTTTGTCTGTAAAATGTTGCTTGTCAAAACTCTTTCTTTTTTTGAAATCCCACTCACACGCACACCTGGGGGGCTCGAAGCTAGAGAGCTCGGACCTCTGTTCTACTTGTTGGCACTTTGTTTATTGAACTTTTATTTTAACGTAAAATAAACTTCAAGTACCTGTTATTGCTTCTGGCTTCTCTATCACTTCGTCTTCGTCTTCTTTTCTCTTCAACCGCTTCTACTTCACTCTCACTTACTCTCACAAAGCTTCTGTCACTCACTTATTCTGTCTAAACTCCGGAGCACTTCACTTCTTATAACCTAAAAATCTAATAACTCTCTCACACCCACCTACCCACCTTCTCTGCCTACCACTCCCCATCCTGCCATGCATTCAACTCCTTGCATTCACTCTCCCTCTCCTTGCATTCACTCTCCTTCCGACTCTCCCTCCCTTTGCATTCACTCTCCTTCTGCAACCTCATGCATTCACCTATAATGCATGCTCTGACCCGTATTAAACCAACTCACCCACCCACATTAAACCACCCACCCACCCAAACCAAATCGAGACTGGATCAGCTGTTCCTTATCTGATGTCCCAACTGTCTCCTCTCTATGACATGTAAAGGTGTCAAGTGGGCTGGCCCGACCCGGCCCAAAATTTGGTGGGCTGGCCGAATCTGGGCTGGGCCTCTTAGGCCCATGCACTATAGCGGACCGGATCGAAAGGGTGAAAATATGAGCCCAGTCCTACACATGGCCCACGACACGGTGAACTTCAAACCGGACCGTATTGGGCTAGGCCGGGCCGGGCCGGACCTCTCTATGAAGATAATTTTTTTTAAAATTTTGAACTTAACTCTTCTTTGAAATCTAAACTAAATAACATGGATGTCACCTTGTCAATGGATTATGGACCAAAGGTTGTGAGAACTTCCAATGCTAAAGCTATTCTCCAGAGTGTTGACACATGCAATTGCAAGCTAGTAAGTTTAAAGTAAAAAAAAATGAAACCGAAACTTATCCTACACGAACAGCACACATTCCTCACAGATCATGACAAATAATAGTAAGGGCTTGTTCATGCACAATTCTGGCTTATAGCTAATTCTAAAGATCCAAGTAATGATGCATAGAGTACAAATGAGATCCGTGAACATTTTTCACCTAGCAACCAACTTTTCATTTGTTCTGTTAGAAAGAGACATGCAATATAGTGTATAGCTATATCAGGTCGGGTCGGATCACGGGTCGGGTCGGACATGGACTTTGGGCCGGATCTTTTTTATGGGCCAAGATATTAGATCCGGTCCAACCCGATATACTGGGTCAGACTGGGGCCACAATTAATCGGGCCGGGCCGGCACATGTGTTATATTTTCGGGCTGGACCAGTCCGGTCCATTTGACAGGTCTAATGACATGTGAACCTTTTATTAATTTTTATCGGTAGAACCCACATGCCATAGAAAGGAAACATGATTAGAATACTGAATCAGGAACAACTAATCCAGTCCCAATAAAACCCGTAGCCCACTTTCTCGTCATATCATACGGCATTTTTTTTTAAATTTTGTCCACTTTCCGTCTTATGGCGGAAACCATATTTCCGCCATTCAATCACATGTGGACAAAAGGATGGTTTTCCATAAAATTTTCTGCAACTTCTTTCGTACTAATTAAATTTATTAAACATTTTTTCGTTACAACAAATTTTTGGATCTTTATATATAGTGCTGCTATGTTGTCTGTCTGGGCCAGTTCGTCTGCCACGTGTCGTCGTCCTATTGACATGTCATCCGACATGAGGTCCATGAATAAAGGAGGACAATAGGGTGCGACCACGCGACGGACGGACAAGCTTGTCTGCGGACAAATTAGATTTTCCGCTATGTATAACATAGAGTGCTTCTTCAAAAGTTCTCTAAATAAGTATCTATAATATAAAGCACAGTGGATTTTTGGTCCGACCCATGTGCTTTGATTTTTGCCCCTCTCTCTATAAGAGAGGAGGAGATCCCATGTTGGGTGTGGAGCAACCGGTTGTTCCAACGGCACCCCCGCCTCCAGCTCCTCTTGCACCGTCCCTCCCTTCGCCGCCTTCGCTCCATCCTCGTCCACGCCGTCGTCGTCGGCCTCTTCCGCAACCCCTTCGTCGCAAGCAGCCTCCTCCATCGTGCCGTCGACGCCGACCCTTCCTTCGCCGTCTCCCTCTTCTCCGCCATGACCAACCCCAACCCCTTGTCCTTCAACACCGCCATCGCCATCTCCGCCGACCCACTCTCCATCTACTCCCAAATGCTCCGCCACCGCGTCCCTCACGACTCCCACACCTTCTTTTTCTTGCTCAACACCGCCGCCGCCGCCACCAGCTCATTCCACGCACACGCCCTCCTACTCAGATTCCGGTCCGACCCCTTCGTGTAGACCGTCCTGCTCACCGGCTACTCCCGACACGGCTCCGCCGACTACGTCCTGCGGGTGTTCGACGGAATGCCGCACAGGGACGTCGTCTCCTGGACCGCTGCCGTCTCGGGCCTTGCCGCTCTCGGACGCCCCGCGACGGCTCTGCGCGTCTTTGCCTCCATGAGGCCCCACACCGCCCCGAACGCCGCCACCGTGGTCTTTGCTATGTCCGCCTCCGCCGGGCTCAGGTCCCTGGTGCTGGCCCGGTGTCTGCACGCCTACGTCGAGAAGGCCGGGTTCGGAGGCCGCGCCTCCGTCCGGAACTCCCTGGCGCTGACTCGGTGCCTGCACTCCTACGTCGCGAAGGCCATATTCGTGTCCGTGCCATTATGGCACGGGTTATCCACTAGTATAAGAAAAAGTTGGGAGGGCATTTTTTTGGTTCCGGTGGACGATGGATTCTCCATGGCCCATGGACATAGTCGAATCTTCTCTATAGGGACACAGATGTGAGCGTCCTCCTCTCTTTCTTCACGCATGTTAACATGCACGAGCACCTGTGCCACGACATTATACAGAACGGACATCGTTTTTTGTGTCCTATATTTATCGGATTAGGTAAAATTTGCCACCGTAAACGTAACGGAAAAGTCTTTTAGTGAGTAGCATTCGTGACCGCAAACAATTTTAGAAAAAAAATACATCTAAGCTCATGTTTGATTCATAAAATTAGAACATTAAAAAAGAAAAAAAAAATCTTTCTTCAAATTGGATGCCAAAAAATATATGTTATTTGTACCTTTAAAGTATTCCTCCAATTCATCCTTCTTTATCTGACATCTGACGTGACGGTTAATGTATAGATGACATGATAAATTTTGAAATTAAATTAATATTAAAATTAACATTAAAATCAATATTAGTATTAGTATTATCATAAATATTGACATTAAAATTAACATTGACATTAATATTTAAATTAATATTAACATTAATATTAACATTAAATTTTTTTGGTAATTATTTTTTTGAGATAAAATTTGCCATGCAACTACAATATTAGATGTCACATAATACTATTTAATATATCACGTCAGCTGCCACATAAGGATGAATGGTTTGGAAGGACATTATGGATGTATGAATAGCATTATTCCAGGAGTAATGCTATTCGTACCTCCAAGATGTACCATTCCTCCTTCCGTGATAGCTAACGTGGTATCTAACATGTCAGCGATATAACAAATTCTAACCCAAAAAATTAATTATCCAATTTTTATTATTAATATTAATATTAATATTAATTTGAATTTAAATTTAATTTTAATTTTAATTTAAATGTTGACGTTATTTTAATTTTAATTTTAATTTTAATTTTTAAATTTTGCCTTGTCATCTTCCATGTCGGACGATATGTAAGCTGTCATATAAGCAGGAATACTTTGGAGGGACAAATAACATTTTTAATGAGTAGGAAAAAAAATTAATTACCACGAGGAAAAAAAATAGGGAAGAAAATGGTTCCCCCACCAACGCAAGGATTCACTTTCCTCCTATAAGGATTTACATTTTCTCCTAATTTTTTTTGACATTTCCATACGCCGGAAAAGAAATTAATTAAAATTGTAATTTTCCAGACCGCTAAACAAACGAGGACCAAACGAAGAAAGTTAAAAAAAAAAAAAAAATTGTCAGAAAAGGAATGAAAACAAATACTATACAACTACTACACCTTCAAATCAATGCTTTAAAATTCGGACGGATGGTTGAACAAAAAATCTTTGGTACAGATCTATTCGAGGTTTAATCGGGATTCAAATATACTTGGTTTAGTTCAAATAGGTAATATCAACATTTCCTTCTTAATTTAGTTTGGTTCTTAGTATATGTTTGATTTGGTTTGGTTTTAGACGATAAGGTCTCTTAAAACTAAACCAAGAACCAAATAGTCCAAATTTCACGTGATAAACTTTTGAGAAATTTTGAGTGGCACCCCACTTTATTTTACCATTTTCAAGGTGCACCCCACTCTTTTACAATAATGTACAACACCCCCCACATTACACGGTTTCCGTTCAAAGTTAACAGTTGACCGATATTAGACATAAATTAGGACCAAACTGCCCCGCACGTGTTGAGGGCAATGAACGTAAAGATTGAAAACCCTAAACTACCCTTTATTCTCTAAACGACCCCCCTCTTCCCTCCAGAATTCCAATCGCTCTCTCTCTCTCTTCTACTCCCTCTTCTCTCTCGTCGACTATTCACCGTCACCGTTCGCCGAGTTTTCACCCTCACCGAACTCCGACGCCTAGGAGAATTAAGAGGTACAAACCGCTCTCTCTCTCTCTCTCTCTCTCTCTCTCTCTCCTTTTCCCCCTTTTTTTTGACCATTTTTTGATCCATGTTCTATTTTTTTCCCTTTCGACCAGATTTTTGTAAGTTGAAGGTTTCCTCGAAATTCCATGGCGAACCAGATACCCAGGTTAGAAATGATTTAAATTTTCCTAAAGTGAATGAAAATTGTACACTGAAACTGAAATAATTGTGGGTTTTCCTAAAATAATTTTATTTTTCCTTTCGATCTAATTTAGGTTTCGTTTTTAGGGTTTTTCCCTAAATTTGTACAGGAAAACTTTTAGGGTTTCCTTTAATGTACACTGCAATTAATTTAGGTTTTGTTTTTACGTAAGATGCTCTATTTTTTGATCCATGATCTAATTTAGGTTTCTCTAAACTTTTGATCTATGCCCTATTTTTTTTCCTTTAATGTACACTTTCGTTTAGATCTAATTTAGGTTTCGTTTTTACGTAACATATCATTTTTAGGTTTTGTTTTTAGGGATTTTCCTAAAATTGTACACTGCAATTAAAATTGTACACTGCAATTAGTTGTTTTTAGGGTTTGCTTCCATTTAATGCAATTTTAGGGTTTGTTTCCCTAAAATGCACTCTGATACAATTGTATGATATTGTACTGATACAATTGTATGATATTGTACTGATACAATTGTATGATATTGTACTGTTCAATTGTATGCTATTGCACTCTGATACAATTGTATGATATTGTAGGGTTTGTTTCCCTTCAATGCACTATGATACAATTGTATGATATTGTACTGTTCAATAGTATGATATTGCACTCTGATACAATTGTATGAATTTTTAGGGTTTGTTTCCCTTTCATGCACCCTTTAATGAATTTTTAGGGTTTGTTTCCCTCTCATGCACTTTTAGGGTTTGTCTTCCTTTTTATGGTTCAACATGTGATATGAGTTGATAATGCACTCTGATATTTGCATGATATTTGAATGATATCTGCTCTTATGCTATTGTATGAAATTCATATGCTATTGTATGAAATTGTATGAAATTCATATGCTATTGTATGAAATTCATATTCATATGCTATTGTATGAAATTCATATGCTATTGTATGAAATTGTATGCTATTGTATGAAATTCATATGCTATTGTATGAAATTCATATGGTACAATTCATAGAAGAAGGAAAGTTGCAATTGATGAACTTGATGATGTAGAAGAATACCATAGTGGTGAGTCAACTGGATCTGAAAAAACTTGGGATGAGCTTGATGATTTGTACTTTGATGCAGAGATGGGTGAAGAGGAGTACAGAGCTCCTGAGGTGAGTGATCTCTGCCAAGGCCAGCAATGGATGAATCCTACTGAGTGCAGAAGCTTTTTAAGGTCCTATGCTATAAAGAAGAGGTTTGAAATTAAATATGTTAAGAATGAAGGGAAGAGGATATGGGGTGTTTGTCAAGAAGAGTCTTGTCCATGGATGTGCAGGGTTAGGATCTCTCCTGACAAAACAACTTGTACACTTAGACAACTTAATGAAGAACACACTTGCAAGCACACATCAAAGCTGCAAAACAAAATGGCTAATAGCAAGTTCATCTCTGAAGTTTTGGGAGAGGACATTAAGGCACACCACAGTTCATGGAAAGCAAAGGACATTCAGAAGCAGATGTGGGCCAAGTTCACAGTGAAGGTCTCATATTGGAATGCATATGTCACGCCCCAGAACCAGAATACTGGAGAGCGGGGGCTGACATAGCCAGCTACGTATAATGAAATGGAATCCACGTCACTATACGGTCACGGCTGTCTAGATACATGAGGGTTTAACTACAAACCAACAGTCTTCTATGCTCATGAACAAGCCTATTGTCTCAATCACAAGCAAGTAATAGTAGTTATAAGATGTCAGAGCACCAAATATATAATAGCAAGGCGTCCCATACATTACATATTGGATGATCATGAAGCTAGTCGTACAAAATGTCAGGACTAGCAAGAGTTCAGTCATACATGATCAACCCTAGGATTTGTCAATCATGTTACAGCCCGTAGGCAGACAGTAAATAAAGGGCAATCGAGCTAAAACGTGCTCGTCGGCTAAACGCCTCAAAAGAATAATTTTACAATAAAGTGGGAGGACAAAAGAAACCCACTCGTTGCCAGGGTTACGCCTGGTGGTCACCATCTGGCTGGATAGTAGGTAGATCCTCTGGTGCTGCTCCGATATCTGGCCATACAAAACCAGCTGGGTCAGACCCCAGAAAGAGCAAGTGCCACAAAGGAGGCTTCACTTAGAAACTAAAACCAGCATATCACAAATAAATAGTTAAGGTAATTAAAAGATACTGATAATAACTGAGATAATCAATAATATATTGAGCACGGAGAAACCATTCAAGTAGCCAGACTGCAACCCTTAAACCAAACAAGGACCGGGGTTACAATCCTTCGCCTGAATAGAAACCCGTCTCAATTACTATTGATAAGGTAACAAGACAATAAACGAAGAGAGGACACAGAACTGCTCCGGAAGCCAGGTTACAACCCTTAAACCAAACAAGGACCGGGGTTGTAACCCTTCGCCTGAACAGAACTGGATCCCTGATCTTTATTGTTAAGGCCAGTATAAATAATCAT
Source organism: Iris pallida (assembly GCA_029216955.1). Classification (NCBI taxonomy): domain Eukaryota; kingdom Viridiplantae; phylum Streptophyta; class Magnoliopsida; order Asparagales; family Iridaceae; genus Iris; species Iris pallida. Next base: position 11,772,762 of record JANAVB010011399.1, read on the forward strand.
GGTATTGAAGTAAAGGTAAAACATGACGAGCATGACAGAGGGTTACAATAAGACAATAAACGAAGAGAGGACACAGAACTGCTCCGGGAGCCAGGTTACAACCCTTAAACCAAACAAGGACCGGGGTTGTAACCCTTCGCCTGAACAGAACTGGACCCCTGATCTTTATTGTTAAGGCGGGCACAATAAGCAGGACGATATATGATAAGATAACCATGGAACTATTCAGATAGCCAAGTTACAACCCTTAAACCAAACAAGGACCGGGGTTGTAACCCTTCACCTGAACAGAACTTGGTATCCCATCATTTATCGATACAAGAAATCATGTCCTGATACAATCTTGTACAGGATCAGGATAAGACTAAGCTGGAATAAACTTCATCCAATCAATCACGGCCAATCAAGAGTACGGCTTGATACTTTTAACTAACTAGGGTTATCACAGGCCTAGTTACTAGCAAGATGCAATGAGATTATCCCAACAGCCACAAGCCCTGCAGACCATCCGGTTATCCGGGTCGAATGTCCGTTTATGAAGGGTGCACCACATGACTGTGTGCTGAAAATGTGCCCTACTCGTCGGTAGGCTACAAGTCCACTTAATGCGTCCAGATAACGGGATTGCCTGTAGCTGGGAATCTCTTCATGACTACTGAATCATTCTAGTTAATTAGCCTTAGTCAATTTCAGTAGATAACCCTGACCGTGGTACTCAGGGATCCCCATCCTAGACATGATGCAAGACAGTACCAGTTTATTTGTACAAACGCAATCGCCCACGGTGTCCAGGTCAGTCATACTTGTCATGTCAGGCTAGCTGTCATAACAGCATGTCGAGACATATCATGCCAGTTTACTTGTCAAGAGTGCGCCACAGTGGACCACTATCGTGTTCTATTCTCACATTATCATAAATGGGAGAAACTTGCATAAAACAACTAGTGACATATTCTTGAAGCCAAGGAAAAGATATACAACTATGACGTTGGGAGTTGAGAGAATTTCTGACCACACATCATGCAAATAAGACATAGAATAGCCAACACAGGCACTATGCGGCCTATTCTGCGACATGCGGCTCATGCGGCTCAACAGCGACATCATATGCGCCAACTGCGACATGCGCCAACAGCGACATCATATGTGCCAACTGCGACATGCACCTACAGCGACATCATATGTGCCAACTGCGACATGCGCCTACAGCGACATCATATTCGTCAACTGCGACATGCGTCAACAGAGACATCATATGCGTCAACTGCGACATGCGCCAACAGCGACATCATATTCGTCAACTGCGACATGCGTCAACAGAGACATCATATGCGCCAATGCGACATGCGCCAACAGCGACATCATATTCGTCAACTGCGACATGCGTCAACAGAGACATCATATGCGCCAACTGCGACATGCGCCAACAGCGACATCATATTCGTCAACTGCGACATGCGTCAACAGAGACATCATATGCGCCAACTGCGACATGATATGCGGCTACCGCGACATGCGCTTCATTGCAACATGCGCCTTCTGCGACATGCGCCTTCTGCGACATGCTGTTCATGCTGCAGATGAACATAGAAATGACCAGAAATTGTTTTGGCCATAACTTTCTCATCCGAAGTCGAAATCTAGCGAAACAAAAGCCAAAACTGCACGAAATTGAATTCTCTACAACATGGAACAATCAAAATATGAAAATAATGAAGTTTGGTAAATCAAAACCCAAGAAATCTGAAAATATATAAACTTAGATCTACAAGAAAATATCCATCAAAATGAAAAATGCCAAGTTCTAAAGAGGCTTGGAATCAAGTAAGGAAGAGAATGGAACAATAAAACTTGAGATCCATCATGAAGCAAGTTTGCACTTGCCTAAGCTCTCTCTCTCTCTTTCTCCTGGTGGTTGAAGAAGTTATGATAGGGAAGAAGAAGAATAATGAAGAGAGAGAAAGGGGAATGGGTTAATAAAGGGTAGTGGTGGTGGTAGGTAGGGGTTTTCTTTTGATTCATGATGAACCCAAAAGCAAACCAAACCAAGCTAAGCCGAACCAAGCTAAGCCACAACCAATGACATGCCAAAATAACCATGCAGAAAAATACGCAATACGAGTCAAGAATACGTACACGTATACCAAGATACGTAATACGAACCACAGGCATTACAACTCTACCCACCTTCAAAGAATTCCGTCCTCGAAATTTAATCAAGAGGCTAGAATTGCAAGGACAAGCTATACTAATCGTAAGCTATAACAAGCAGTCTATCATGCAGTCATTATTCAAGCAAGGAATTGAAAGCATAAGGCATAAGGAAGATATTATACCTTACGAGTCAAACAGGTCGGGATATCGCGATCGGATATCATCCTCACGCTCCCATGTCGACTCACCCAAAGAGTGATGACCCCAAGCAACTCGGACTAACTTGATAGTCTTGTTCTTGAGTATCTTCTCTCTTCGGTCCAATATAGACACGGGCCTCTCCTCATACGAAAGGTTGGTACCAACAACCAATTCCGAATGATCCAGGATGTGGCTCGGGTCCGGGATATACCGTCGTAGTTGGGATACATGAAATACGTCATGCACCTCACGTAGCGATGGTGGAAGAGCGAGACGATAGGATACATCTCCTACTCGCTCCAGAATGTCGAATGGCCCTATATACCTAGGACTAAGCTTTCCTCGTACGCCGAAACGAATGACGCCGCGGTTAGGCGAAATCCTCAGGAATACATGGTCACCGACAGAAAACTCAAGAGGGCGCCGATGAGAATCGGCCCAATGACGCTGGCGATCTTGGGCAACTCGAAGATGATCTCTGACTTTCCTGACCACCTCAACGGTCTGAGCAATCATTTCTGGACCGAGCATCTGCCTTTCTCCGACATCGTCCCATGCTAGCGGGGATCGGCACTTCCTACCATACAGTGCCTCGAACGGTGCCATCTGGATACTAGCTTGAAAACTATTGTTGTACGAGAACTCCACCAGGTGCACGTGATCTTCCCACGAACCACCGAAGTCGAGTGTACATGACCGCAACATATCTTCAAGAGTCTGGATCGTACGTTCTGACTGGCCATCTATCTGCGGGTGATAAGCTGAACTGAACTGGAGATGAGTTTCCAAACTTTCTTGCAAGCTACGCCAAAAGTGCGACGTAAATCTTGAATCTCTATCTGAAGTGATACTGACTGGTACACCGTGCAATCTGACAATCTGTCGGAGATACATCTCTGCTAGCTGAGCCGTCGACTGACCAACTCTGAACGGGAGAAAGTGAGCCACCTTCGTGAGCCTGTCTATGACAACCCAAATAGCGTCTCTGCCAGCCGGGGTTCTAGGCAATCCAGTCACAAAGTCCATGGTTACATGCTCCCATTTCCACTCGGGAATCGGCAATGGTTGAAGTAGTCCAGCTGGTCTCTGATGTTCAGCCTTAACTTGTTGGCAGACTAAACAACGAGAGACAAACCGGGCTATCTCCCTCTTCATGCCATTCCACCAAAAGTGCTGACGAATATCACGGTACATCTTCGTACCGCCGGGATGAATGGAATACTGCGAACTGTGAGCCTCCGCCATGATCTCCTGTCTGATATCTCCACTGGGTACACAAAGACGCTTGCCATGTCGAAGTGTACCGTCTTCATGAATGCATAACTCTGGTCTTCGTCCTGCCTCACACTCTGCTCTGAGTCGCTGAAGCTTGGAATCTGCCGACTGCGCCATCCGGATCCTCTCGACTATAGTGGACTGGACTTGCATGCTGGCCATCAATGCCACACTGGAAGGGAGGATAACTTCTATACCCATCTTCTGAAGATCGGCTAACAGCTCTGGTTGCGCTGTTAGGAAATAAATTTCGGCTCTCCTGCTCAATGCATCTGCAACAACATTGGCCTTCCCTGGGTGATACTGCAAGTTGACATCATAATCCACAAGCAGCTCTAGCCATCTTCTCTGACGCATGTTAAGATCCTTCTGGGTGAAAACATACTTCAGGCTCTTGTGGTCGGTGAAAATTTCTACCCTATCTCCGTATAGGTAGTGTCTCCACAACTTAAGTGCAAACACTACTGCTGCCAGCTCCAAGTCATGGGTTGGGTAATTTCTCTCATGATCACGAAGTTGCCGTGACGCATAAGCTATTACCTTCCCATGCTGCATCAGAACACATCCCAAACCTCTGCCTGAAGCATCACAGTACACTGAGAATCCTCCAGTTCCATCTGGAAGCGTGAGAATAGGAGCCGTCATCAAACCTCGCTTCAACCTCTCAAAAGAATCCTGGCATTCTGCTGTCCAAGCAAACTGCACATCCTTGCGGGTCAACTGGGTCAATGGTGCTGAAATTCGAGCAAAGTCTGAAACAAATCGCCGGTAGTAGCCGGCCAAGCCAAGAAAACTACGGACTTCTGCCACTGTGCTAGGTACCGACCATGTTTCAATGGCCACGATCTTCTGGGGATCCACTTCAACTCCTCCTCGGGTGATGATATGACCCAAGTACGAAATGTGATCGAACCAGAACTCGTATTTACTAAACTTGGCATACAACTGGTGCTCTCTGAGAATCTGAAGAACAACTCTGAGGTGCTGCTCATGCTCCGCTTCGCTCTTGCTGTAGACCAGGATGTCGTCTAGGAACACAATCACGAACTGATCCAAATAAGGCATGAAGATGCGATTCATGAGGTCCATGAATACAGCCGGCGCATTGGTTGCTCCAAAGGGCATAACAAGGAACTCCCAATGCCCATACCTAGATCTGAAAGCTGTCTTCGGGATGTCCTGCTCTCTGACTCTGATCTGGTGGTATCCTGACCGCAAGTCGATCTTCGAAAATACTGCTGCCCCCTTGAGTTGATCAAATAAGTCATCTATCCTTGGGAGAGGGTATCTGTTCTTGATTGTCACTGAGTTCAAGGTACGATAATCAACACACAATCTGGACGTACCATCCTTCTTTTTCACAAGAAGCATCGGGGCTCCCCAAGGCGATCCACTAGCACGAATGAATCCCTTGGTTCGGAGTTCTTCAATCATCTTGTACAATATCTCTAGCTCTGACTGTAGTGACCCGCTCCGCCCTAGCGGAACGTGTAGTGCCCCGTCCCGCAAAGTCAATCGGAGGAATCGAAACGCCGACGGCGTTCGGACTTAGCCTTGCAACGGCTTGCTCGGAGACATCGCTCAGGTGGGGTAGTTTCGGTGAACTCTCCTCATCTTTGCCTTCACATAATAAATCGTGTTTTCAACTTGCACAAGTTAGGCTTGATAATAAAAGCTACGCATCCACATAGCTAAGGGAATAATCCCGACGGGTCAAAATGATGTTAGAACATGGAAAACGTCCCACGGTCGGCTTAGAGTTGGTGCACGGCGTGCTTTGAAAATGACACTCGGTCCTTCGTCCCGTAGCTTGGGAGAAGGAAAGTTGGTCTTCGATACAAAAGCTGAGAGTTAGCCTAAGTCATAGGCGTCGCCCGCACAAATGCTTGCTAAAGCATGCACGATCCTGTCCCGCAAGGCTTGGCATAGCCTTTGCTCGTCCCTTGGGTTAAGTTGTAGGCTTGAGTGAGTTAGGCAAAGTAATGCCGGTCGACCTAAGTTATTCTACGTGCTGTCCCGCTCATTCTGCGGTTGTCAAGTTAAATAGTCCCACGATTCCAAGGCCCGTCATATGGAGTATGACATGGGCGACAGCGTTGCGTCGAACATGAGTCGTTTTAGAGGCACGAGCCACGGTTGGTTCAGTGGAAAGTTAGCCACGGTCGGTCGACACTTAAAGGAAACACGCTGTGTTCAAGTTAAGTTGGAAGGCTATGCAGTAGCCGTTCCCTGAGTTCAAAGAATGTTAAGTCTAAGCGATGGTTAGTCGCCGAGAGAAAATATGTCGGGACTGTGGTTCAGTCGCCGAGGCAACCCTGGTTAGGGGCTCTGCAAAGGAAGTATGAAAAAGGAAAAGAGTTAAAACAACCAAGTAAATGAATTGATCACATAACAAGCCCAAACTGTATCCTAAAACACTCCATGTAACCCTTATGAACTTGGACACTTGTCGACAAGGGGTGGTTTCTTCGAGCGGAATTCTGGGGCCACGGGACCGTCTCGGCCTAGGAAGAAACAAGTTGTAGCCGAGCTGGGTAATAGGCAACGCTGGTTAGGCGATCGGTAAGGCGGGGACTTTCATCGGGGCTCGCTACCTGCGTTGAAAGGGTCCCGTACTGCCAGGCTACGTCCAAGGCGGCTAGTTAGGCCAATCCCATAACAAACACTTAATAATAATTGTTTTCAACTAACATGGTAAGTTTGGTGTCGGCACGGGCGGCAATCCGTGTGTGTGCCTTTGGATTGAGTTGAACATGTATGAGTTAAAGAGACACAATGTCGGAGCCTAAGATTTGGCTACAGCGAAAGCAACGTGCTTCGGCACGAGATGTGGCGTCAACTGTTAAGTTGCGAGTTAAGTCAAAAAGGGCCGTAGGGCATGTTGTGTGAAGTTACGTTGAGTTATGAGGCACACAAGTGTGTGCGAGACTAAGCGAAGTGATATTGAAGCACGGATCGAGTTATGGCACGACCGAGTCGTTACGTCCCAGAGTTTGGCACAAAGATAAGTATAAGTCAGTATGTCAATAACGCAAGCACGAGAAAGGTCTAGAGGCAAGGAAACGGAGTCCTTCGTGTAGTTGCGTCTCTGATTATGGCCGTAAGGCAAACACGACTTGATAGGTTAACGTTGTTGGCACAAGGAGTGGTCTAGAGACAAAGTATGAGTTAACGTTGACATTGCAAGCACGAGATGGTTCCGATACACAAGTTGCGCTAAGGCGCCGGTCCTAAAACTGATCCTAAGGCAAGAATAGAAAGACAATCGAAAGAGGGTTTATGTTACACAAAGTAAATGAAACGTGTAGGTTTTGTATGGGTGGACGAGAAGCTCACTCCACCAGTACAGTGGTACTGACACCCACACAGTGTTTCATGTGCAGGCACAGGTAGAAGCTCGTGGCGCGGAGCTCGCTTGGATGCGTCGAGGCACGGAGTTCCTTGGCGAGTCGAAGCGTGCGGTCGCGTGATCTGAAGACTTATACAGGACGTAATGTATGGACATCGCCTTCCGAAGCTTCCGAAAATCAAGTATTGTATCGAGAGATGAGAGAGAGCAGAGTGACTTGTAAAATGAGAGAAAAGTGAGACTTGAGAGACTTGTAATTGGCCTTGCGCCCACAATGTAATCCTTGAATTCAATATCAATAAAAGAGCTTTCTTTGAAATACTTGTGTTCATGTGTTCTTTAAATTCCGCTGCAATATATTCAATGTCTCTGCACGGGACTTCTGTGCGACGACCCCGTCGTAGCCGCTGTAATCGGCCGTTATGGAACCCGCCTTGCACGAGCGCAATCTAGGCTCGTGCGGCATCACGCCTTAGCGAGGACGATCGCTCCTACGGGAGCGGGGCGTGACATAGTGGTATCAGAGCACGGCTTTACGTCCTTGGACCGTCGATTGAATTCTTTAACTTCGATATTTCCGTAAAACTCTGTTGCTTCCGCAAGTTGTTATCATTGGTGCGCTCTCTCTCAAAATGTCCCTCGGCATGTCCATACAATAAGTCTAAATATTTTCGAAAGCTCGTACAAGCGTTCAGTCTAACGCATCGGTAGGCCATTGCCAAATGCGTTGATAGGGCCTTTGTGCCGAATGTTGCAAACTTGACTCGATAGAAAACATGTGCTAATGTTATCAAAAGTCGCACGTGTGCCCGAATAGTCCTACGTTGACCTTAGCAAGTCGCGTGCATGCCTAATTCGTCCAATATCGGCCCTAGCAATTGAGCATGCAAACTCGGAATATAGTCCGCATGGGATGGCTATGCACACGGTCTTTTGGCTAAGTTGTGTTTCGCGTCGCGCACCTCGACCCTTGGTGCAAACGAGTTGCGAGCGATATCAAGTACCGCTCGGTCGGGAACGGAGATATACTTAGAGTGCCTATCGATAGGAACGCTATCGGACTAACGCTTAGGCGTACACGGAAGATTGATTTGGATTTTGAGGAAATAGTACGAACGACTTAGTGCGTCGGTACGACGCGAGCGACTACGCTAGCGATTCGTCAAACGAATCTGAAGGATGTCTTAGCGAATGATGCGAATGTGATTGAGGACTAGATCGAGTGGCTTGAATCTGAGTGGTGTATGGTTCGTATTGGAAATTGTTCGAGTGAATATTGAGGATTACGAGTATGTCGGCGAGGCGATGCGATCGCGCAAAACCTTAGAACGCGTCACGCTTAGTTGGTCGTGATTTCGAATGTCCCAAACGAGCATCTCGTTCGGACAACTTGTGAACGAGCAACGCGAGTTAGAAAACGATTCAGAACGATAGATAAAAATGAATGGTCTTGATCGAGGAAACTTAGAGGATCGCACGTGCGATATCGGATTGATGCGAATGAAATGTGACTTGAGTTTGAATAACGATTTGGAAACGAGCTTGAGGAAAAGCGGCTGAACTTGATCTTGAGTATTGAGAAAATTGTGGAATATCCAACTCGGACAATAACATCAGTCGCACGACTCGAAATTGGTTGCAAAGAAAGATCGTCAGGTTACGCATATCGTCGATGGTATTGAGGCGTATCAAAGATCGATATGCGATAACTCGGGGGCACTCTGACTCGACGAATGACGGTCGTGCAAATGTCATTGTTCCGTTGGATGCTATACTTGGGATGTTAAAAATGTGTGTCGAGGAAAAAGTAGACTTGGCTTGAGGATGTTCTAAGTTGAACGAATGACGATCGAACTTGGCTTGGATGAAAACTAGAACGTTTGGATTTGCTTCGTCGACAACCACAACGTTGATGTTCTTGTCTTATGCGAGTGCTACTCAAGCCTCGCATATGCGTCACGCCGATTAGGGCGATCACTCTGCGTGAGCGCTGGTATGGTGATTCATACAGCGGGAGTGGTCGAACTTGTACGGTGCGACAATTTGTGCTTCGATTTGTGGTTCGACGCGAAGGTGACTCGAGAATGGATTTGTGTACTTGAAGAATCGAACTTGAGGATTGAGTAGGTCCAATCCGCGTATCGAGAATGAATGATTCTAGACTCAAACAAGAGTTACGCCCCGATGAGAATAATTATTCTGCGGGTGCGTTGCATGGTGATTCATGAACCACCGTGGATAATCGGACTCGCGTGAGATTGGGGCACAACGTATTGTCGAGCTAGATGACCTCGTGATCGAATACATGAATTGGTTAGAATTGGTGATTGAACGGATTTGAATTCTGCGCAACGAACGCATTGATGCGAATAGGTGATCGTGCTCGATGTTTAGAAATCTGAGTGACGCGAGCTTGGGTAGAAAAATCCCGTACTATCGACTTTGGTTTGACCCTAGGATTGGGGTCAGTGTTGGCATTATTGTTGGGGAACTATGATTCCAATCCTGACATTGACTTAGCCTCGTAAAGATTGGCCTAGCGGTCAGGCAAGACGCCCTGTTGCAAGTGTTAGAAATCGAAAAGATTGATCTTGAGGATTGGCATGCATGGAAATTACGAATATAGGAAACCCTGCTCACGAGACTCGGCTGACATGCATATATTTCAGGGACGCTTGGGTATGTGCACGATGCGACTCGAGTGAGAATGACAATTTTCTATCATGCGGCTTGGCTGAATGCAGGTATTCTGGGGACGCTTGGAATGCATACACGATCCAGCCAAGTGATACGACGAGATCAAACAAGGCTTGAAAGATGGGAGTGTGTTGAGATCTTGAAACCGTGTTAAAGGAAAGATTGATAGTCGTACGAGCGTGGCTCGAAATCGAGGAAACGCGTAGGAGAAATATGTACGATTAAGTCTTGACCATAGAAATGGTAGGATAGCTTGCCTTCAGGAAAGTCTCGAGGACGAGACTTGTTCTGAGTGGTGTATGATGTAGTGCCCCGTCCCGCAAAGTCAATCGGAGGAATCGAAACGCCGACGGCGTTCGGACTTAGCCTTGCAACGGCTTGCTCGGAGACATCGCTCAGGTGGGGTAGTTTCGGTGAACTCTCCTCATCTTTGCCTTCACATAATAAATCGTGTTTTCAACTTGCACAAGTTAGGCTTGATAATAAAAGCTACGCATCCACATAGCTAAGGGAATAATCCCGACGGGTCAAAATGATGTTAGAACATGGAAAACGTTCCACGGTCGGCTTAGAGTTGGTGCACGGCGTGCTTTGAAAATGACACTCGGTCCTTCGTCCCGTAGCTTGGGAGAAGGAAAGTTGGTCTTCGATACAAAAGCTGAGAGTTAGCCTAAGTCATAGGCGTCGCCCGCACAAATGCTTGCTAAAGCATGCACGATCCTGTCCCGCAAGGCTTGGCATAGCCTTTGCTCGTCCCTTGGGTTAAGTTGTAGGCTTGAGTGAGTTAGGCAAAGTAATGCCGGTCGACCTAAGTTATTCTACGTGCTGTCCCGCTCATTCTGCGGTTGTCAAGTTAAATAGTCCCACGATTCCAAGGCCCGTCATATGGAGTATGACATGGGCGACAGCGTTGCGTCGAACATGAGTCGTTTTAGAGGCACGAGCCACGGTTGGTTCAGTGGAAAGTTAGCCACGGTCGGTCGACACTTAAAGGAAACACGCTGTGTTCAAGTTAAGTTGGAAGGCTATGCAGTAGCCGTTCCCTGAGTTCAAAGAATGTTAAGTCTAAGCGATGGTTAGTCGCCGAGAGAAAATATGTCGGGACTGTGGTTCAGTCGCCGAGGCAACCCTGGTTAGGGGCTCTGCAAAGGAAGTATGAAAAAGGAAAAGAGTTAAAACAACCAAGTAAATGAATTGATCACATAACAAGCCCAAACTGTATCCTAAAACACTCCATGTAACCCTTATGAACTTGGACACTTGTCGACAAGGGGTGGTTTCTTCGAGCGGAATTCCGGGGCCACGGGACCGTCTCGGCCTAGGAAGAAACAAGTTGTAGCCGAGCTGGGTAATAGGCAACGCTGGTTAGGCGATCGGTAAGGCGGGGACTTTCATCGGGGCTCGCTACCTGCGTTGAAAGGGTCCCGTACTGCCAGGCTACGTCCAAGGCGGCTAGTTAGGCCAATCCCATAACAAACACTTAATAATAATTATTTTCAACTAACATGGTAAGTTTGGTGTCGGCACGGGCGGCAATCCGTGTGTGTGCCTTTGGATTGAGTTGAACATGTATGAGTTAAAGAGACACAATGTCGGAGCCTAAGATTTGGCTACAGCGAAAGCAACGTGCTTCGGCACGAGATGTGGCGTCAACTGTTAAGTTGCGAGTTAAGTCAAAAAGGGCCGTAGGGCATGTTGTGTGAAGTTACGTTGAGTTATGAGGCACACAAGTGTGTGCGAGACTAAGCGAAGTGATATTGAAGCACGGATCGAGTTATGGCACGACCGAGTCGTTACGTCCCAGAGTTTGGCACAAAGATAAGTATAAGTCAGTATGTCAATAACGCAAGCACGAGAAAGGTCTAGAGGCAAGGAAACGGAGTCCTTCGTGTAGTTGCGTCTCTGATTATGGCCGTAAGGCAAACACGACTTGATAGGTTAACGTTGTTGGCACAAGGAGTGGTCTAGAGACAAAGTATGAGTTAACGTTGACATTGCAAGCACGAGATGGTTCCGATACACAAGTTGCGCTAAGGCGCCGGTCCTAAAACTGATCCTAAGGCAAGAATAGAAAGACAATCGAAAGAGGGTTTATGTTACACAAAGTAAATGAAACGTGTAGGTTTTGTATGGGTGGACGAGAAGCTCACTCCACCAGTATAGTGGTACTGACACCCACACAGTGTTTCATGTGCAGGCACAGGTAGAAGCTCGTGGCGCGGAGCTCGCTTGGATGCGTCGAGGCACGGAGTTCCTTGGCGAGTCGAAGCGTGCGGTCGCGTGATCTGAAGACTTATACAGGACGTAATGTATGGACATCGCCTTCCGAAGCTTCCGAAAATCAAGTATTGTATCGAGAGATGAGAGAGAGCAGAGTGACTTGTAAAATGAGAGAAAAGTGAGACTTGAGAGACTTGTAATTGGCCTTGCGCCCACAATGTAATCCTTGAATTCAATATCAATAAAAGAGCTTTCTTTGAAATACTTGTGTTCATGTGTTCTTTAAATTCCGCTGCAATATATTCAATGTCTCTGCACGGGACTTCTGTGCGACGACCCCGTCGTAGCCGCTGTAATCGGCCGTTATGGAACCCGCCTTGCACGAGCGCAATCTAGGCTCGTGCGGCATCACGCCTTAGCGAGGACGATCGCTCCTACGGGAGCGGGGCGTGACAGAACGCCGATTCCAAACGGCGTGTGCAACGACTCAAAACGAGCCGTCGACCCGAAGAGTTGCCTCGACCCGATGAAGTATCGATGCAAATCGATGCTAGACTTGCCTTGGCCCGTCAAGATGAATCCAGATTTAGACTTCCAAAGGCGCGCTCGGAGTATCGCTCGGCCAATGCGAACATCACTAAGGTGGGTGGCTCCGATGAACCCGTCTCTGCTTAGCCTAGACACATAATAATGCGGACACTATCACGAAAATCGCTAGGCGATAACCCCGTGCATGCTAATAAATGACTCAACGCACCTAGCTAAGGGAATAATCCCAACTTGTATGCTTGTATAGAATATGGAAAGGAACATGGAAAAGTAAGAGAACTCTCGCCCGCGCTCCACGCTCGTGCTAAGGCATAAGCTTACGTTTACGTCTCTGATGCGTTCAACAATGAAACAATGAATGGTTTACAACAATGAGACGGGAAGACTATCAACATAGTCGTTCCGAGTAGAGCTTAGCAACATTGAAAGGCTATGGGACCGATGGGTCGCCAAGGCGACTCCCGCACGGGGAGTTGCAAAATGTATGAATGAATGAATGAACGAATAAGTGAATGAATGAATCAACGAATGAAAGAATGAATACATGAATGAATCGATGAACAAACGGACAAGTGAAACAAAGAAAAGAAAGAATGAATGAAAGATAAGATAAGAAAGAATGGTTAGCGACAGGTGTGACGGGCACGTGCAACGGGGCTCGCTACCCGCGCTGCACGGACGCCAACCTGGTCGATAACGTAAGAAGGCTAAGGGTTAGCCTACGGCGGAGATAGCCGTTAAGTTAAAAAGACAAGTTAATACGAAATGGTCGTGGACAAACGGCACGAGCGAGGGGTGGCGTATGCTGTGACCGTAGAGAAAAGGGATTCCGCGGCATGGTCAAAGTGTGAAGGACGTGCCGGTCCGGACGGAATCAAAAATATGGCTTACGGGCTGCCTGGGTGCGGACTCGGCCACCCGGGGGACGTAAGTGGAGGCGTATTTCAAGAGACTAACGGGGTGTGTGCCAGTCCTCACCCTATCGTTGGTTGCGAAATACCACGGCTTGGATGTCCAAAATGGCTTGTGATGCCAGCGACCGGTGCATATAGAGTTAAGTGGGCTTTGCTGGTGGCAATCCACGTGCAAGTCCTTGCATTGAAATCAAAGTAGTCTAAGTTAACTAAATGAAGTGTCCTAGGAATATGCCTGAATGGTAACACACAAAATGATAAGAGTACTTTATTCAATGAGTAGATAACGTGCCCATGACGTGCTAGAACATGCTATGACTCGCTAGAACCTGAGGCAGGAACACGAGCACGGCACTGAGTGCGTACATGAATCATGACTTGGTTTACATATGAACTGTTGTCTAACTTGATTTACTTTGAACAGGGAAGGCCGGACGGTAAGTATGGGTAAGTTGTAAATGTATTTTCATGCGACACTATGAAATCGGTAACACGAGATAGGTTATATCATATGCCATGAAAATGACCCTTGGCAAGATTAGAAAGACAATAAATGATAGATGATGCACAAAAGTAAATGGAACGTGTTTGGTAATGATAGCGTTGTGGGCGAGCTAGCCTCCCCACCAGTGCATAACAATGTACTGATAACCCCACAGTTTGCTTGCAGGAAGCAGGAAACGTCGGCGGGTGCGAAGCTTTCCTCGAACGTGCTAAGGCGCGGAGCTATTTCTCGAGCCTTGGAGCGTTGCAAGGAGCTGGAGCACCATATACAGGACATAATGTATTGGAACATCGCCATGTATCATTCCATCTTGTAAGCCACTTGGCACGCCTTTTATGTTCAGAGAGAGAGCTTGAGCGATTTGTAATATCGGCCTAGCGCCGCTTGTAACCTTCATGAATATCAATAAAGAGTTCTAATTTGCTTCTACTTGTGTTTATTTACTTTCCGCTGTAATGGGGACACTCTGTACGACTCTGTGGCCTAGCTAAATCGGCCGTTTCTGGACTTGGCCTTGCACGGGCGCAACCTAGGCCCGTGCGGCATCACGCCTTAGCGAGGACGATCGCTCTTACGGGAGCGGGGCGTGACACTGACGGCGCCATCCTGTAGACTCTCTCTGACACTGGGGCTGTCCCGGGAATCAAGTCGATGGTAAACTCGATCTCTCGCTCTGGCGGCATCCCTGGAAGCTCTTCGGGGAAAACATCCGGAAACTCTTCGACTATCCGAGGTAACTGCACTGCTGCCACTGCCATCCGCAACACTGAAGGAGAAGGTTCAACTTCGCCTCGGGAGAAAGAAAACTCTGGCTCGCCTGGAATGCTAAAAATAACCCTGCCAATGTGGCAGTCTATCCTAGCATACTGGTCCCTCAACCAATCCATCCCTAAGACCACATCATAATCGGCCATCGGGAACTCTATCATTCTAGCGAAGAATTCTCTACCGCTAACTACGACCCGACACGAGAAAAACACTCTATCTACTCCCACAAGTCCGTTACCAGTAAGTATATTGAGCCTTACTGATAATGACTCAGGCTCCAATCCTACCCGTGTCGCGAATCGTGCAGACATAAATGAATACGAGGCACCAGAATCAAATAATACTGAAGCTGGAAAGGTATTGACGAGAATAGTACCTGCCACCACCTCACCTGGTGCTATTCCTTCTTCTCCCATGGTCAAAGCCAGCACTTGACCATGTCCTCGGGGTGCGGGTCCCCTCTGCTGAAAATTTCTCTGCCTGCTCTGGATCAGGGCTTGGGCTTGGGCATACTGCTGCGGTCTCTGCTGCTGGAATGCCTGGGCCTGTGTCGACAATGGCCTCGAGAACGGGTACTGCAGCTGCTGCTGCTGCTGGATTGGTGCTGGTCCTCTAACTGAAGGACTAAAGAAGGAGGATGAACTCCCTCTGTTCGGGCAATTCCCAACCCTGTGGTCCGGGGCACCACAAACCAAGCACAAACCCTGTGCTCTGCGACACTCTGACACCACATGTCCTGGCTTCCCGCAGTGTGAACATCCTACTGCGGAAGACTGCTTCTGCTTCTGCTGCTGAGGGTACGTCGGGGTGGAATGCTGAACCGACGTTACTGAGGCCGCCCGCCTCGGAGCTCCAATGGTCAAGGCCCTGGCTGCCGGGGCTGGTGCTGATGACTGGTTCATCTGGCCGTGAGATCGCTTTCGACCTCCGGTCCTGTCTACAATCCTCTGGGAGGTATACTCATGCCTCCTAGCTGCTCTCAATACTGCATCAAAAGTCTGATGCTCAAACTGCTCCACCGCCAATAAAATCTCTAGGTGGAGCCCCTGCTGGAACCGCTGGGCTCTATCGAACTCGGTCGCCACCAAGGTGGGAGCAAACCGACTAAGCCTAGAAAACTCGGCCGCATATCTATCGACCGTCCTGCCCATCTGCTTCAGATTGGTGAACCTCGTCTGTAGATCATACCGAGCTACAGCATCAAAATACTTAGTCTGGAATCTCTCCCTGAATACTGCCCATGAAATAGGGGCCACTAATCCATCGGCCTGCGCTGCCCACCAGCTGCGGGCAAGATCTAGTAACTGCAGGCGCACTACGGCCACCTTCTCATTCTCTGGAGTCCTGGCTGCTTCTAGAATTACCTCTGTGTCCTGAAGCCAAGCATCTGCAGCGATCGCATCTTCACTGCCGTCGAAGAAGGGAGGGTTCAAGCGCTTGAAGCTGTTGGCCGCGCTATTACCCTGATGACCTCCTCTGGTCAAAGCATCTGCCACCGCCTGGTGCAAGGCATCTCCTCGTCGATCCTGGGAAGCTAATAGCGTCCGGATGAGACCCACCAAAGTGCCATCATCATGCTCTGCTGGCTGGACGGGCTGAACTGGTGGTTCTCCTTCGGTGGGCACGACTCTGGAGGCTACTCCTGAATGCTGGGCTTGATCTCCAGGTTGCTGCTGGTCCGCGGGAGGTGCTCCGCCTTGCTGATCGGCAGGTCCAGGAACAATGCCGCTGAAGAAGACGACATAGGGAACAATAAGGAAGGACCAGGACAGATCAACGATACAAGCATGTGATCAGGTCAAGATTTTCAGGGATCAAGAGGATACGAGTAGAGATCAAGGGCGAATACTGATTGAGACATCTATTCGGTAAACCCTCACATATCTTGAATTACAAGACCTGCATAGGCCACCACTAAAACCATGTCACGCCCCAGAACCAGAATACTGGAGAGCGGGGGCTGACATAGCCAGCTACGTATAATGAAATGGAATCCACGTCACTATACGGTCACGGCTGTCTAGATACATGAGGGTTTAACTACAAACCAACAGTCTTCTATGGTCATGAACAAGCCTATTGTCTCAATCACAAGCAAGTAATAGTAGTTATAAGATGTCAGAGCACCAAATATATAATAGCAAGGCGTCCCATACATTACATATTGGATGATCATGAAGCTAGTCGTACAAAATGTCAGGACTAGCAAGAGTTCAGTCATACATGATCAACCCTAGGATTTGTCAATCATGTTACAGCCCGTAGGCAGACAGTAAATAAAGGGCAATCGAGCTAACACGTGCTCGTCGGCTAAACGCCTCAAAAGAATAATTTTACAATAAAGTGGGAGGACAAAAGAAACCCACTCGTTGCCAGGGTTACGCCTGGTGGTCACCATCTGGCTGGATAGTAGGTAGATCCTCTGGTGCTGCTCCGATATCTGGCCATACAAAACCAGCTGGGTCAGACCCCAGAAAGAGCAAGTGCCACAAAGGAGGCTTCACTTAGGAACTAAAACCAGCATATCACAAATAAATAGTTAAGGTAATTAAAAGATACTGATAATAACTGAGATAATCAATAATATATTGAGCACGGAGAAACCATTCAAGTAGCCGGACTGCAACCCTTAAACCAAACAAGGACCGGGGTTGCAATCCTTCGCCTGAATAGAAACCCGTCTCAATTACTATTGATAAGGTAACAAGACAATAAACGAAGAGAGGACACAGAACTGCTCCGGAAGCCAGGTTACAACCCTTAAACCAAACAAGGACCGGGGTTGTAACCCTTCGCCTGAACAGAACTGGATCCCTGATCTTTATTGTTAAGGCCAGTATAAATAATCATGGTATTGAAGTAAAGGTAAAACATGACGAGCATGACAGGGGGTTACAATAAGACAATAAACGAAGAGAGGACACAGAACTGCTCCGGGAGCCAGGTTACAACCCTTAAACCAAACAAGGACCGGGGTTGTAACCCTTCGCCTGGACAGAACTGGACCCCTGATCTTTATTGTTAAGGCGGGTACAATAAGCAGGACGATATATGATAAGATAACCATGGAACTATTCAGATAGCCAAGTTACAACCCTTAAACCAAACAAGGACCGGGGTTGTAACCCTTCACCTGAACAGAACTTGGTATCCCATCATTTATCGATACAAGAAATCATGTCCTGATACAATCTTGTACAGGATCAGGATAAGACTAAGCTGGAATAAACTTCATCCAATCAATCACGGCCAATCAAGAGTACGGCTTGATACTTTTAACTAACTAGGGTTATCACATGCCTAGTTACTAGCAAGATGCAATGAGATTATCCCAACAGCCACAAGCCCTGCAGACCATCCGGTTATCCGGGTCGAATGTCCGTTTATGAAGGGTGCACCACATGACTGTGTGCTGAAAATGTGCCCTACTCGTCGGTAGGCTACAAGTCCACTTAATGCGCCCAGATAACGGGATTGCCTGTAGCTGGGAATCTCTTCATGACTACTGAATCATTCTAGTTAATTAGCCTTAGTCAATTTCAGTAGATAACCCTGACCGTGGTACTCAGGGATCCCCATCCTAGACATGATGCAAGACAGTACCAGTTTATTTGTACAAACGCAATCGCCTACGGTGTCCAGGTCAGTCATACTTGTCATGTCAGGCTAGCTGTCATAACAGCATGTCGAGACATATCATGCCAGTTTACTTGTCAAGAGTGCGCCACAGTGGACCACTATCGTGTTCTATTCTCACATTATCATAAATGGGAGAAACTTGCATAAAACAACTAGTGACATATTCTTGAAGCCAAGAAAAAGATATACAACTATGACGTTGGGAGTTGGGAGAATTTCTGACCACACATCATGCAAATAAGACATAGAATAGCCAACACAGGCACTATGCGACCTATTCTGCGACATGCGGCTCATGCGGCTCAACAACGACATCATATGCGCCAACTGCGACATGCGCCAACAGCGACATCATATGTGCCAACTGTGACATGCGCCTACAGCGACATCATATGTGCCAACTGCGACATGCGCCTACAGCGACATCATATTCGTCAACTACGACATGCGTCAACAGAGACATCATATGTGCCAACTGCGACATGCGCCAACAGCGACATCATATTCGTCAACTGCGACATGCGTCAACAGAGACATCATATGCGCCAACTGCGACATGCGCCAACAGCGACATCATATTCGTCAACTGCGACATGCGTCAACAGAGACATCATATGCGCCAACAGCGACATGCGCCAACAGCGACATCATATTCGTCAACTGCGACATGCGTCAACAGAGACATCATATGCGCCAACTGCGACATGATATGCGGCTACCGCGACATGCGCTTCATTGCAACATGCGCCTTCTGCGACATGCGCCTTCTGCGACATGCTGTTCATGCTGCAGATGAACATAGAAATGACCAGAAATTGTTTTGGCCATAACTTTCTCATCCGAAGTCGAAATCTAGCGAAACAAAAGCCAAAACTGCACGAAATTGAATTCTCTACAACATGGAACAATCAAAATATGAAAATAATGAAGTTTGGTAGATCAAAACCCAAGAAATCCGAAAATATATAAACTTAGATCTACAAGAAAATATCCATCAAAATGAAAAATGCCAAGTTCTAAAGAGGCTTGGAATCAAGTAAGGAAGAGAATGGAACAATAAAACTTGAGATCCATCATGAAACAAGTTTGCACTTGCCTAAGCTCTCTCTCTCTTTCTCCTGGTGGTTGAAGAAGTTATGATAGGGAAGAAGAAGAATAATGAAGAGAGAGAAAGGGGAATGGGTTAATAAAGGGTAGTGGTGGTGGTAGGTAGGGGTTTTCTTTTGGTTCATGATGAACCCAAAAGCAAACCAAACCAAGCTAAGCCGAACCAAGCTAAGCCACAACCAATGACATGCCAAAATAACCATGCAAAAAAATATGCAATACGAGTCAAGAATACGTACACGTATACCAAGATACGTAATACGAACCACAGGCATTACAGCATACAAGGCTTTATTCAGAGTGAAGGAGATGATGTTTGGGGGTTATGATGAGAGTTATAGAAAAACCCCTGAAGTTGCAAAGCAAGTTTTGAGAACCAACCCAGGGAGTGTAGCCTATTGTGGAAATGTAGCTGGGACAACAGAGTTTGGTTATTTATGCATAGGGTATGATGCAAGCTTCACTGGATTCATAAATGGATGTAGACCTTTAGTTTCTGACCAAACTACCCTCCTTTTGTGGGAGGTGCAAGCTACCTGCTGATCATAATGCTAGAGGGTGCCAGGGAGGACCAGTCGGAGGAAACAAAAAGAAACCAAGTACACCAAGACCACCAAAAGAGCCAAGACCTGCAAAGATTCCAAGGAGTAGCAACACTGTCTACAAGAGGCCAAAGGTTTCAAGAGGCCAAAGGAAGAAGGCACCACAACAATCAGGGGATTCAACACTTCTAGGAGCTCCAGTGGCATTATAGGATGTCAGGCCTTCTTGTGAAGTTTTAATTTTGTCAAGTTAGCAGTTTGTGAATATTATGTGAAGCAGCAGAAGCAATAGATTGTGAAGTTAACATTTTGTAAAGAGGAATATCATAGCAGTAGACTAATGTGCTGTATGGACAAGTTGACATTTTGTAATCTGCAGTATGAACTGCAGTATGCATTTTGGTTAAGTTAAGTTGACATTTTGTAATTTGCAGTATGAACTGCAGTCTGCAGTTTGGTTAATGTGCTGTATGGACTCAATCTGCAGTTTGTAATCTGACATTTTGTGAAGTTTGTAATGAGGTTCATATGTGAAGTAATCTGACATTTTGGTTAATGTGCTGTAAGTTGACATTTTGCAGCCACCATATGTGAAGTAATCTGACATTTTGTGAAGTTTCTTATGTGGATTAATCTGCAGTTTGTAATATGACATTTTGTAATCTGCAGTTTGTAATGAGGTTCATGTGAAGTAATCTGCAGTTGTGAAGTAATCTGCAGTTTGTGAAGTAATCTGCAGTTTGTAATGAGGTTCATGTGAAGTAATCTAACATATGTGAAGTTCATTTCTGAAGTTTGTAATGAAGTTCATTTCTGAAGTTTTGTAATCTGACATATGTGAAGTAATCTGACATTTTGTTCAATTCACAAGAAGTATTCTTGATAGCATTTTGGTTCAATTGTTGAATGAGGACCTGTACACTGCATAGCATTTTTGTTCAATTGTTCAATTCACCTGTACACTGGAGTTTCAAAGTTAGTGTTCACTACAATTTCAGATTACAACTTCACATAGCAAATAGCAAAATACTACATTTCAGATTACATAACAAAATACAACATTTCATTTCAGATTGCATAGCAAAATACAACACTTTCAGATTTCATAGCAAAATACTATCATTTAAGATTACAACTTCACATAGCAAATTTTTTCCCAAAATTTCTACATAACTCTTCTAAATTAGTGTTCACTACAATTTGAACTGGAATTTCAGAGCTAGTGTCAACAGCCGTAGCCTCATTCAACCATTGGAATGCATTGTTGCACTTCAGGCATTGTAAGAATCTTCTATCCTTGCTGTGACTCCTCTTTGACATTAAGATGACTCTCCTTCCTCCACAGTTTGGATTAGGGCAAGTGGTTTCTTGCCAGGGACAATTTCTCTTCCAATGACCTAGGTCACCACATTTGAAACAACCTCCCCTTTGAGTTGTTGAACTTGAAGCTCCGGAGCTTGAACCCAAAATTGCCACATCCAGCCATTGAAAATCTGAGCATAGGGGGCACTTCAAAAATTTGCGGCCGGGATTTGCTTCTGTCTTGGACTTCGAAACATACCTAATTCCCCTGCAACTTCCAATCTTGCACGGTGATCTCAAAAAATAACACGCGTCTGCTACGTGAGTGTTCATCGAGCATATTTGACATTTGTCCTAACTCCAAGAGAAAATCCAACGATTTGAGACAAACAAAACACAAAAATAAAAGCTTTCCTATATTAAAGGAAAAAACAAAATCAATTTAACTTTACCTGGGTTGCAGCGTCGGCCATGAGAGTTGGAGTTGGGGAAGCTTCGAATTTTCGACGGGAAGAGAGATTTGGGGGTTAGGTCAGAGAAAGAGAAGTTACGTGATCTGCTGCTAATGTAGGGAACAAAAAAAGGGTACTTTAGGTATTTCAAAGCTTATTTTAAACATCTCATCACTTCTCTGAACAAAGGAGGGTAGTTTGGTCAGAAATTATACCACATAGCGGTCCACCGTTAATCTTGAACGGAAGTGGGGGGTGTTGTACATTATTGTAAAAGAGTGGGGTGCACCGTGAAAATGGTAAAATAAAGTGGGGTGCCACTCAAAATTTCTCTAAACTTTTTTGAGTTTTTTTAACCAGAATCAGCAGGTTCAATTGTGTACTGGTCCAGCCAGTTCATCGGTTAAATCATGATTTTGAAAAATCCGTCGCTTCTTAAACAAGTCCTGATTCAAGTTCTGATGGACCGATTTTTTTTTTTTGTAAAATCTGATTAGACACAGTCCAACCTACAGTCCGATTTCGTACTGACAACACTGCTTCAAATAATTTGATAGTCGCTAGGGGTGAGCAACAAGTTTCGCCACAATGGTAACATTTGAGAAAAAAAAGAGTAAATTTTATTTGATTTGTCATGGGATAACATTTGAAACATATAATGAAAATTTCTTTACCTAGCCGAGAGGCTTGTCCTTTGCTTTGGTGCGCAGAGTCATCAAGTTGAAAAAAGAAAGTCATTATTTTTTTTTATGACACTCTGGATGTCAAAAAAATTAAGAAAAAAAATAAAATGAGTCCCAACAGAAAAAAATAAAAAATAAAAATTGGGAGAGGAAATAATTTTAACAATCTAAGTAAGAATTCACTTTCGTTCCAATTTTTTTGACATTTCTTACCACCCATAAATTTTTTGATTGGAATACTCTAATTTCAAAAACATCATGGAATTAATTTTCTTTCCTTTCCTTTCCGTGGACCAAACTATTGGTGTTGTTTTTGGATTTATGCCAAGGGGGAAATAGCTGGTGTCAAGATGTGTATTGGGACTGGTGACCCGGAACCCAGCCCTGAATCGGCCTGATCAAACTCGGTCTAGGTCGGCCCGGGACCGATCAACGGGCCAGCTCGGCCCAACCCATAATAAAGTCGGGTTCCCGGCATTCCGGTCCAGTCCGACCTATAATCGTAACTGGGTCCGGGTCGGATTAATTTTTTTCTAGCCCGCGGCCCAACCTGGTCCGGTCCAGATTTTATTTTGAAAAAATTCAAAATCTTTGCAGGGGGCATGAACCTAGGAACCTCCCAAACAAATAACCACCAAACACTCTGCTAACTAATAGTTTCAAATTGGTTTGTGTTAATAGTAGAAACAAATATAGTACATATTCTAAACTGAGCCAAAATTTTTATTTTTAAAGTTGGTCAACCCACGGGCTAATCCGGTCCCGGTCCGGACTGGTCCGAACCTATCCGGGTCCGGGCTGGATTTGATTATTGTAATTCCGGACTGACCCGGTCCGGTTCGCTCCTCCGTCCGGACTAAGCCCGGCCCGATCAAAGTCCGGTCAAACCCGATCAATAATGGGCGGAGCCCGGCCCCCTCACATCTTGAGGTCCCTGCTTAGTTGGAATGGAGTCCGCCACGTGGACACCGACAAATGAACACTCACTCCCGTTGGGGGTGGTTCATGTAGCAGCGTCCATAGAAAGATTATTTATGTTGAAAGCAGAGAGGCCTCTAGAAAACCCAAGAAGGATACAGACAACACTAGCACGTTGGTCTCTCTCGAGAGACGGCCGATGGCTTCCTTCGCTAGCTCCTGAACTCTCCAGACCATCAAAAACTCCTCTATATATACATAGCGGCTCTTGAACTCCATTCCATCGATACATATAGCTCTCGCTCGATCTTCCAAATTCAAATTCTCCAGCTACTGCAATTCCTTGGCTAAGATCAGATCGATGTCGCTGGTTCCGTTCGGATTCGGTTCGGACTTCTGGGATGCCTTGGAGAGGTGCCCCGTCTTCGCGAACGCGCTCTCCTTCAATCCCCCCTTGGCCGCCAGCACCGGCAGCAGCACCTGCAGCGTCGACTGGAAGGAGACCGCCGAGGCCCACGTGTTCAAGGCGGACCTCCCGGGGATGAAGAAGGAGGAGGTGAAGGTGGAGGTGGAGGAAGGGAGGGTCCTCCAGATCAGCGGGGAGAGGAGGAAGGAGGAGGAGGGGGAGGAGGAGAACGTCAAGTGGCACCGCGTCGAGAGAACCAACGTCGGCAAGTTCCTGAGGAGGTTCCGCCTCCCAGAGAACGCGAAGGTGGACGAGGTGAAGGCCGCGATGGAGAACGGCGTGCTCACGGTCACCGTGCCGAAGGAGGAAGTCAAGAAGCCCGAGGTCAAGTCCATTGACATCTCTGGTTGAATGAATGAATGGGGTGTGTGTGTGTGTGATGGTTTTATTTATGTGCTGAAGCTATCTATATATGTATCAACTTTGTTGTAGACTCTCCTTATGGTGTGGAAGCTTATGTATTGTGTATGTATTATGTAACGCTCTATTGCTGAATAAAGATCCCAACACTCTGTTTTCTTGAAAAAAAATAAAAAGTCTGTTTGTTGTTGTGTTAATCTTTTACTCCTGATGAACTGAGCTAGAACAGAGTCAAAACTACTATATAATCGATTCCTCATCTGTCGAAGATATGGCGTTGATGACGTTAGGGAAAAAAAAGGCAAATTATAAGGGCACAGCCTTTTTTACTCGGGGCTATCCAGGATTAGGACTAGCCAGGTTTTGAGGAACTTTTACTCGGACTGTCCAAAGTTTTCACTCAGGGGGCTGTCCAAACCCTACAGGCCCCCCCAAACCCGAAAATCTGTATCATTTGAAATTTTTTCTCTCTCTTCTCACAAACCCTATTTTTCCTCCTCTTCTTCTTCTTCTTCTTCTCCACGATTTCCCACTCCTCTCTCTCTCCATTTCTTTTACGCAATTGTCACGATTAGGGTTTCGATCCTCATCTCCGCCATTTTTTTCGTCTTCACCATTTTTCAACATCTCTCCCTACGATGACACGCAAATGTTCCTCTCAATGAAGGTAAGAAACCTAATACGTTGTCAATTCCCCCCCCCCCCTCCCCCCCCCCCCCCCCCCCCCAAAATCCTATTAATTTAGTTCGAACAACCCAAGTCAGTTCCTCTCGACTCGACGACGACTGCCCATGTTTCTGGCAGTCCTATGTACTGTTAGGACTGCCAGAAAGAGGGACAGTCGACTTGTACAACAAGTATTACAAAGGACTGCCGCACATTGTGGCAGTCCTATACGTATAAAGGACCGCCACAAAGTGCGGCAGTCCTTTGTAATACTTGCTGTACAAGTTGACTGTCCCTCTCTCTGGCAGTCCTAACAGTACATAGGACTGCCAGAAATAGAGGCAGTCCACGTGTACAGCAAGTATTACACAGGACTGCCGCACTTTGTGGCAGTCCTTTATGCGTATAGGACTGCCACAATGTGCGGCAGTCCTGTGTTATACTTGCTGTACAAGTGGACTGTCCCTATTTCTGGCAGTCCTATAAGAGGACATAGGACTGCCAGAAAGAGCGGCAGTCCTGAATTGGCAGTCTTGTTTGATGTTTGCTAAGTATTAATCGATTGATATTAAATATTCGTGGTCACGACCCGACTCCGAAGTCGAAGGACGTTGACGTCGAGGGTGGAAGAAAACGACCTACCGCATCGGAACGGAAGGCACGTGAAGCTGAGCGGGTTCGCGAAAAACCAATAACGATAAGTGAACCGGCGGCACCCTCTCAGACTGCACCACGTCGAACCAAACATGTTGCAAGTAAATCGAAGCAACAGAAGACTCGTCCTGATTCCCCCTCCTCCGATGAGGATTTGCCCATTGTTCCCATTGTTCATAGAGGGGGGGACGATGGTTCCGGACCTTCTGACGCGAACGCCGCTTCTGATAGAGCTGATCCGGAAGTGAGGCCAATCGGTTGCTCACTATTGACGTCCCTGCCTAACCACATATCTTACCAAATTTGGAAGGATCCGGCAAGTTCACTACCTTAGATATTTACATTTCTTTTGTAAAATAGTAGTTACATTTTATATTTATAGTTTCTTTATATTGTTTTATTTTCAGAAAAGTTCGCGTATCTTGCGGGTCATTAACCACGCTAAGATGTGCAGTACATGGATAGCAGACATCCGCATACTTTAGCTTCCCTGCGTATCGCACTTGAAGATATGAACGAAAAGGAGGTGAGACAATGCTAACTTAAATTTTTATTTACTTAGGATTTCATTATAGTGTAAAATAGTAACTTCTTTGGTCTTGATTACATATACTATGATGTAGATTATTTGGCATCCTTATAAGGATCTTCGAAATAGTTCTCGTCCGCTGCAAGGAGTTTCACTATTTCAAGGTCTGATATCCTGTCAAGAAATTGAGGAGCCTCATATGCCAGACAGAGTGCTTCGACAGTTTGGCTACGTGCAAACTGTACCGGGCAATTTGAATTTGAGGACTTCATCAAAAGGGAACAAAGCATCAATCTATGTCCCGCCGGACTACCGTTGGGGCTCTTACTTCTTCACTGAGTGGCAACGTCATGTAGTTGGTAAAACTTTACGACGTCCGGTGGAGCAGATGTGGGATTGTACTGATGAATATAGGAATTATTATGTAGAGGCCGGACATGGTATGATGTTGAATCCAGATACGCGAGGGAATGAAGTGCCGATAGCTGCTCCTCTACCAAACAGGACAGGCCTGCTTGACGCAATGCAAAAGATGGCAAGTAGTATTTTTTCAAATTAATGTTTACCAGTATAGTAACCTGGCTAATTTGGACCCTTAATTTTTCCTTCAGGCTTCGAAAGTAAGAAACTTGGGAAAAAGTCTACTGCTGTGCAAGGGAGAGAACTACGTCGACGTGGCTAACCAGATGCAGAACATCGCATCGGACTATCCGTTTCTCGAACAAGAGCGACGGACTAAGATGCGCCATGAGAAGAAATGACTTGTGTGAACTTGTTTGAACAATTTGTGTGCTCCTTTTGTTGAACTGTGTTTCGAATACTTGTTGACGTCTTGGTTGTAATATTTTTTGAAGACTTAATGTCGAACTCCGGTATCATTTTGTGGTATTGTGTTTTCTTTGTAATAGGTTTTGAATACTTCTTGTCGAACTCCCGTATCGTCTTGGTTGTAATATGCTTTTGATGTAATAGTTTTTGAATACGAAATGTCGATCACCTACAGGGAGTCCAATGTGGGTGTCAAAAGAAATGTAATGAAGAAGAAGGAAGTTTATTTTGCTAAGACATTTGACTATCAATTTCACAGTTGAGTATCACATTAACAAGGACTGTCCAGTTTTCTGGCAGTCCATCGTGAGTGAAAGACTGCCAGGGAACTGGGCAGTCCAATTTGGAACTTGCTGTGTACTAGGACTGTCCAGTTTCCTGGGCAGTCCATGTTCACAGCAAGTTCCAAATTGGACTGTCCAGTTTTCTGGCAGTCCATCGTGAATGAACGACTGCCAGGGAACGGGGCAGTCCAATTTGGAACTTACTGTGAACTAGGACTGCCAGGAAACTGGGCAGTCCTAGTACACAGCAAGTTCCAAATTGGACTGTCCAGTTTCCTGGCAGTCTTTCACTCACGGTGGACTGCCAGGAAACTGGGCAGTCCTAATTGGAACTTGATGTGAACAAGGACTGCCCAGAAAACTGGCAGTCCTAGTTCACAACAAGTTCCAAATTGGACTGTCCAGTTCCCTGGCAGTCTTTCACTCACGATGGACTGCCAGAGTTCTGGGCAGTCCTTGTTAATGTGATACTCAACTGTGAAATTGATAGTCAAATGTCTTAGCAAAATAAACTTCCTTCTTCTTCATTACATTTCTTTTGACACCCACATTCACAGATATAAAAATGTGACAACCAAATATTTACATTTCTTTTGGCAACATGCAAGTTTGTTTTCAAAATGTGACAACATGCAAGTTAATTACAAAATGTGACAAAACTATCGGTGATGCTCCCCACTATAAGTCAATCAATACATCGTAGTAGTCTTCCGGCATTGGCTTAGGTTCCACGTAGTTTGTTTTCACTTTGTAGGCATTGATCGCATCGGCGTACAGCGTCGTCCAAGCGATCGATTCTTCCGGAGCATGTTTATACCAGACTGGATTGGGGGGGGGGGGAATAGGACTGTGTCCGATAAACCGCGGGATGATGAAGTGATTATAATCAAGTCCAATGGCATGTAGAGTGCACATAGTGTAGTCTGCCGGAGGAGCGGTCATTGGGAAGAAAGTGTTGTTACTTCTCTTCGACAGAACGATAAGTGGGATCTTGTACCTGTAGGCGAATACAAATGCAGTATAAGTATGTATCAAAATTTTCACGTTAGTAAGAATGTGTAGGTATATTGTACCTGTTAGCGAATAGATATGCAGCAGAAGGAATATCCATGTAATGTTCCTCTCCAGTAGTCTGATCGGCGCAGGGAATGCTTGTCAATAATTCTCCAGCTGTATCTGGGCTTAGTAATTTGCTGTAGAAGGGAAGATGAGACTCCAACTCCTCGTACAGCTCTGCTCTAACCTGCCTCCATCCGTCTTTAACGGAGTAGCCTAGATGTCTTGCAAGGGCGTGGTACCCACAATGTCCATCTTTAGGCACATCTTCAATAGACCAAATGTACTCCCGTATTGTAGGATTAAATATATGAATGTACATGTCGAAGGTGACACCAACGCTTGTTTTCTGTTTCTTCCGTTGAATAGGAAGCTTGTCGCTCCGCTTTGGACAAACGAACCTTTCCATACTTTTTTCAATATGCTCAAATAATGATAGTTCTCTTCTAGTGGACTCGAACTTCTTCTTCTGTGTTCTTGTAAGTCTTCTTGCTGGTCTACCCTTCGGGGCAACGACAACAGATGGCTCCTGCACATCACTGCTTGCCGGGTGGGCAAGTTCTCGAATTTTACGTTCAATAGACTTCCTCTCAGGTTCTAGGACAGCACACCATCTTGCATGAAGAAGTTTAACTTCTGGCAAGGAAAAGAAATCGTCGTGACTCTCCACCATAGGCATAACTGACAATTGTCTCCAACGTTGGTCAACGACCACTACTGGAATAGGTCTGCCTTGACGTCGATATTCGTTGATCTCATGAGCACAAGGAAGCCCGAGAAAATGTCGATGTGTACAACCACAGGCTTCGGTATCAACACCAACTGAATTTGCCCGAGCAATCTCTTCCAATATAAACCCCAAAGCATAGTGAGAATACATGGATTAAATCAGACAGAAGCTTCTCTTTCCTATGTTCGTGCTTTACAATATTCAGGCTCTGCTGAAATGAAGCCTTGATCTCGTTCACCGTCGAGTTGGTCATTAGATTAATCGACTGCCAAACTGACACAAAACCGCCGACCGATGAACGTATATATTTCTTCAGTTTTGAGTGTGAACCTTCGGCACGGTTTGTAGTGGTCGTGCCGTAATGCTTCACCTTATTCGTCCATGCTAAGACGAAATCTTCTTTAAATGGATCAATCCATGTGTCTTTGATATAAGATACACATGGCTTGTTGCTACTTTCCCACTTCCCTTTGAACTCCAACCACGCTTTATCAAAAGCGTCTACAGTACTTGCTCGCCAAACAAGGACCCAATCGTCGTAGAATTCTGTGAAGCGGTCAATATCAAGTTTGCCGTCTACTTTTTCAAACCGGCTCTTGCATTGTGCTTGAATATTTCGATTAATATGCCATGTACATAGTAGTCTACGAGCATGAGGAAATACAATATCTATAGCATTCATCAATGCATATTCTCGATCGGTGACAAAAACAGACGGCTCTTTGTGTCCAGTGTAAAGTGTCTTCAATTTGTTCAATGCCCATGTATAGTCATCTACGGTTTCATTCTTCAAGAAACAAAATGCAACTGAAAATGATTTACCCATTGACGTGAAGCCGACAATGTGGAAGAGTGGCATCTTGAATTTGTTAGTCTTGTACGTGCAATCAGCCACCAAGACATCGGCAAAGGACCGTGCCAAATGCGTACACTCCGGATGCGCCCAAAATATAGAGGTAATTTCATTGGACGGCGGATGTCTTCTATGGTACTCCACATAGTGATTGTCGGCAAGTAACTTCATAACTTGTTGTATCGCCATTCTTCCTCTTAGGGAATTTGTCCTCGATCTCGAGAGTGCATTGTAGATTGTCCTCATTGTTGACTTGTTCTGTTCATTCTTCTGGCGCACCGCGAAATAAATTTGCTTCGGGGCGACTCCGGAGCAGGACATTTCTTCAACTAACTTCTTCTCCTGTTCGTTCAACCTTCCGGCATAGGGATGACCGGTAAGTGTCTCCGCCACCGCATGATTGTGCATCCCATTTCTGACATCAACTGTCCACTTTCCATCCTTTCTTGAGACAAGCACAATCTTGAAAGGACAACCGTACTTTCTGGACCCGACCGCCTTCTCCGGAACTTTTTTCCGGCCACATTCTTCTTTCTTTCGATGAAGCCTAAATGTCTCACCTCTTTCACATCCAAGATCAGCAGTTTTACGACACGACGTGCCTCGTAATGACCGTGAAATGACAAGGACTGTATTTACTTGCCTTCCAACTTGTCTGCACCATTCTAATGCTTCTTCATAAGATTCAAATGCGACATCCGTTGAGAATATATTACTCAAGTCAACGGAAATAGGAGGTGGTGGGCCCTACATTTAATTTCAAAAAAAAATTGCCAATCACAATTACAACCAAAATTATAAGAAAAATTGCCCTTCCTTCAGGACTGTACAACAGGACTGCCAGACATTCTGGCAGTCCATCGTGTTTTACAGACTGCCAGAAAGTCTGGCAGTCCCGTTTTACACTACTTCTTAACAAAGACTGCCAATTTTTGTGGCAGTCCTACGTGTTTAAAAGACTGCCAGCAAGTCTGGCAATCCTACTTAACACTAGTTCTACACATTGACTGCTGAGTTATGTGACAGTCCTACGTGTTTTATGGACTGTCGGAATGTCTGGCAGTCCAACTATACAGTATTTCTACATATAGACTGCCGCATAATCTGGCAGTCCTCGATACTTCTTCGACTGCCATGTTTTGCGGCAGTCCAATTTTACACTAGTTGTACAAATAGACTACCGCGTAATATGACAGTCCTTTCTGTTCTATGGACTGCCAGAAAGTCTGGCAGTCCTCTTGTACAGTCGAATGCGTAGCAGTTGGTCGGAAATTTACCGAGAGTTCTTCGGATGTTTTGTCGTGTTGTTCGGAAGATCCGGGTTCCTCGATTGATAGACGTGATCCACTTTCTTCCATAATTTCTACATTGGGACAAAATATAAGATTACTTAAAAAAAAAAACCTCAAAAATTTTGTCGTTTAGCGGACGTCATCGTACCGAATATTCTAGGAATCTTCCTTGGAGATTCTTCTAGGGTTTGGAGAAATGTGGGATTGAAAAATGTGTGGGGACCAGACCTAGGGTTTGGAGAAGAAAGAGGGAGAGAGAATGGAGAGTGAGGAAGAAAAGGGAAAAAAAAATAACAGTTAACTTTTATACCTATAACTTGGATAGCCCTGAGTAATTTTTTCAGTGACAAATTTGTAAATAATGAGAAACAGTCACTTGGACAGCCCCGAGTAAAAAGAGCTGTGTCCTTATAATTTGCCAAAAAAAATCATATTCTACATATTATATTAGCGAGTCAGATAGACGATGCATAAAAAAGATCGGACGGATATTATCAAGATCCTGGGAGAGCCGGAGTTTACTTTGTGCACCTATGACGCCCTTTTTTTCAAGACGAATCGTGAAGAGGATCAAAGAGGTCATCAAATTGCCATATTGAATTTTGTTGATGTGCTGTATAGGAGCCGGAGTCTGTTTAATGTGCTGTATGTTAACTGGTCGCAAATGTCATGTTTGTCACTTGACATCAAGTTAAAGATGTGAGCTTGGATATTTAGTTTGTGCTACTTTAGGCTATAGATTAATCAATTTTGGAGATGGAAGTTCAAAGGGCAGTGTGAACAAATATCTTATCTGTGCATACGATCTATGGAGGGGAAAAAAATTAGAGAGAGAAAATATTATGCTGCTTTTAAGGATCTGAGGAAAGAAATTGAAGTTTTTTTTTTTGAAGAATTAGCATGGCTCAAGGTGTTTATTGGGCCAGACGGCCTGGAACCCGGTCCTGAACTGGTCCGATCAAAATCGGTCTGGGTCGATCTGGGTCCGGTCAACGGACCAGTTCCGGCCGACCCACAATACATCCAGATTCGGACCGGGTCCAAAAAAAATGACTTGCTAGTGCGGTCCGGCCCGTACTCCAGTCCAGTCAGGGGCTCATGAACCCAGTTCCTCCAAAGTAAATTTTTATTAACCATTCTGTTAACCAATAGTTCCAAATTGATTTGTGTTAAAAGTAGAAACAAGTATAGTATAAATTTAAAATTGAGTCATTTTTTTTAAGTTGGTCAGCTTGCGGGCTAACCGGATCCGGTCCGGACCCTACTCGGCCTAAACCTATCCGGATCTAGGTCCGGGCTAGGTTCGAAGTTTTTAATTCCGGATCGGCCCGACCTGGCTCACTCCTCCATCCGGACCAAGTCCGGTCAAATCTGGTCAACAATGGGCCCGGGTCGGCCCGGCCTGGTCCACTCCTCCATCAGACTAAGTCTGGCCAGGCCCAACTCTGATCAAATCTGGTCAATAATGGGCCCAGGTCGGCCCACCCCAGCCTACCTCACACCTTAACAGCATGGCCAGCAGGAAAGTTCGGACCAAGAATTGGTTGGTTATTGCGACATTGCGACAGTGATTGGGAAGGATGCGGTTATGATATGAAGAGCATATCTTAATATGTGTTCACCTTTGGTTCGGGCATATTTAGTTGGTGCTCAAAGAAGCAAAATTCTATTGCACAGTCCTCCGCAAAGGCAAAGTACGTTGCAGCAGCTTTGGCAACCACTCAAGCAATATGGTTGAGAAGAATAACGGAAGATGTTCAAGAGATACAACAAGAAGGTACGAAACTGTGTTACGACAACAAGTCAGCTATTGCTATAGCATTTTTTTTTTTTTTTGTATTTCAAAGAAAAACTACACACATTGCTATCAAGCACCATTTAATCCGATATGCAAAGGAAGATGAAGAAATGCTGATGAACTTTTGTAGGTCCGAGGAGCAACTTACCTGACTTTTTTTTACTAAAGCTCTTCCAACAGAATTTTCATCAAATGAGAGAGGCATTGGGAGTTCAAGAGCAGCATATTAAAGGGGAGTTGAACTTATTAATGTGGTGTATGTTGTCTTAATGTCATGTCTGTTGCTTGACCTCAAATTAAAATATGCAAGTTTGGGTTAGTTTGTGTAACTTGAGGTTAGATTAAACAATTGCGGATATGGAAGTTCAAAGGACAGAGTGAACAAATATCTTCTTGTACTCATACTATACGGCTGCCCATATGAACCTATGAGAGCAACATGTCCACCCTTAAAATAACGAATTAGACAGGTAACTGTTAACAAACAACCTTGTAATTATAGAGCAATTAACAGTTGTTTCAAACAATATATTGACACATAGCCTCTCAAGCAGTAACAAAAACGTGCCAAATCAAGAAACACCACAACCCCCTCCATTGACAATAGATAATACCTACTACCATTCTCATCATCCATCATAACCCGCACGCAAGCAAGCAATGGCTTCCATAACTCCTGTTCAACTCTTCCTCCCCCTCCTTTTCCTCCTAGCCTTTCTCGCCAACGCTGACGCGGCCAACGTTGTCATGAACGCCATCGATGACTGCTGGCGCAGGGACCCGTACTGGGCCGACCACCGGGCGCGACTGGCCTCCTGCGCGGTCGGGTTTTCTGGGAAGATGAAGAAGAACAGGGGGAGGAACATGACATTTTACCAGGTCACCGATTCGAGCGACGACCCGGTGCAGCCTCGTGTAGGGACTCTGCGGTACGGAGCTACATTGATCCCGGGGAAGGTGTGGGTTACTTTCTCAAGTAACATGCAGATCAAGCTCCACGCGCCGCTACTCGTCAGCAACTCCACCGCCATCGACGGTCGCGGTGCCGACGTTCACATTTCTTATGGCGCTGGCTTCTTGATTTATAAGGTACCATGCATTACCTAACAATTCATGAATGCTATACAACTAGGGGTGGGCACGGGCCCAAATTTTATGGACCTGGATTGGACCTGTTAATTGGGAGAGCAGGGTAGAACGGGACGTGACCAAAAAATATTGGAACCAGAACGGACTCGACCCGTTCGAAACGGGTTCGAACCGGACGGGTCCAAACTGGTCCAAAAAAAGTTAAAAAAATTTCTAGAATAGTAAACATTTACATATGTTCTATTATCTATAAGAACAAAACAAGTCTTATGCCTTTCTAAATTTCTAGAATTTGTTTACTAAACAATAACTTATTCTATTATCTATAAACTATAATAGCAAAAAAATTTAAAATTGACAAAAAAAAATACATATCCCTAGAAACGGGTCGGTCCGGGGTCCCGTTTATTTTTGAAAATAGGACCCGTCCCGTCCCGACCCGTCCCGTTTGAATTCCAAATTTTAATAACCGGCTTGTTTGGACATTTTACGGTTCGGACCAGGTCGGAACCGCGGGTTTTGGAACCGTATGGCCACCCCTATGTACAACAATGGAAAATGTCCAAGTACAACAGTGATTTGAAATAATAGCTTACATGTGATCGATTTAGGGATTACAATAGAACAATAGTACAATCAGTACGGTACGGCTTAATTACAATTAAGCTATCAACAATCACTAGGAATTGATTACTAAACTACTATAACCGGAAACTAAAAGAATTCATGAATGCCATTAATTGTGTACATACATGATCAGGCTACAAATGTGATCATCCATGGGTTGAAGTTCCACCACATTGTTGAGCAAGAAAGTTGCCGAGCGGTCGGCCCCGAGGGGAAGACGAACAATATGAACGGTATCGACGGCGACGCCATCCGCATAATCACGGGACACAAGATCTGGATCGACCACAACACTCTCTACCGCTGCTACGACGGACTGATCGACGTCACGCTCGGTTCCACCAGGGTGACCATCTCGAACAACAGGTTCAGCGACCACGACAAGGTCCTCCTCCTCGGCCACGAGGACGGCTACGTCCAGGACAAGAACATGCGGGTCACCGTCGCGTTCAACCACTTCGGGCCCAACTGCAAGCAGCGGATGCCGAGAATCAGGCACGGCTATGCCCACATAGTTAACAACGTCTTCGACGGGTGGTTCGAGTACGCGGTCGGCGGCGGCATGGATCCTACCATCATGAGCCAAGCAAATCGCTACATCGCCCCGCCTGATAAAAAAGCGGTGAGTGAGAATTTTCAACCTTAATTTAGTGCTGTGAAGTCAGTCACCACGAAAACTCTAGATTTACTCACTTCTGATTGAATGCCTATTTGATGTGTAGAGAACTAGATCCTCAGAACTATATAGTTTCTTGTAATATGCTTAAAATGTTGTGGCAACGGCATACAAAGATTTGAACCGGCTAGCTATGATACTATGTTGTCTTAGAGTCAAGATAAAATTTTAGGCGTTTATATTTAGGATTATTCTGTATAAGGGTACCAGGTTTAGGATGACTTTGGATACTGGATTTGTCTGTTTTAGAATTTGGGTACTCAGAACTTTTTTAGGTACACATTTAGTGACGAATATTTGTCATTAAAAGGCTCATTTTGTTGTTGAAAATCTAATTTCGTCGCTAAAATGTGTCGCTAAAAAGAATTCGAATATTCAAAGTCTAAAACGGACAAACCTAATACCCGAAGTCTAATTGGGTCCTAACCCTTGTTAGCAATCACCCGAATAAAACTCGTATTATACGCGAATTTTTCCGTATCTTTCATAAACGTATATAATACTTGCGTACTTTTGACAGATCCAAATCAGTACGTAACTTTTAAACATGCAAAATTTTAAACGTATTCTGTATAAATTATTGAACAATTTGGCACAAAAAATATGTTAGAAACCTGTTTAATTAACCAAATTTGACAACATATTTAAGAATGTGAAGTTTCTAACCTCAATATTTCTGTTTTTTTTGAATATTTGACCGAATTTTTGAACGTGTTTTATTTGCACTGAGCCGATTTATACTCGTACTTTTGCCATCTCAAATTTTTTCCGTTTGCCGAATTGCTAACAAGGGTCCTAACTAGGTACTCTTATATAAAATAATCTTATCTAGAATCCAAAGTTTAAAACGGATAGATCCAGTACCAAAAGTTTAATTATGTACTAAATCTAGTACTTATACAAAATAATCCTAGCGACTAACAAACAAAGATGTGCATGGGTCTTTACGCAGATTATATGGGAGAACTCAGGCATGTCGTGGAATTTGAAGTCCGTCGACGATGTCTTCATCAACGGGGCAATGTTCAAGGAGAGAGGTAGGAGTAGCGTCATCCCTCACTACGGCCGGTGGCAGACGTTTCCGGTTGCAGACAAAAATGATGTGCTATTGGTAACAAGAGATGCTGGCGCACTCAACTGCCAGATTGGAAGCCTTTGTTGATCATGTCGTAACTTTGTAAATTGGAAAACTTATATATCCAAAAAATCTCAAACGTGAGAAGGAAAATATTTCCATTGTTAACTTTACAGTATTCTGCAGTGCTAAGTTCTTAAGACAAACAAGATTATCAACCATGGAGGAA